>VNJQ01004705.1:0-133852 GCA_008042515.1 Drosophila truncata
TATACCCTTGCAGGGTATTATAATTTTGGTCAGAAGTTTGCAACGCAGTGAAGGAGACATTTCCGACCCTATAAAGTATATATATTCTTGATCAGGATCAACAGCTGAGTCGATCTAGCCATGTCCGTCTGTCCGTCTGTCCGATTATACGCAAACTAGTCCCTCAGTTTTGAAGCTATCTGAATGAAACTTTGCAGGTAGTCTTCTATATGCTCTCCCTCCTACATAAGTCGGAACGGGCCTGATCGGACGACTATATCATATAGCTGCCATAGGAACGATCGGTTTTGGAAAAAAAATTATAACTTTGTCAGTTTTCAACATATAATTACCAAATTAGATATTTGGCCATTTATTATTGTTTCAGAATTTCGTATTAAATTTCATGAAAATCGGATGACTATATCTTATAGCTGCCATAGGAAAAATCGGGAACAGTAGGAACAATCGGCAAATTTTTTGAAAAAAAGCTATAACTTCGCTGTTTCTCAACATATTTTCATCAAACTATAGATTTGGCCACTTAATATTATTCCAGAGTTTTGATTTAAATTTCATGAAAATCGGACGACTATATTCTAATGCTGCCATAGGAACATCACCGAAATAATAGAAAAAATCATAACTCGGTTGTTTCTCAACATATTTTCATCAAATTTGAGATTCGGCCATTTAAAGTTATCTTAGAATTTCGTTTTTAATAACATAGCTTAATTGTAATCTGCAAGGGTATATAAACATCGGTAAGCCGAAGTTACTTTCCTTTCTTGTTTGAAATAAAAATTGGAGAATAATTATATTTTCAATTTTATTTTAAAATTATATCATTTTTTAATAGTTATTGCTTATCTTTTATATAAAAATTAAATAATAATAGCTAAATACCACTTAACAAAAAAAAAAATAGCTTAAACAAGTTTATCTTTTTTCTGAATTGTACTAAAAAATATAGTATATCTAAGTGCAGCTTTCTAGCTCAATTCTTTTGGTAGTAATTTTTATTTAACTCATAACTCTTATTTTCAAACCCTACCAAAAACAGCCCTAACTCTAACTAATTGGGTGTGTAGATGTACGTTATTATTCTTCTTACTAACACACGGGGATTCACGTTTTGTATGTGGTGGCAATGGATCCTCCTCAGCAATCGCATTGTATACCTTTATTAGCTCCTCTTCTTTGTCTTCTAAACAGGCCAGTGTGACGACAACTTTGCGTAAATCGCGCCGATAATGGCAATTTTCTTCAATCTCACTCATTTTTTGTAATATTTAACTCCGATTTTTTATTCGTTTTTTTTTTATTAGATAGATACGTAAAAATTAAAAATACACTTCTTTTTCGTTTTCCCAATTTTTGATTTTATACATTTTATTAACTTTTTAGAAGGCATAAACTTCGATTTTGATGCGGTTTTTTATTAGATAGAGATAATAAAAAACACAATTTTTTTACGTTTTCCCAATTTTTGAATTTTACACTTCTCTAAGGATAAAGGATATGTTGCATAAATACATCAAATATCTTGTGTTCAAAATTAAACTTTATATATTCCAAAAATTTTAAAAATTCAAATTCAAATGAATGAATTTATTTGTTATGTTTGTATGGATGCCTCTGGCCGGGATGAACCTCAGCGGCCTAGAGTCCCTTTCCAGAAAATATTTATACGCCAGAACATGGAGGAGCAGTTGTCGGCGAAATTTTTAAGGGTGGGTTTTGGTGACTTTAGAAGCCGTAGAATCTAATTGTCCACTCTGGGCGGGAAAGCGCTACCGGCCCGGGAGTTGCCCAGCGGCCGGACCTCCCTCTAAAGACTGGCTCGGGGTTGCCCAGCAGCCTGCCCCCGTGCCCACGGTCCTGAACTTAACCACGGCCTGGGATAACCCAACGGCCGCGGTTCTGCAGTTTTGTCTGGGGGACCCAACGGCGGCTGCTTTTCCCCTAACTACTGCCCCGTGGCTCGCGTTAGCCCGTGGCCACACATGGGCTAATCCCTGCGGCGGGCCCCTGAGATTGGACCGACGGTTTGGGAGGACCCAACAGCCGACGCCCGGAATTAATCGCAGCAGCGTGGTGCTCCTGTTCCCGTCCTGCCCAGATTGGCGCCTGGCATAACCCGACGGCGGCCGAAGTGGAGAGGAGGGGAGCAGCGGGTCGCGTGATTGATCTAAACGGATTTGGGAAATAGCATGACGGGGTTTAGTAAGTTTTGTTGCCTTTTATTTCTCTACTGTTTCTAGGTATGTATTTGTATTTTATAACTCCCTCCACCTAGCACGCACACACCCTCATAATATACATTATTGTAGCGGCCTCGACGCACTCACCCGCTGCTGCTGTTCGTTGGCGTTTGGGGTCCTTGGCTTCAGTGTCCGGCTCGTGATCCTTTCCCTCGTAGTCCTTCGGTTCTCGTGGTGTCCTGGTCCTTGTTGTCGATCTTGGTCTTTGTTTCTTGCTCACTTGTATTAGATTACTGGTCGGGTCGGTGGCTGTTCGCAGAGTGTTCGCTGCTCAAATTGTAAGCTCGGCCGTGACCCAATTCTGCCGTCACTTTCGTGGCTGCGCTGCCGCGATCCATGGCACGCGCCGTTCCTCATCCCATTCATTCTTTGCATTTCTTGTCTTCCTTGTCTTGAGCTCGCAGGTGGCCGTTGCAAATTATGTTCCGCATTCCGGCGCCTGTGCCGTAGGTCCTCTGCCTCGTGCTCTCCTTGGCTCCTCTGGCGGTCTCCGATTGGTGGCTTGTTGTGAAGCCCAGTGTTCCGGTCCTTGTTCGGTGGCACTGCCGTTCCGTCCCGTTCCTCTAGCCTGATGTTGTTGGCGGGTGACCGATGTTGCTTGGCGATGTTGCCCGACGATGTTGTCTGGCGATGTTGCCCGGCGATGTTGCCCGGCGATGTGGCCGGTGGTGTGGCTGGCGGTGCCCAGCGATGTTGCTGGCGGAGTGGTGCGTACTTAGCCTATCAAACCTAATCTAGTCCCTTAATCCCAAACTAGCCTAACTTATATCTATTTATTTACATATTATTATTTACAATATATACTTTTGTGACCACGTCACCTGTTTTTAGTGCATTAAACAAAATATTTGAGTTCATAATATACTAATTGTTTCAGTACTCAGTTCACATCGATTTATTATTTTATGTTGACACATGAGACTTCAAAATCAACTGGGAATGTAGTCGAATGTAAATGTGGCAGTGGAATTACTCACATTCAGAATGTCGAAATATGTACCAGTAGAAAAGGCCTATAAATTGTTGAAAAACTCGCATTGATTGATTAACGCTTAAGCGTCCAGATTTTTTTCATAGAAATTATGAATTTTTTGCCCCTGAAAGAAAATGGAGTTATGTTTCTGGCCAAAATAGGGGTTAGCAAATCAGGTTAGTTTTAAAAGAATTTAATGGTACAAAATTTTAACAGGGTCATTTAAGTGGATTCGGCTGTGCAATGATTTTTAGTTTTTATTGAACACTTTTTAAATAAGATTGACAACCCCTTCCACTTTCCCAAAGCCCAGCGTATTTATTTTCATTAATTTCCTAAATTGTACTACATGAACGACAGCTACTTATTAGAGATTTGTACATTTGTAACATAACGGAGCACTGCGCGGTACGGCCGCAAACCAATGCTACGCGCAGTGGAAGGTTGCTTAGACCGTCCTCTTCATTCTCACCCTCTCCAGGGATCTCAGCGCCTTCATCAGTTTCTCCGAGAACTCATCCGCGGCGTCCCAGATCTTTGGATCCGCCAGCATCAGCGACACCAGCGTATCCAGTCTGATTTGCGTCCTTGCTACTGCCTCCAGCTCGTCCTTCCCTTAGTCGAACCGGCGACAATCAAAGAAGTGCTCCGCGTCTTCAATTATTCCGGAGCCGCAATCCGGCAGCCGTCCTCCTCCTCGTGACCAAACCTTTTGAGGTAGCTGCGAAAACAGCCATGCCCGCTCAGCACCTGAGTCAGGTATTAGTTAACCTGCCTCCATCCAGGACTCAATGTCGGGGATCATCCGGTGGGTCCATCGACCTTTGGGTGAGCCATCCCATTTGGCCTGCCAGCTTTCATAGCTCCTCCTTCCTGCGGCTCCTCCTTCCTTCCGACGCTTACCTCCGCTCCACGTTCGGCTGCATGGTCACCGGCGCACCCCTCGGGAACAGCGCTTGCACTATGCCGTCTAGGGCAACCGGGTCCGACGGAGCTGAACTACCCGCTTTCAGTCGCTTGACCACCATCCTCTAGACACCTCCCCAGGGATCATTATCTGCCTCGCAGAACACATTCTCGCTTAGCATCCCTTATGGCTGTTTTTAGGACCTTTCTCGTCGCTGTACAGACCTCATTGCGCTCGGCGACTCGCACAGTGCCGCGCGCACAGGTGAGCTTCGCCGGGCGTGCAGGCACGCGGACCGAAGCTCGGCTATCGCGTCGCTCCACAAGAAAACTAGCATCTGGTACCTCCGACACGTCCGTGTCCGTGTTAATATGTATGGAGATTTTTTATATTTTTGTACTATGGGTACAACCACAGTGACATGCTAACATACAATAAAAAAAGTTTTAAAGCTATCTGAATAAACTTTACAGTTAGTCTCTCTTACTCCTACATAAGTCGGAACCGACAATATCATAAAGCTGCCATATGAACAATCGGACCATTTTTCGAATAAATGTATAACTTGGTCAGTTTTTATTATACCCTTGCAGGGTATTATAGTTTCAGTCAGAAGTTTGCAACGCAGTGAAGGAGACATCTCCGACCCTATAAAGTATATATATTCTTGATCAGCATCAACAGCCGAGTCGATCTAGCCATGTCCGTCTGACAGTCTGTCCGTCTGTCCGTCTGTCCGTCTGTCTGTCCGTTTCTACGCAAACTAGTCCCTCAGTTTTAAAGCTATCTGAATGAAACTTTGCAGTTAGTCTTCTATATACTCTCACTCGTAAATATGTCGGAACGGGCCGGATCGGACAACTATATCATATAGCTGCCATAGGAACGATCGGTAAAACTTTCGAAAAAAAATTATAACTTTGTCAGTTTTCAACAAAACTCCACCAAATTTGATATTTGGCCATTAATTATTAATTTAGAATTTCGATTTTAATTTCATGAAAATCGGACGACTATATCCTATAGCTGCCATAGGAACAATCAGGAAAATAATAGAAAATATCCTAACTTCGCTGTTTCTCAACATATTTTCATCAAATTTGAGATTTGGCCACTTAATATTGTTTGAGAATTTTAGTTTTAATTTCATGAAAATTAGACAACTATATCCTATAACTGCCATAGGAACAATAAGGGTAATAATAAAATATTCAGAGTTTCGCTATTTCTCAAAATATTTTAATCAAATTTGGGAATTGACCACTTATTATTATTTCAGAATTTCGACTTTAATTTTATAGTTCAATTGCAATCTGCAAGGGTATATAAACTTCGGCGAACCGAAGTTAGCTTCCTTTCTTGTCAGTTTTTAACATATTTTCACCACATTTGATATTTGGCGACATTTATTACTTCAGAATTTCGATTTTAATTTCATTAAAATCGGACGACTATATCCTATAGCTGCCGAAGGAACAATCAAGAACAATAGGAACGATCGTCAAAATTCTCAAAACAAAATTATAACTTTAATGTTTCTCAACATGTTTTCACCAAACTTAAGAGTTGTTCACTTAATATTATTTCAGAAATTTGATTTAAATTTCATAAAAATCTGACGACTATATCCTTTAGGTACCATAGGAGCATCAGGGAAATAATAGAATAAATCATAACTCACTTGTTTCTCAAAATATGTTCACTAAATTTAATATTTGGCCGCTTATTATTATTTTAGAATTTCGGTTCTAAATTCATGAAAATCGGGCGACTATATCCTATAGCTGCCAAAGGAACAATCAGGGAAATAATAGAAAAGAAACTTCTCTGTTTCTCAACATATTTTCATCAAACTTGAGATTTGGCCACCTTATATTAATTCAGAATTTGTATTTAAATTTCATAAAAATGAGCTTTAGGGAAATTTTGTTTTTAAATACATAGTTCAATTGCAAACATAGGGCGCGCTGAGGCGAAGATGAAGCTGAAGACGAATTGCTTGCGATGCGAGTAAACTAATAGGTTGCATAGTGCAAGACGAATTTGTTGCGCTTTTGTGATGTTTGTCGCAATGGATTTCTTATCAGATGATGAGCTGCTGTTAGAAGAAAGTTTTTTTTTAAATTAAAACGAAACAAAAAAGTGAATGGAAGAATTCACCCAATTAATTTATTTTCGACAAGAGGAGTATACCAGAATGAAAATCAGCACATTTGATTCTGTTAAAAATTGAACGGCTAATTATTGAAAATTGGACCAATTTTAATAAAACCCCAATTATGCATGCAGAAAGGTTAATTGTAACGTTAAGGTAGAAAGTTATTCAACATTTTATTTGTTTTCTTTCATTTTAATCATTTTAAATTTTCATTAAGTTACATTTTTTTTAATCAAAAATTCCAAGTGAATTGTAACATGCAATGCGCCAAAGCATGGGTCTTCATCATCGTCTTCGTCTCTGCGCGCACTATGTTTACGGGCGAGCGAATTCATATCAATGGTTCTGCGCTGTTGTTCGCCTTCAGCTTCGACTTCATATTCGTCTTCGTCTCAGAGCGCACTATGTTTGCAGCCTTAGCTTCCTTTCTTGTTTTTAGGTTTATTTTCAAAAATATGGAAACAACTTTTCTTAAATTAAAGGTGAACTTTTCGTAAATTTAGAGATATTTTCTTTTATTTGATCGCTAAAGAGACAAATTTATAATAAACTTAAAAACTTTTCTCGAATTAATATTGTTACTTAGAACTAGTTGGGAATCATATTTTTTCTGTGCAATTTACCCGTACATTAAAAAACAACTGAATGAAGCAAAGCAAACGATCTAAATTTAAATTGATTTTATTTTGCCTTGCCTTAACTTTATGGAAACCTTTTCTTAATTATAGAAAAGTTTTTTTAGTTGAACGACATTGAACTTAGGTTTTCGGCTTTATCCCCCGCTGAATTGATGGGTTAGCGAAAAATACATAAGAGCCACAATACTTTTTCTTGAACCTGATACCTTTGTGTAATTTTTAGACGGTTCAATTAGGCGCCACAGGAACGCCAGTTGTCAACCAAATGCGCCCTGGTCAAACTTCAAAAGAATAAGTCATTTTTGGATCCGGCATAGTTTTGTGGGCTTTAAATTTATAGTTATCTCCTTTAAGGTTCTAATGAAACTTCTAATTAATATATCAAATATTATGCCAATGCAGCTCTTGGGTTCGCCCTAGCTTATCACATGCAATACGAATTGTAAGTTCAACGCTAATTCGAAAAACTCCAGACATTAATTTGGATGTAGCTCGAGCAATTGCCATGTTCCCGCTCGAAAATAAAACTGTTAAATTATAAAACAAAACCATAAAATTTAAATACCACTAGTCACTGCGTTGCTAAATCAATGTAAGAACTGTAACGCTCTAAAAGGGTATGTGCCATTAGCAACTTAAGTTTTTTTAATTGTATTCTTACCTAAATACATGAGAAAAGTCCTTATTTCCACTTGCATTTCCTTTAAGCTGCCTATTTACTGCTGATTTAGCTATTTCAATCAAATTGGTTGGTCTTTCACCTCTGAATTTTTCGTAATTTTCTGTAATGTTTTCTCTCCATTCATGAAAACGTCCCGTTATTCCTTGATAATCATGTAATTTTTCCATTGCTGTATTTCTGTGACACATATAAAATAACAAGGGGCTTAACTATTAATAATAATACATACAATTATTGTTTCACAAGTTGTTAATAAAAAAATATGTTGAGTGCCAGCACTGTAGTCTCGGCCAACCAATCACAAACTGTGCTTCGGCAGAAGCCATTCCCACTACTTATGCATTTTCCAATGCAATTTTCTGGGCATGCGCAAATGTAGTCGCATTTAAAACATTTCCAGTATGCATAGCCATATATGGATACTCTTACCAGAAAAACTATGCCAACAAACATGATCGCAAACTTTAAATTGTACACAATTCTTAATAAAATATATCGAAAATTATTATAAGCTTGCAGGGTATTATAGTTTCAGTCAGAAGTAGTAAGTAGTAAAGGACACATCTCCGACCCTATAAAGTATATTCTTGATCAGCCGAGTCGAACTAGCCATGTCCGTCTGAAATGATTTTTTCTATTATTTTCCTGATTGTTCCTATGTCAGCTATATGATATAGTGGTCCGACTTTTATGAAATCTAAATCGAAATTCTGGAATATTATGAAATATATTGAGAAAGAGCGAAGTTATGATTTGTTCTATTAGTTCCCTGATTATTCATATGGCACCTATAGAAAATAGTCGTCCGATTGTCAAAAAATGTAATTCAAAATTTTGGAATAATATTAAGGGACCAAATTTAAAGTTTAATAAAAATATGTTAAGAAACAGCGAAGTTATATTTTTTTTCGAAAAGATTGCCGATTGTTCTTACTGTTGCCGATTTTTCGTATGGCAGATATAAGATATAGTCGTCCGATTTTCATGAAATTTAATACGAAATTCTGAAACAATAATAAATGGCCAAATATCAAATTTTTTTTTTTGTTGTGGTAAATGATGTATTTCTGATAATAAACATGCGTGTTATGTTATTTTAGTGTATTTTACGGGTAAACAGCTGCCCGATAGTGACCTTCTTAAGTCGGTTTCTTGTAATTGTTCTAGGGCATTTCTTCACCAGCATGTTCGTGTGTAATAAAAGTCTCGCTCGGTGCTTAATTGCAGCATTATTCAGTACGCCGTCCATAAAGAAAACCTCAAGCTCGCGGTGGATATCTCCGTAAAAATTTAGCTTGGAAAGCTTTTATTTTGGTAAGGTTTGATTTGGCTGCAGTTCCATATATTGGTAGCCCGAACTTCCATATTGGGGAGAGGATGGCCTGATAAATCCTTTTCTTGTTTGCCAGGCAAAGCTTACTAGATGAGCCCGTTAGCCAACATATTCGTCCAGAAGCTACCTCGAGCTTGCCTCTGGTTTGCCTGATGTGCGGGCTCAAATTTGGTGATTATACAAATTATTAAGATTTTTTTATACCCTTGCAGGGTATTACAGTTTCAGTCAGAAGTTTGCAACGCAGTGAAGGAGACATCTCCGACCCTATAAAGTATATATATTCTTGATCAGCATCAACAGCCGAGTCGATCTAGCCATGTCCGTCTGTCCGTCTGTCCGATTATACGCAAACTAGTCCCTCAGTTTTGAAGCTATCTGAATGAAACTTTGCAGGTAGTCTTCTATATGCTCTCACTCCTACATAAGTCGGAACGGGCCGGATCGGACGACTATATCATATAGCTGCCATAGGAACGATCGGTACATTTTTCGAAAAAAAAAAAATAACTTTGTCAGTTTTCAATATATTTTTACCAATTTTGACATTTGCCCATTAATCATTATTCCAGAATTTCGGTTTAAATTTCATAAAAATCGGACGACTATATCCTATAGCTGCCATAGGAACAATCAGGAAAATAATAGAGAAAATCATAACTTCGATGTTTCTTAACATATTTTCATCAAACTTGAGATTTGGTCACTTAAATTTATTCCAGAATTTCGATTTAAATTTCATGAAAATCGGACAACTATATCCTATAGCTGCCATAGGAACAATCAGAGAAATAATAAAAAAATCATAACTCAGTTGTTTCTCAACATATTTTCATCAAGTTTGAGATTCGGCCATTCAATGTTATCTTAGAATTTCGTTTTTAATTTTAATAGTTCAATTGCAATCTGCAAGGGTATATAAACTTCGGCGAGCCGAAGTTTGCTTCCTTTCTTGTTTTTATTTCATTTAGTCGTCCGATTTTTATGAAATTAAAATCGGAAATCTGAAATAATAATAAGTGTCCAAAACTCAAATTTTTGATATGTTGAGAAACAGCGAAGTTATAACTTTTTCTTTTATTTTCCTGATTGGTCCTATCACAGCTATAGGATATAGTCGTCCGATTTTTATGAAATTAAAACCGAAATTCTATAATAATATTTGGCCAAAACTAAAATTTGATAAATATATATATATATGTTTTCTTTATTTATTTTTTTTTTCACGCGAGGTCCCACGCCCACCTTCCGCCCAACCGACCGAGGGGCACAACCGTGTGACGTACGGCACGAACGTGTGACGTACGGCACGAACGCGTTCTAGATAGACGCGAGAGAAAGAAAATAGATAATAGAACGAGGAAAAATTAAGTTATAATTCTGGCAAATTCTACAAGCAATACAGTCTTTAGTCTTGGAAGGCTTTCAATGCCATCTATACTGTTAAAAATACGATTGTAATCAGTACATAAAACCCTAAAGGGTTCATGTACTTCAAACCTTCGCCTACAGTGTTTAAATTCTAAAGGGATATAAGTTCGAGATGTTAAACGGGGAATATGGAAGTTGAGAAGGCCTAGTAGGTAGGTTGAGAAACAGCGAGTTATGATTTTTTCTATTATTTTCCTGATTGTTCTATGGCAGCTATAGGATGTAGTCGTCGGTTTTTTATGAAATTAAAACCGAAATTCTGAAATATAAAATGTTAAATTTTGTAAAAATATGTTAAAAACTGACAGTTATCATATTTTTTTGAAAAAAAATTTAATTTTTTATGTGGCAGCTATATGATATAGTTCTCCGAACCGGCCCCTCTGACTTATGTAAGAGTGACAGTATATAGAAGATGTTTATGAGGAGGCTTAGATTCCTGACAGATAGTGCATAAACTATTGCCTTTTGTTGTCGCAACTAGCACTTGGAACTAGGTGGACGGTTGGGTTGGTTTGGGTCTGTGAGTGAGGGTCTGAAGACACAGCGACAGACTCTGATGCATGAGTAAAAACTTGGTTTGGGGTAGAACTCTTATTGATTTTATTAATAAAACTTAACGGTATTTATAGGTACAAAAATGCTTATGTTAACAGAAATATATATATATTGATACTTTATTTACGATAAATGCATGTTGCTGCGACTGAAGATTTATTACATTATTTGTGCTGTGTCTGAAATAGTATTGCTTACAACTAAATACTGCTGTGACTGAACATTCTCCCGGCCGTTAACAACCTGCGCTAAGGTCGAACGAAAAACTTCGTGGGGTAGGTTCTGGTGCAGGTTGTTTCGAATTCTACCTGGGTTTGGGTGTACGGCGTATTGGTATCCATCTGCCGACCGTTCGTCTGAGAGGCCATGCAATGCGTAATAGGATTAATATTGCTAGGGCCACATAGGCAGCTATTTGAATGCTGAGGTGCGGTGATTTGATCATTCCAGTTACCGTTGGGAGGATCGGACATGACATCTTCCTTTTCTGAGTAGGGATTTCTTCTGCATGCTTCGCGTCATCCTTGGAGTTGTGCGGAAGTTTTGTGGCTACTTCTTCTTTTAGTAAAGGTGCCAAACGAGTGAGTGGTCGTTTGGTTGTTGGCACCGACAAAGTTTGTTGCGTTGTGTTATATGGAAGGTTAGATTCTTCCAACCTCCCTCCGACTCTGATAAGTCCGTCATTTCCTATTATCGGAGACAAAAAGACGATTGAACTTCTCTTGTCCACTGTCTTGTGGATGTGAAGTTGTTTACGTTCAACACCGAATAAAATTTTTTGAATGGCGCCTAGGATGATTGTCCTAGCATGAGTCAATTCATCTACACTTAGTGTGGTTGTAGGAGCTCTGTTCTGTTTATTACAGAAGCGCATCATATTGTATATGCTACAATGCGTTGTAGTTTATGGAAGGAGTTGCTGTGGTTGCACCTGCATAGTTCGTTTCCCAGTTGATCTTGACATGCCGGCAAACTTACTTGCTTCACTCGTCGTTCTAAATCACTGGGCGCGATGGTCGATACTTTTGACCACTTGTCTCGAGAACCGTGCAGAAATAGAGGTCCGTACAGCCAGAGGTTGTGCTCTGCTAATTTGCTTGCAGCAATTCCTTTTGATAGTACACCTGCTTGATAGTACTTCGCTGATGACACATGACGCCATTGAGATTGCAGTGACACAGCTTGCACAGCATTTTTGCGAGCCGATTTGCCACAAACGTGTGGTATGATGATGCGGATGCCTTTATCCAGGACAGGACTACAGTTGAATCAGTCCATAGATATCCAGACGCCTTTTCCTCAGGCATGCGTAAATCCTTTCTGACTTTATTGGTCAGTTCAGCTCCCAAAACTGCAGCACATAATTCCAGACGCGGTAATGTTTCTTTAGCTGATGGCGCTACTCTCGACTTTGAGCAGAGCAACCGGACGGATACTTGATTACTTTTTTATGTTGCTCGTACACACACTGCCGCTCCGTAGGCTCGTTCTGAAGCGTCGACAAAAGTGTGTAGTTCTTGCGTGACTGGCACCTTTCCTTCAAATATGTGTCTTGGAATTTGCATTTTATTAAGTGCATGTAAGTCAGCGCGATAATTTTTCCAGTCTAGCTGAAGGTGTTGAGGAAGCTCGTCGTCCCAACCCATCTTTAATTCCCAAAGTGTTTGCATGAACATCTTTGCTTTGACCACAACGGGGGCAAATAATCCTAATGGATCGAATATTTGCGATGATTCTGAGCTGACCACCCGTTTGGTGTCGGTTGAGGCTTCGCTTTTTTGAGATCACCCACACAGCTGATCCTTTTGTGGCATCCAAAGCAATCCCAACGTCTTAACACTATACTGTTGCAGTGTTTGGTCTAGCTTGACGTTAGAGATAATATCTTCTTGTGGAATTTTTTTTTTTTTTCGCGCGAGGTCCCACGCCCACCTCCCGCCCAACCGATCGAGGGGCCCAGCCGTGTGACGTACGGCACAAACGCGTTCTAGATAGACGCGAGTGAAAGAAAATAGATAATAGAACGAGGAAAAATTAAGTTACAATTCTGGCTAATTCTACAAGCAATACAGTCTTTAGTCTTTGAACGCTTTCAATGCCATCTATACTGTTAAAAAGACGATTGTAATCAGTACATAAAACCCTAAAGGGTTCATGTACTTCAAACTCTCGCCTACAGTGGTTAACTACTAAAGGGATATAAGCTCGAGATGTTAATCGGGGAACATGGAAGTTGAGAAGGCCTAGTAGGTAGGGGCTCTCCACATCACCATGTATAAGTTTATGTAAAAAGACGACGCCAAGCATCGTCCTACGATTAGCTAGAGAAGGTAAGTTAATTAAAAGAAGTCTACTAGAATAAGTCAACATCCCAGGATAGGCCTCGGAGGGCAAAAAGTAAAAAGTTCTTTTGGACAGATTCAATGCGGTTACTATGGACTCCGAATTGAGGACTCCAGACACACGAACCGTACTTTAATATGGGGCGAACTAACGAAGTAAAAAGGGTCTTCGTTACATAAGGAGAGTCAAATTCCTTTGCGCACCTCTTAATGAATCTAAGCATGCCTCTGGCTTTGTTAACCATACAGGAAATATGTTCGGAGAACGAAAGTTTAGGATCCAAGCGGACCCCTAGATCATACTGCAGCGTTATTGGAGCACCACTTTCGGAGCTTGAATCCGGATGGCAGTAGTATTTTGTTTAATTCTTGTTGAATCTGGATAGCCTCTGGAATGCTGTCTGCTCCTGTGAGACAGTCGTCCACGTAAAAGTCATGTTTGAGTACAGACGACCCAAGCGGTAGATGGCTCTTGGCCAGTGCTCCGATGGAACGTGTGTGGGAGACACTAGTTTCATGTGCCCAAGGCGTTCATATTCCTCCATGAAATCGACATATCCCTTCCAGACTTCTGGTGCCGTTCGTCGCTCTAATGCTAAGAATCTGTTGGTTGCTGTTTTCTGAGATGCCCCCAGGGCTGAAGTTCCTTCAGAAAATGGAAGTTTTACGATGAATTTTCCATCAATTGCAACCTGTAGACTCGCGACGAAATGCGATTCGCAGTGAGCTTCTATTGGAGATCGAGCCTTCTCTTTGGTGTCTAGATTTTCTAGTGTCCAAAATCGTTCTAATAGCATATCAACCTCATCTTCTGTGGTCGCCGCTACACAAATTGCCGCTGAATCTTGCTTAGCTGGAATTCTTCCGGCCACAATCCACCCAAGCTTTGTATTTTGGAGAATTGGGCCTCCAGGCTTTATTAGCATTTGACTTGGCAAAAGCAAGGAATAATAATGTTCTGCGTCCTGGCTCGGCTGGTTTTTGGATTGCCTCCAATACCCTCGATGCGTAAGGATGCACTGTGGAGTTTTAGTGATAGCTTGGAGGCCATACGTTCACAGATCAGATTTATCTGTGATCCTGAATCTAGCAAGGCAATCTGACCATTACTTGCTTTTAGTAATACCTTGACAGTGGCCAGCAAATTGTAACTCCTTTTACTTGCTGCACCTACAGCCGGTGATTGTGGCTCTGTTGATGCACCTGACGTAGCCTCAAGATGCAGCAATGTATCGTGTTTTTTATCGCATTTAAAACACGTACGGCTTCGGCAATCCTTTGCCTTGTGATCGCTGCTGAAACAGTTAACACACAAATTTGGTCTTTCTACCCAGTTGACTCGTTCGGGTATAGTTTTGTTGCGAAAATCATCACATTTGTAAAGCCTATGATTCCGTTTGCAGAATGGACAATTCGGTAGCCTTCCCGCGCTGGCCGAAGTGCATGTTGGGCCCTTCTGCTCCTTTCTTGGTTGTTGACTGCGTCGTCCTGTTCCCAGTACTCTGCTTCGCTGGTCCAGGAAGCTTAGCATTGTGTCGAGACCTTGCAGTTCTCTTGACCCGTCTAACGATTGTTCGTAGAGGGCTCTATTTGCAAAATCCAGTTTTGGCTTGATGATGGCAATTATGATTGTATCCCAAGTAGATATATCAATGCCTAGTCCCTTTAATGATGCTAGAGACTCAATTGTTGTAATGTATAACTCCTTTAATGACCTTGGATCGTCACTGTTTGTATGGTGTTGCAGGAGACGATTGAGAATCGTGTCTGCTACATGGCGGGGATTGTTGTATGCATCAACCAATATCTCCCATGCGCTCATGTAATTTTCCTTTTTAAGATCAATATGCCTTATTGATCTTTCTGCTTCTTCAGTGACTGTGGTTTTGAGGTACCACATCTTTCTGACTGTGGGCATGTTGGTATCATGAACCTTGCATTTGAATAAGTCGAAAAACTGAGTCCATTTGAGTAGATCCCCATCGAAGTTTGGGATGCTGACTCTGGGCAAATGCACATCTACATTGTTTGATGCGTTTGTTTGTGCCCCAGGACTCTTTGCACCTCCCCTTCCAGTTGGAGAAACGAGTGCATATCATATCCTTCCCTGACTGGGTCTTTGCATTCTTCATGAACCGAAAAATGGATGTCTTGATGTTGGAACCATAATGAGTTTATCGAATCTCTTGTTATGGCCCTTCCGGTCTCTGAATATTCTCTCAAAGCCCTTTTGATTGAGTCGGCAATCGCCCTTTGTCGCCGGTAAGCTGATATCAGCTTGGTAGCAGGTTGCTGAGGGCTTGCAGCGTCTGCATTTTTAGGGGCAATGATCGAATTTGCCTTTCCGGGGGCATTGCTCGAGGTTTGAACCATTGATTCGGTTATGATAGTTCTATATTTTTCATAGGACTCACGACAATCCTTGTAGAACTTTAAATATTCTGCGGTTCTATATTCCGCATTACCTGCAAATCGATTCCATACTTCATCGATTGCGGCCAACTTTGATTTATAATACGTTGGATTGAGTTTTCTTTCCACTGAATCCTTCTTAAAGTTGCGGATGAGCTTCGAGATCTCTTGACTGATCTCTCCCTGCAAGTCTATAGCCTCTGTGACTGCTTGCTCCTTTTTGCTAGACATATTGAAAATTGTTTTTTAATTCCTGACCGTTGGGAGTGTTTTATTTGCCTTGACAGCTGGATACGGTCCTATTCGCAACCGTGGTGTGGTCGAAGGAATTCACAAATGGTCAATAGACTTGGAGGTTTTTCTAGAATTCAGAGTTCTAGAACAGGATTTTAGCTTTGATGAAGGAAGGTTCTCAAGAGTTACGGAAGTTTCCCGGTTGGTCTCATTAATTTTTTATGGCAAGAGAAAATTCAGGAAAACTCCCAAGAGTTACGGAATATTTCCTGTGAGTGTGACGTATTCAGGACAATTTCCTGTGAGTCACGGCTCACCAATGTTTATTTGGCGAGTGAGAAAAAATCAGGGGAAATCGTCTGGGTCACCAAAATGATTTTGGCGAGTGAAAAATTCAGGAAGATTACCAAGAGTTACGGAATTTTCCTACGAATTGTCGTATTCAGGAAGATTCCCAAGAGTTACGGAATTTTCCTGTAGGTTGACGTGTTTGTCGGGGTCACCAAAATGTTTTTGGCGAGTGAAAAATTCAGGAAGATTCCCAAGAGTTACGGAATTTTCCTACGAATTGTAGTATTCAGGAAGATTCCCAAGAGTTACGGAATCTTTCCTGTAGGTTGACGTGTTCGTCGGGGTCACCAAAATGTTTATGAGGAGGCTTAGATGCCAGCATAAACTATTGCCTTTTGTTGTCGCAACGAGCACTTGGAACTAGGTGGACGGTTGGGTTGCTTTGGGTCGGTAAAGTGAGGGTCTGAAGACACAGCGACAGCCTCTGATGCATGAGTAAAGGCTTGGATTGAGGTAGAACTCTTACTGATTTTATTAATAAAAAATAACGGTATTTATAGGTACAAAAATGCTTATGTTAACAGAAATAACGTATATAGAATAATGTGGGTTAATGTGAAAGTGTTATTCCTAGCAACTGAGACCACTGCCCCAGTTCATTTCCTCGTACTCGCAGACTATGCATATTCGCTTGACCTGGTAATTGATACTTTATTTACGATAAATGCATGTTGCTGCGACTGAAGAGTTATTACATTATTTGTGCTGTGTCTGAAATAGTATTGCTAACAACTAAATACTGCTGCGACTGAACAGAAGACTACCTGCAAAGTTTCATTCAGATAGCTTCAAAACAGAGGGACTAGTTTGCGTATAATCGGATAGGCGGACATGCCTAGATCGACTCGGCTGTTGATGCTTACCAAGAATATATATACTTTATAGGGTCGGAAATGTCTCCATCACAGCGTTGTAAACTTCTGACTGAAATTATAACACCCTGCAAGGGTATAAAAGGCTAAAAACAAACTTTTTTTCTGTAGGTTTTAGTTTTGCGTTCTTGATACTATCAGCAATACTGAAATACAACTAAACATTTTTTTATTTAGTTCAAACTTTTTTCAAAATAATTATTTTGTCTAAAAGTCACAAAATTTCAACTTTAAATTGCTGCAGCAGCTGACGTAAGTCCGTATTGCAAACGCTACGAAATCTATTTGGGAACTTTTCCAAATACAAAAAAAAAAAAAAACGGTGAATTAAAAAGTCTGTGTTTCAAAAATTATATATGTTTTTAAGTGTTCCCGTCTAAGGGCGGGATTGGGCACTAGAGGGTTTATTTAGTATAATCTATACTTATAAAAGTGTAAAATAAAGTGCCAAAATGCCAAAAAAACACTGATATAGGTCAATTAGCAACAAGATATTTGATTGAGTTAATCCTGATACTTTAAGGATTAATATGGTGATTTTCCTGAAGCTCTAAAACAATTCTAAACAAGAAAGGAAGCTAACTTCGGCAAGCCGATGTTTAAATACCCTTGCAGAAAGAAAGTAATCATATATTCTTATATTTAAGAATTGCGGTTAGTTTTAGTGATATTTGTTGTTCCAAATTCACGTACTAAGCCCCCACACCACGACAAGGTCTTAATCCACGAGGGGGAACTAAAGCTAAATATAATCTATTACATTGCAAAATTTTTCATTTATACATTAAATGAAGGAAAGACATATATACAAAACAATATTACTTTTATAATGAACTTACAACTTAAATAACTTATAAGATTAAATGTACGGTCTTACAAGCTATATTTACAAAATATACCATCATGACTATATGGCGTTCGGTATGTAACCGCAGAAAAATTTGTAACCCGAGTGTCAGAAAATACCCAATCTATTTCCGTTAGGTGTTTCGTTGTTGGAGAATTATTCATTGAGAAAAGATTGAATTCATTCAAAATTTTCTCCAGAATATCATTTGTTGGGGATATACAGATATTAAAATCTCCTAATATTACAACTTTATTATTATTCATTCTGCGTACTTTTTCGACGTCAGCTTTAATTTCATTTCGAAATCTTGCAATAGGAAATCCGGGACTCCTATAAACAATTACAACTGACGTGTCAAGAAATTTATATGCAATCGATTGGTAAGTTGCTCGGGGGTTTGTTGATTTCTTCGTTTCAAAAAGAAAATTGTACATTTGGCGAAATACTTTCTTTACAATATATGAGTATTCCGTGTTTTCCAATACCATTGTAATGATTGCTATCAATTCTTCTTATAATGTTGAAATAGCTTAAATTGTACTCTTCCTCGGGAAGAGTCCATGTTTCAACAAAACATAGAAATTAGCAGAACAAATAATTTTGTCGTTGGCAATGTCTTCGCGATGAGCGCGAAGAGACTGAACATTGTGTTAATATATTAAATTGGCATTATTAAGCCCATTTATACAGAAATCGAATTATGTAGTCAAGGCCTTTTCGCCTCTCAAGCTTTCGAGTTCTGATTGAACATTTGTAGCTCCGAACCTAGCTGGAGGAACAAAGTCTCCTAAAAGGAAAAGACCCGCTGCGCTTGTTGCTCTGCTGCAACCTACGTAAAGCGAAGCTCTCTTAATGCCCCTTTTAAGGTGGACTGCGACTTTGCTGTACGTCGCTCCCTGGCTTTTGTGAATTGTTATAGCCTCTGCAGGAACAACAGGAAATTGCTTTCGATCTACCGAAGAATGTCCTGAGCTTCCGCATTAAAAGATTCGAGACGTTTTTTGAATAGGAGTCTAGTCTGGGTGATCATTTCTCCTAACTTTTGACCTGGCATCAACTGATGAATCTGAAAACTTAATCCAAAGTCTTGTTACCAATCCAACGTTGTTAACAATGCAGTTGTCAATTTGCATTAATTGCCCTGTTGCCCGTTTACCAGTCCATCATTTGTATCTATATTGACGGTAACCATATATTTTGCTGTTGTTTTGAGGTGCAGCATATATGGCAGTCCCTGGGTTTCGGACGTTTTCATATTTTGAGCATGTCTAAGAGTATTTTCTTTGTTCCTTACTGACATATTAGCTGATTTTACAGCATCTATGGCAGTTGAAACGAACTCTTCTGTGGCGATTTGAGCCAGTTTTAAGGCATTATATTGGTTAACCTCCTCATTAGAGGAGAATAAGTGGATAGCGTCATCGGGGACTTCGGTTGGTAAGACAACTCTTTGCCTGAAAAGCTCCACATCCACATCTGTCATGTTTGCTTCAGACATGTTATTCAAGGCCAAAGCAAATGCATTTTTTTTTTTTGGAATAAACATATCAATTTGATAGTCTTTATTAAAAAGATATATGTTTCCGTTTACATGTAAAGATACAAAGTTTCACTTAAACTAAGTGTAGTTTTGCTTATGATACATACTCTAGTATGTATGTATGTATTCTAGTATGTATCTAGTACTGAAACTTATGCGAAAATATTTGGTACAGTATTAACAATTAAATAAAATAATTAACTTAAAACAGCGTAAGAATTGTTTTCGAAAATTGTTTTGAGGTCGCTCGGCGAACATTTTCAAGTTAATTACAAATGTAAGATCTAGATTCTAGCTTTCAGGTATTACAGAGTCGACGAGGTGGTGGATAGAGAGGTAAGGGGAGGTAAACCTTGTCTAGGTTGGGGGAAAAACGCGTAACACGCCCACTAATTAACACATGTCAACAGCCCTATTATTCTCTGAGTGAGTTTACTACACATTAAAGTACTCGGTAACAGCTTTAGAAGATAATCATCGCCAAGGATATTATTTGAGCAAATTTCTACTTGTTTCTTTTTTTCTGGAATTCGAATCTAATACAGAAAAGTTTGGTGGATTCATGCGGGTTAAGAGGTTAATAATTAAATCCCGCACTGAATCCGATTGAGAATGATTTACGAGAAGGTTGCATGGCGGAATGGTGCCAATACTTTCGGTCCCACATTTAATTATGTGTGTGCGGGTGCATTGGGAATGATTGATAATCAAATTTAGTGCCTACATCGGGTACTCTATTCAAATTGCAACGAATATTTCCTCACTGAAAGGGCAGGAGGCTGTGTGCCGTTGTGTTGAGCAATCCCAAGCGCTGCTTCTGCTTGCGCTGCTCTGTCATATGGTCCTTGAGTTCGTGCAACTGCGTGGACAAGTTCTTGATGAGCAGCTGAGTCTCCAGGAGCTGGGCCTGCATGCTGCGCAGCTCGATCTGCTCGCCATCCGCATCTACTGCCGCCAGGGACATGGCGCGTAGACGCGGAAACCATTCAAGGATGCCGGCCTTTACCATGGCGTACACATAGCTCTCGGGGCCAGTGAACTCAGTGGGATCCTTGACCTTGACCAGGACAATGAAGTACAGATAGTGCCACATGTTGTGCTCGCTCTTGATGTGCTCCTCAAAGCTGACTGTCTTGTTGTCGAAGGCCGATCGATTGAGGGAGCAGATGAAGCAGGTCGTCTTCAGGATCGCCTCCTTTTGCTGCTTCTCAGACCTCAGATCGGCAAACGTGTCGATGATGACACCGAATATCAGGTTCAGTACAATAATGATGACAATGAAGAAAAAGAGAAGATCGTAGATGACGCGAGCCACGAACAGTCCCTCCTAAAGCAAATTTAAAAGTTAGTGGGGACTCGAGATTATTTCGGGAATTGGGATTACCTTGCTAGATGGTGCCCTCAGTATATCGCCAATGCCACCGCCATTGCGCAAGCCCTGGTTTAATGTGGTGACTATGCACATGACGAGCGAGTCGCAGGATCTCTCCTTCACATCGCCACCTCCACTACCATTTGACGGTGGCGCCATATCCTTCGCTGCCGTCGGGCAATTTCCCAGTTCATCCGGAGCGGCACACGAATCTCCTGACGATACTGGCACCGATAAGGTCAAAGGAAGAGGCGTAGGTGACGCATTTTCCTGCTCTTCGAAGTCCACGCTGACCAGAAAATCATCCTTGAAGAACATGTAGCCAATGATGGAGAACAAGTAGACCAAGATCAAAGCCAGCACGGCAGTCAAAACGATAGAGCGTCCATTTCGTGTCACGGATCTGATGACATTAACCAGAGTCTCCTCCCGGTAGACCACATCGAAGAGCTGCAAGCGATTGAGTTAATAGGACAGGTTAAGGGGCACTACGACCAGACTCACCAATAACGAGTAAAAGAACGGATGAAAGATCAGGCCACAGAAGCAAAATGCTATATAAATGCAGTGGTAGAGTAATTGGAAGTCCGTAATGATCTTAATTAGTTGCTTTTCCAGAGTGCCCTTGTTGCCCATTATGCTCACTATGTGAACGCTTTTCAGGGTGACCTTTTGGGGGAGAATCATATTAATAGTTCTATATTAATTCTGTGGAATGCGTACCGTAACAACTCCCAGCAAACAAAGTGTGGACTCTGGCCCTAGTAGGAAGATAAACCGGAGGATTACCGAGCCAATAAGCGTCCGAATTCCGGACTCTCGGGGCAGAGTTATCACAATGACCAATGAGAATATCATTATGATCCAGAAGAGCAGAGAAATGTGCGAGCTGAGCTCTGGAAGAAGCAAGGAAATCGATTAAATATTTTTATATTTAAATTCAAGTGAGAAATATATTGTTCCTTTATTCAACTCACCTGGTACAGTATTATCGAAGGGATAGAAGAAAGCCACAATCATATTAATAACGACCACACAATTAAAGAGAATATTGCTCCACAGGGACATATAGCTGCTGATCCAAAAGAGTAAAGGCTGACCTAGGAGTCGAGTAAATAAATACTTTAGAAAGATTTCCGTTTAATGAAGGGTGTCCACCTACTTCGTAGCTTCTTTTGCCATTTCATCTCGTTAAACATTTCCTCGGCCTTGTCAAAGAAGTCGGCCACCTTGGAGCCCTGATCGTCCCGCTCGGCGGTATTGAGGATTTTGATTTTGGTGTCCGTGGTCAGATATTCACAGATCTCTGGAATGGGGAACACAATCTGCTCCAGGGTGCGATCGTTGCGAACAATCTGGCAGAAAAACATAGAATATGTTAATGATACGCGATAAAACCATAAGAACTATCTGTTACCTCAATCTGGGCCGTGTGCGTGGCGTAGTACATCAATGCCTGACTGGTCTTGGCATCGAAGCTCGCCGACTGTGGATCTTCGGAGGCCTTTAGCAAGCCGGCCAGCTCCTTGTTGTGCTGGGCCAGCTGATGGCACAGGATGTAGATGTTGTGGCCCACCTCCCGTGGACTCACGGTGGCATCATCATCATCTGACCCGGCATCCGGCTCATCCCCATCATCCTGCTCGTCAATCAGCTCCTCCTGATGGTAAGCCTTGCAGGCCACCTCCACCAGTTGCTTGGGGTTCATGTTGTACAGAATGCGCTCCGCATTCTCGCTGTCGCCACGGCTCTCCATGATGGCGAGAAGCAGCTTGGAGGCATTGTTCTTCAGCTCCAAGACCAAGTCCATGCGGTTCTCGCCCAGCGGGTTGATGTTGTTCAGTATGAGCGCCGTGATGATGTCCAGTCCGTTGGACTCGTGGGTGGCTATGCAGTTCTGGTTCTCGTGGCACGGCCCCTGGCAGTACTCGGTGAGTGCCTCCAAGGTCTGGTTAATCAGGGCCACGTTGTGCTCATTGATGTACAGTCCCAGGAGGCCCAGCCCTCCCGTAGTCGATCCACAAATGCAGTCGAGGAACATCAGCGTCTCCGAGACGAGATTGTTGTTCGTCTTGTTGTTCTGGTTTCGCAGCAGGTTCTGCATGTCCGGATTGTGGTTCTCGCAGAGCAGCTGCAGGAAGCGCAGGATGGGCTGCATGACCAGCACCTTGTTGGAGAGCTGGTTGCGCTGCTCCTTGCTGTCCTTGTGCTTCTCCAGCTTCTCGGCCAGTATGTCCTCCAGTGGATTGTTTACACTGATGGCGGAGCTCTCCTCGCCGGAGTGAATGTTCCGGGCGTTTCCGTAGGCTCGTGCCGTCGCCAGCCCGGCATTATGCAGCTCCCGCTTTAGCTCCTCCGTGATCACCACTCCGTTGCTCTTGAGGCCATGCTTACGCGCTATCTTGTCCAGCTCCAGATTGGCGTCCTGCTTGTGCTCGTGCGCCTTGGCTGCAATGTCAGTTGTGTTCACCGTCACCGTCGACTTGATCTCCTGCTGGGCGTCCTTCATCTTCTCAAAGAAAACCTTGAAGAAAGCCTGGTTGAGGTCGTCGCTGAGGAACTTCTGGAACATGCCCTTCTGGATGATGGGATTGCCTCCTTCCAAGAGGGCAATACCCAACTCTACGGCCTCCACGAAGATATTGGGCGAATGCACGGACTTTATGACCAGTTCCACCACCAGATCGGAGGCTCCTTCGCGGTCCAAATGATTCTGCATCTCGTGCAAGGTTTTACCTGCGCGCTGAAGGTACTTAGCCCCCGGTCCATGAGTCACCAAGTGGTGCTGCTTGGCGGGATCCGCTAGCGGAGTTGATGCCAGTTGGGGCAACTCCTCCTCAGGCAGCCTAGTGCTCTTGCTCTGGAAGTAGCGTAGCAGGAGCGTCTGACGCAGAGCATCGCCCTTCTCCCCGTAGTTCACATCAATAGCCATCATCTCACGCAGCGTCCGCAACACCTTGACGCACATGCGTTCCTCCTTCTCCTCCAGCAGCTTCTCGGTGTGCTTGATCAGCTTTCGGATGAATCCACCGCTCTCGCAGCGCTTCCGAGCCTCGGTTCCCGCGGGAAACAGCAGTTCCGAGCGGTACAGGATGTCCACGAGTAGCGATAGTTCCGCTTCAACCACAGGCTTTAGCTGATCCTCCAGCAGGGAGACTATGTCCTGCAGGCCCTCGATAATGGAACGATCCCAGCGCATCAGGCTGGCCGACTGTTGAGCCTCGTATTTGGGCTGCTTGGAGGCTAGCAGCCACTTGGTCGTCTGGCGCGTCAGCATGGCTGTCTTGCTGGACATTGTGGCTACCTGCTGCTCCAGCTCTGGCGGCAAGGCAATGCTGCGCATCTTAGCCGAGTCGGTCAGCGTGCGGATGCAGTTCTCCACGTTGAAACGATCTGCCAGCGACAGCCACCGGCACTGGGTAAGTCTGTGGGCTGCCTGGAGAAGTTGCACGAAGATCAGCTGGCGGGACTGCACGATGGCACTCTGGTCCGAGAAGGGGCTGGCGAAAAAGCTGCACAGGAGATTGGTAACTCCGTTGAGGACATACGCCTGCAGGGTTTTGTTGCTGGCGGCGGTAGCATTGGTAATGAGCTGGTGGATGTCCACCAGGAAGCTCTTCTCGAACAGGTTCCACATGTGGCCCGAGGAGTAGATCTCCTTCATTTCCACCTCGGTGTCGATGTAGCAATGATTGAGAAAGTCCACATAAGCCTCCTTCACCTCCGGCATGCAGAGTGGGTGGCAGATGATGGTCACTATGTCGTCCAGCGACAGCAGATTGTTGCACTTGATCTCCGTGTAGACATTCTTGCCCATGGTGCAGCAGGCCAGGAGTCGGACCAGCTCGACGTGGTACTTCAGCGGACTGTCGTCGCTGAGCTTCTCCAGGCGAAGAAGCTGCTGCTGCTGCATCATCTGCACGAAGTGATTAAACGAACCCTTGTCGTTGTAGAAGACTAGCACATCCTCGCCGGCATTAATCAGTTCCTGCATTACCATGTCCTGGCAGCGACGGATGAACTGATTCTCGGCCCGCACTATCGTTTGAAGGAATTGCAGATAGGCCACATGACGGCCATGGATCTCGATGCAGTGCACAAAATGCTGCACAACCTTGTCTGTTACCTCATTGCACAATGCCAGATTATCCTTGAATATGGCGCATACTGTCTTTGCTTCCAATATCTGGAAAATCAAGAGAAAGTTATTAAGAAATTGTCTAAATTGGAAGGGGAATGTTGCGAAATCTTTAACATAAATGTCTTGAGCATTATTTAGCTTAATTTAGAGGAGAATATAACCTTGCCAAAGGTAGTTTGAAATGTAAGTAGCTAATGAATAATTAAGTTTCTTATTTCATAGCGAAAATACTTTTCTAGGTGGACCAAAGAACTATGGCTGAAATCAATTTAAAATTTGTCTGATGAATGCAATGGAGTAGTAAAGTCTTGCTTGTTTTTACACAATTTTATACTAGCTTAGAGAATTTTTATAAATCAGCAAAATAAATATAAAAATTTAACCTTTCTCCAGGCCACAGCAATAGATTTTAAAACCGCTCTATTTCCAGACTGTTTAACCAAATATTATTCAGTTTATTATGCAGAAAAAAATAAACAATTTTTACTGTATTTACGAAGAAATAAAAAAACTACTTACTCCCGGATTCAGGAACAAATCGAGATGGTTGTGCAGCAGAGCCTGGTTTTGCTGATTGCCAAGGCAAAAGTTCTGCAGGAACTCATGGGCCAGACACATCAGCTCCTTCATCAGCTCGTCGTCCTTCTCGTCGTAGGGATTTTGGAGGAGATCGAGAACGACCGTGTGCACGCCGACATTCCGTAGGAGGCGCTGCTCGTGCTTTCGTGGCTTGACCACCGATCCTGGGCCGGAGGAGGCCACGCAGAACTTGTTCATGCGTATGAGTATTTCCTTGACCTTGCGATACTCGTTCCGCTGGTCCTGCGACAACGCTGCATTATACTCCACGTTGATGGCATCACCGCCAGCATCCAGTTCATCGGTGGCCTTTGCCTTGTACACCCACAGCTCCGACTTCTCGACGCTTTGGCGGAGTATGTCCAGGTCGGATTTGATTTGCTTGTACGACTCCACGTCGCTGTCCGACACCAGAAGTTGAACCTGAAAACCGAGATGGACAGAGAGTGATGCTCTTTAGACGCGGACTGCCAGGAGACCAGTGGTCACTTTCAAAATCATGGGTACATACAAAATCAAAAGATCGGTCGGTGTAAGTCCACTTTGTTAGTTGTGATTTTTTAAACTATTACATGAGTTCAATAGCGTGAGTATACGATTTATATATTAGTATATATGGTATCGGATTAGTAAGGTCGAGTCTCGATTTAGAGAGAGAAATAGAGAGTTAGCGCATGCAAACACAAGAGAGAAGATGAGCATTAGATCATTCAATCAATCAATCAGTGAGTTAGTTGTAAAAAATGCTATGTATTCAGGGCTGCCACAGAAATCGCTATTAATTGAAAATAAATTAAAAAGGCATATACCAGTATGAAATCTAACATTTAGGGAAGCGAAATTTCACTTACTGTTAAAACCAACATATTTTATCTTAATGCTATAATAAATTCATAAGTTCATAACGATTTCTGTAGCAACCTTGACTTTATAAATGTGATATCCACGGCCTGCCGCAGTCAGAACTCTAATTTATGTTTAAATAACAATCTAAAACGATATTGATAGTACTCATTTTATTTATATTATAATAAAATATATAAATAAATATTTATAGCATTATGAGTAACTAATTTACTGCTACATTCATTCAGAAACTATTCATAGCTTTAATTATTGTATGCAATCAATGGTATTCTTTGCATTCAAATCCCACCGAAAATGTTAGTACAAATGAGATTATAAGGAGAATTTAATTTATTTACTTCAACTATATCGTGCAATAATTAAATGATTATACAAAAAAATATCTAATTTATTTTATAATTTTCCAGACATATTCCCATGATCTCACAAATAATTCTACTGCATACCGTTCCCAAAGCTTTAAATCATTAATCATGCTGCAACCTACCTGTCGAAAAGCCTGGAGAACCTCCTGCCGTTGGCTGAAGTGTCGGAATAGCAGATGCAGGGCACCAGAGACTAGGGGCGCATAGTCGTGCATTATTAGGTGGAGCAGGACACGCAGGAAGGTGCGCCCGCCTTGGCCATCCAAGTCCAGGTTAGCTGCATCGCTGCGCTCACAGTCGAAGATGCCCTCCGCCTGCACCCCGATCGACTCCAGATCGATGTTTTTCTGGCGAGCAGCCGCAGCGGCGGCAGCTGCAGCTGTCGCTGCCATGGATTCGGCGGTGGCCAGAGGATCGCTCTCGCTGGCGCTTCCTGGAGTCGGTGGCTGCGGTTGCTGCTGCTGGGATGGAGACTGACTCGCCTCATTGCTGGCGGCGGAGGCGGCAACCTCGGACTCATCGAATTCCCGTTTGAATATGGAAAGCAGGCAGCTAATCCGATAGTCAAGGCGCACGTCCAAGATGAACTGCAGAATCTCGATTATCTTGAGCTTGGTGTCCATAACCAGTGGATATTCCTTCATCAGCTGGGACACAGACTTGCGTTGCTGCAGGGAGATGCTGGGTGCAGCTATGGCCTGGCCTACAGATCCCAAAGCCAACGATGTCATCACTGTATTAATGTCCCCAATCGAGCGCAATACTCCGCCTTCGGCTGGAAAATACATTTTTACCATTCAAAATATGATTTTTAGCTTGAACTTGAAGAAATTATGGGATCTAAGGAGTTATTTTTTAGCTCTTGGATATATTTTAGGGCGGTTTACCATTCTTACCCTCAGTGCTTGTCTCCTCTTCGACAGCTTGTCAAGGAAATAGCAAGGATCTTAGTAAGTTAAGGCTCTCTATATTCCATTAATATAACTGGTGTACTTACAATCAATGTCCGTGCTGGCAAAGGCCCCCGATGAGGTATCAGAGACACAGTCTAGGATGGAGAGTAGGGTCTTGGTGAGTCTCAGAAGATCACTGAAGCTGTAGAAACCGAAGTAGATCAAGTCCCTGGCCAGTTTTACAACCTGAAAGAACAATTTACTGGTTTGTAATCTTCTAGACTCATATCGATGGGCTTACCTCAAACGTAAGTTTGTTTTGCTCCTGGTCGGTGAATAGCCAAACCTTGGTGGCCACATTACACAAATAGTTCTCTACGAAGGCAATGGTTGTGTTGAACTTGGCCCGGCATGCTTGCTTGTTCTGGTCGGGCTGCTGGTTCTTGCCATCGTAACTGCAGAGTAGGAGAGTTAATCAATACTCATCAATACTTTACATGAATACTCACTCCATTATGGACATCTTCGAGGGTATCTCGCTCCAGAGGCGGGCATACTTCACGGGTGTGACCGGCTCCTGGGGATCGCGGTCGACGTGCAGATGCAGCATCAAACGACAGAAGGAGGCTCGCAGCTCATAGGGCATCGTTTCATCCGACATGCATCTGGAAATACGGTTTTATTTACCAGGGATTCCCATATCCATCTGTAGAGCGACTTACTTTAGAATTAAATCAATGTCCAGGCGAGGCGAGAGTTCGTTCAGGGCCAGGTACTGTCGGTTGAGGCACATGTTCGAGAACAGGTTCAACTGGTGGCGATAATAATTGAGGATAGCGGCTTCCTGTTCGTTGCCATCGGCCACGGAGTTGGCCAAATCAGCCATGGAGCGGGAAGTCTGAAAGGGAAAGAAAATATAAAACATTTTTATTAAAAATAATGTTTTTTTGAGTTTAAGGATCCGTCTCTTACCGGCTGTCCTGTCCATTTCAGGTGAATTTCGTACCTATCCCCAGTTGAAAGGCTGCCATCGTCGTCGGTAAGGCTGGCACTATCCCAGGTGGTTGTCGTGGATGTGGACTGCACATCCGATCGATCCTCGTCGTCGCCAGCCACCTCGGCAAGGGTGGCCAGACAGACGTCCTCGGTGGTGCCCTTGTAGCAGCGTGCGGCGACGCCACCGCCTTTCAGAGCTTTCACTTGGGTCTCGATCAGGATGTCCTTGTTCTTGTCGCTCAATACGCTCTTACAGATCAGCTCCTGGGTGACGGCGATGGCCTTACGATTGGACACGCACAGGTCCGAGAGATAGTCCAGGAATCGCGAGTCCCAGTTGTGCATGTTTTTGCGCACCAGGCCGACGAAGGTCTCAATCTCGGCGGCGGTGATGTGCTTCTCCAGCAGCTTCCGGTTGTTATGAAGCAAGGCCGTGATGGTGTCCTCCGCCAAGATGTCGTAACCGATCTGCTTCTGCATGAGGCCAAAGTGCTTGGCGATGTACTCCTGATTCTTACGATAGTCCTGCTGTGACAGGCGCAGGATGCGATAGCACAGACGAAAGATGTTCTTATAAGGGCTGTTCTTCGGATCGCTGAGCTCGTCTAGCCGCAGGAAGGGTCCGTCGCCGGCCGTGTGCTCCTGAAAGGGACCCTGCAGTATCTTGAACAGCTGGTTGAGGATGTACTGTTCGCGGAGCAGCTTCTGCCGATCTCTGATGGGATTCTTTATGGTAAATTCCAAGGCCTTTGTCTTGTTCTGCTCGTTCTCCATCCCAGCTATAAAGTACACGATATCCTGGAGCAGCGAGATTAGCGCCCTCCGCTCGTTGATGGAGATGCTGCCGTTGCCCAGCTTGCCGGTCACAGTGGCCAGCACCTTGCAGGCATCGTTTGCAAAGTCCAGGTCGCGCACCTCCACTGGAGAGACTGGGATCAGTGCAAAGGCCTCCTTGTCCTCCTTGATGGGCGAGCAGCAAACCATTGACATCACGGGCTTGTCATCGTCCGCATCAATGGGTATCGAGGTGGCGTGCACCCACGTGTTGGAGCAGATGTGCTGCAGCCTCACGTAGCTCGACTGCGGAACCAAACTGTCCGGTCGTGCCATCGTGGTGGCATCCAGTACGAACACAGAGGCGATGTCCGCCGAGTAGGGAACAGATACCAGGCGGTACTGCTTGCCCTTGGGTTTGTCTGTAATTTAAAGAGGAAAATAATTATTAATATGGCTACATAACACTTAATTGTGGCTTGATCTTACCATTTAGGGTAGAGTTCATGGTGGAGCAGCCTATGCCCGAGTCCTTGCTGCAGTCCGCCAGAAGCGGCTCGTGGCCGGATGTAGAGGCAGCGCCAATTGCTCCGGCCAACACATCCGCTTCTGCTTCTGCTGCCAAGTAGTGACCCGTCGCCAGGTGCTTGAAACGGTACAAGGAGTTCCAGTCGCCTGCGCCGCCGCGACATGAGTCGTGCTGCACCACCTCAATCTCCCAGAGCGCCTTGCTGCTGGTAGCCGCCGTGGCACTGGTGCGTCCTGTGGTGCGCAAAAAGACGTGGTACTGCTTCTTATACTCGTCCATGGTGAGGAACTTCTCCTGCTCGGCATGAAACAGTCGCACCACGTCGCCGCCCTTGAGGATGTGCTCCTGGTTTTCCTTGTGCTCCATAAACAGTGAGATCTTCCACGAGGTGGACGAGTTGAGAACGTTAACCTCCTTGCAGCCAGGATTGTCGGGCAGCTCGTAATTGGCCGCCACATGGAGGTTCTGCTGGTCGGCATTAACCGGACTGAGGATCACCTTGTCGCCCACCACCACGTAGTCCCCGATGGAACGTAGTTTGTAGAAGGGCTTGATGTAGAACCAGGAACCCTCGTTGCCATTGGCGTCCAGGTAAACACGCATCGCATTCTTCTCCAGCAGCGATGGCAGCCGCTTGTTGACCGTCAGGTACTTGTTGGACTTCAGGTGAAGCAACTGCACCACCGCCCGTCCATATTGGATCGAAGTGCCCAGCAGCTTCTTGTTTTCCGTCTCATTTTGTTTCTTCTCGATCTCTGCAGCGTGCTGGGAAACGAAAAATATATTAATTAGGGGATGTATAGAAGGTGAAATGATTTTACTATTCTATTCTACTTATTTTGTGGTTTTTTTTTGGACTTACATGCAATCGCTTGAGGAGATTGGGATCGGTATTTGAGCCGGCCGATTGTTTAGCTGCTTTCCAAAATTGCTTTTGTGCGGAATATCGATTCATAGGACATATTTTGATAAGGCAGTCTGCAAGCAGAATGAGTATTTAGTAGGCACAGGACTCTAAACATTAACTTCATTACCTCTAAACTTTTTGGGAGGACAACTCAAGTCTCCGGCCTCGGGGCACACCACTGTCCGATCATCGACCAGGCTGTTGTCGGAAGAAATCAAAGGGTTAGCATACAATTCAGCCACAGGTGGCCACTGGGGATCCGGCTCATCCCCTGGGTGGCGGGCTGGTTTGAATCTCATTCAGTCCGGACAATGACACTTACCCGAGAGTGCTCAAGAAGCCACAAACACTGCCCTCCGCGTACAGGGACACAATGTCGCCCAAGTGCAGGAAGCTCGCCGAGCCAATTATATTGTCGCCCATGTCTGTAGCCTTCCTTGAACCGGGCCCTGGGGTGAGAACTCAACGGGGATGTGGCTGTGGCGTCGAGTGGGTGTGGAGTGGCTGCCGCCGGGTGGCACAACAATGGGCCACCGCCCGCTGCTCCTCGCGTGGCTGCTGCTCCTGTTGCGTCGCTGCGCTGGGAGCTATTGTTTAGCTGTTTGGTTGGCGCAGTCGGTTACGCGAGTTAATTGCAATGATTTGTCGTCCTCGTTATGTCCTGCGGGGTTAAACAAAAGGAGAACAAACATCATGAGTTGGCTGACATGTCTCGGGGGGGCACATTAAGCAGGCTTCTTAGAATTACTCTTAAATTGTTGCCGAGATTTCTAATTTTAATGTACAATTCGGGATTAATTTTTATAAATTGTCCGATGGTTTTGATTTGTAACGAACAAATTAGAATTGTATTAATTTATGGCAGCTTCTAAGAAGTAGCTTCTAGGAAGTAATACACGCTTCTATCTGAGTCTTAATGTAATATAAGCTTATCTCTGGTAAATATTTAATTCAACCAAATATTTACACAAGATAAATCTGACATTTTATCTATATTACCTCAGACAATCTGAGAGGCCGAATAAAGACTCTGCTGTTTTGACAAGGAATATAAAAAAATGTGTTACTTGATTTTCCGAGATTTTTGTGTGATTTTAGATATTATTTCTCTTAACCTATAGATTTTTGCTGTCTCATTTATAATGCTTTTATTATTATTGCTTTCCCCCAGTTTTCAGTGGAATATACGGGGGTGCCACAGAAATCGCTTCCGCTAAATTTCACTTCAATTTCATTCCGCGATGCCACAGCCAATCCGCGGAAGTATTTTGCGCTGAATAAATCAGCGCTCAATCAGCGCTAAATCCGCTAAAGTGTAGTGCTGCCAACTCGTTTGATTCTGTTTTCCGAAGTCTGGGTCAGCGATGCCAACTTTTATAATTTTACGCGCCAAAAATTGAAATTTTTATTTTGTTTTGATTAGCTGTTTAAATTAATTAGCTATACGTAAATAAATTCAAATATTTAAATTAAATTTTAAATTAATAAAACCCATTGCTCTGCAATGATAAAATATAAAATTATGTTAAACGAACATTAGGGAAATTTGAATTTGAGAGGGCTGCCACCCTCAGCAGAAAAGTTCGAAAAGGTTTGCTAACATGCTAAAAAAATGAAATCACTCGAAGTGCTGTGGCACCGCGGAAATATTCGCGCGGAAATGGTTTCCGCGGAAAGCAAAATCCCTAGTGATTTCTGTGGCACCCCTGATAACCATATTTTCTGATAGCTGCCAGCAGTAGGGGAACGCGTTAGGGAGCATTTCAGTTTCTTCTTTTCCTTTTTGGCTTAGCGAGTTATAAAGTATTCATGGACAATTTGTCGACCAACCCTACGTTACTCTGTATGACAGGGGCCCAGTTGCTCCCATTACTTTCCACCCTCGCCTGGGGACAATCCGGCGTATGCTTAATATTCTCACCCCTTAGCGAGATAGCAAGTCGTCTGCCTAATGCGTCCAATAAACATTCCTCGTTGGTGTCTGGCTACAAACTAAAGTTGTCACTTCTAACGATTTCTGTCGTCTTTAGTTTCCTATGCTTTTAAGATTTCTTTCGGTATTGTCTACAGATAATGGCTGCATGACGAAATGAAAGTACAAAAAAAAAATACATTTCCACATTGGATGATGGAATGATGGAATGAGGAAAATGTTTTCATTGTTGAAGAACCTCTCATGGCAGCGTGCCACAAAAGTTTGCACATGGATTTTAGTTTGAAGGATTTCAGAAAGTTGTTTAAAGTTCGCAGTCAATGTCAGCAATTTTTTGCTAGTTTTTTTATAAAGTTTGTGGTTTGAATAGGACTTGTTGGAATCAATATGAAATTCTTTAGCTGCAACATTGAATACCTGGGCCCATATAACTTGTATTACTTTGTTTTAATTTTTATTATTATTATAAAAATATCTCCATTTAAAATTAGTCTTCCATTAATAAGATTCATTGAAAGTTTCCCTCATTGCTAGTTTTTTATTTATAGTTGGCGATTTCTATTTATGCAAATGGCCTTTCAGTATATTTGTTTATTTATTTATTTAATTATTTCAGCTTGCCAAATCTTATATTTTCGAATGATCCGTATGAGTGAGTTATTTATCTGCAATTTGTTATTATTTCAACGTATTTGTTCGTGGTGATTAGTGGCTGCTTAAGGCGAGGCATCGTGGGCATACTAATGAGCTGCCACCCCCCAAAAAAAAGTTACTAAGAGGAGAGCTTTGGCGAGGAATTAACAATCGACAGATGCGGCGTAGGCCCCATTGATGTATGACTTCAGTTAATCAGGTTGATTGACAATAACGACATCCGAAATGCTTTCCGCTCTTCTGTCAAACTCCACTGATTAGACTAAGACCCACAGGATTCTGGCAAAAGCCAAGGAAATGAGAAATTCATAATTTCACTCTAGGCCAAGCCACTTTTTGGTCGGGAATTCAACGAAATCCGGCTCAGCAGGGCGGGGTGGCAAAAGCCTGCCTGCTGCTGCTCAAATATGTTCATCTCGTTTGGCGGGTGAGTGAAGGCAGGAAACGCGGAGCTTGTCGCCCCGACAAGGGCCATGGAATTCGGAAGGCATCCTGGCAGCTGTGGCATCCATCCGCCCATCCAACCTGTAACCATTCAATTCAGAATGGGGAATGGAGAATGGGAAGTTGTGCTGGGTCTTTACTTTTTTCCGGACGACGATTAAATCTGTTTCCCAACATAGCAATTATTTTTTTATCTCAATAAAGGGCGGGGAGCGACCGAGGCCTAATCTCTGCCACCACCTGCTGTTAGACAATTAAAACGAAATTTATTCGAATATAAATTGGGCTAACAAGCGTTTCAATCAAATTACGCGGTCGAAGCACAATAATCCAGCCATTTGCTCCAAACAAAATCGCACACAACGGATACACACACATGGCCCCTAGTATCTCCGAGTGGGAGCTCAGATATTTGCCTATTTTTTGCTTCTTGTTTCTGTTTTTTTTCGTTATTCGGTTTATTGTGGCGGAAGCTGGCATTGCCAGCGCCTCACGAAGCCTTCCCTGGGATCTGCTTTTGCTTCTCCCACTGCCTTTCCAGGTGTACATTTTCATCCCATCGCAGCAAACACTTACACACACACTGGGATTTCCACTCGTGTTCGTGTTCCAAATAATATTTGGGCGCTTTGTAAACACACAGAATATAATTGGACGCGGCCGCGGGACTTTAATAAATAACAATCTCGAATGAATAATATCTGTGGGAATTTTGTGGGCAGCTCTTTGAAGTCCAGTTCTGGTCTCGGCAGCCGTGTGGCCCGACGGAGGAAAACCGAGGCGGTCTGCTAGCACCGAGCGCTCCAGCGAAAATGTTGGCCAAAGTTCACCGTAATCGGCCCAGAAAGCTAAGGCGCTGAGCTTGCAGGAAGCTTTTCCGCTTTTCCGCCCGGCCTTTGAGTGGAATCCGATGCACTTTTCACTCAAGGCATCCTCAGCCATTCTTTCCATTCATGCCACAGTTTTTTCCCGCATGCTTTACGCATCAGCGCTGCGAATTAGCCGGGTTAGTGTGTTAGTTGGCAGCGGGAGGACATTAGTCAAGACCGAGTGCCTCTGCATGTGGGTTTCGGGGCGAGCATCATGTGCAGATTTGATTTCACTTTTCACGTCTTCTTGGGTCCTCGGCTTAATGCGATTTCCCACGCCGGGTCAAGGTCGATGGTGCGACGTGTGCAGCCTCCCAGCTGCACTGTTTGCCCCTCTTCTCGAGAAGCCTTTGTTGGGGGCGATGAATGGGAAAAGTCTTTGAGAATTCATCTTAGCCAGATTAGTTTGGCTTGGCAGGCAAGTGATTTGTTTCAGAGGAATGAATAAATTAAGGGAATGAATTATATACGACGGATGTGTAGGATGCGGGAGAAATTTAAAGAAAGTCTTTAACATGTATTACAGCAGTTTTTGATTTAAGAGGGAATTCTACTTGTTTGTAAGATGAACAAGAATACTCTTGATATTCTTTTTTTTGTTCTTAATATTAAATTATTTTATAATTAGATAATGTCAAAGAAAAAAAAAATAAAGTACCTTTTGTCAAAAAATGTTTCGTTTCGCCATTTAAATAATAATAAATGAATAATGAACTATTGGAGATTTTTTTGTTGGTATTTCTTGTAAACTTCTTGTAAACTTATTTACTTTTAAACTTATGACTTTAATATGATTAAATTAGGAAGGTATTTTGTCAAGCAATAAATCAGTAAAAAAGTGCACATTAAATAAATCACTTGAGTCATAAAGTTGCTTAACAACTTTAAATTTGTTGAACATTTCTGTAGAATTTCGAAATGTTTTCATTTCAATGTAACCTTATAATTTGCTTACATTTTGGTTTCTTTGTTTACAAAAAGTAGCTGATAAAGATGTATACAAAACCAATTCAAGAGAAACAATTTCTATTGTTTTCGTAATTGCTAAAATTTTGTTTCTAAGCATTTACCGATTTGGGGATTCTAGGTGAAATATAATAACAGCTAATTAAATATTCACAATAAGAACAAAAAAATATTTAATTTTGCTTCTTTTGTTGAATTTAAAGCCAAATATTCATTTAAAAAAGTATGTTTTCAATTATTGAATACAAATTTATTAATTTTTTTTTCAAAGTTGTTATCTTTTTAATTAAAAAATATATATTTTTACCATTCAGTTTCACGAATGGTAAAAATATATATTTTTTTAATTAAAAAGACAAATTTTAAATAAGTACTTAAATTGATATTAAAACCTATGACTTGATTATGAAAATGTGATTACTCCGCCAAGAAAAAAGAAAGTTACAATAAATTATACAATTATTATTTATTTTATGTGCTAAGCTCTATTAGATTTATAAAATATTATTTAATGTTAAGCTTTGCCTCTCTGACTGACCTATCCCATTGTCGGCACAGTGTCATGCCTTGTCTTTTCCCTGTCACATGACTCCTCTGAGGATTAATGTCTGCAAATACCGCTATCGGTCTGCCAGAAGCGACATATTTACTTAGTGAAGCGATTATCGAGTGCTTAAAAAGCAATCAATTACACGGCCAAAGAAATCCAGGTGTGTGAATTAGCATGCGGCGGTCAAGCCCACTCCGGAGCTTTGGAGCTGCGTCGAGCGAATCACATGCGTGGGAAAAGCCGAGTAAACAACGAAAAAAAAACACAACAAGCCACAAGTGGTCGGCATGCAAACAGATGCAGACGTCGCCGTCGACTGCGCCTGCTGCTGCTGCTGCTGCTGCGATGTCGACAGAGGCGGTCAGCTGGGCGGCGAACAGCTGAGTGGAGGACAAAAAACAACACAGCACACACACCCCTTGCCGAGCCTGTGTGTTTACATGGCAGGGCGCAGGCGTGGCTCAGCATTTGGCCAACTTGGAAAGCTAAACTAGGCAGCTTAAAGCCCAAAAGCTGAGACTTTTCCGAGAAAAGTTCGTGCGGCCGAAGGGATTTTCCTTCCAGTTGTCGAGCGACGCGCAAAGCGCCACGTTGTCCTGCCCAGCCCCGGAAAAGCCAGCGAAAGGAAGAGCGTCGCGTTGGGCGGGCGCCGAGAAGTAGGCAACATTTGCTGCCTGGCCACGGTGCGTATGGGTGATGTGATGCTGTGCTGGCAGCGATGAAATCCAATACGAAAAGCTTAGGAAGCCAGTGGTGGATAATCAAAAAAAAAAAAAGAAGAAAAAAATTACCAGACAAACAAACAACAATTATACGTCCAGCACATTTAGCAGTTAAAAGAAAGTGAAAACAAGAAACACCCAAAATTGTCAGTGAAAACCGAGGGAACAAAGGGATAAAAGTTCGTCCTGTGTGCGTGCCATAAAAGTTGGCTGTGAGTGAGTGTGTGTCGGTGTGCTTGTGTGTCTGTGTGTCTGTGTGTGTGCGCAAAAAGAATAGAGAAAGCAAAGCATCCTGTAGGAGTGGCACACAAAGTGTTTGCATAACTTAACTCGCGATAGCCACCCACCAACCGCCGAGCCACCGAGCCGTCGAGCCGCCGCCCACAGCCAATAGCTTGATTAAATGTCCTGAAATCAAGGCGGAGTCGAGTGCTGGAGCAATGGAAATGCCCGAAGGATATCCAGTTTGTGGTGATGTAAAAACGGAATTTAAAGACTGCCAGAGTGTGTGCAAAAATGAACCCTGACTAGTTTGCAGAGCGGTGTACCCGAATTGAGGCGTGGCCGCGCTAATCCATCGCGTCATGGATAGCTCCCAGACATCCCAATGTGTGGTGGTATCTGTGGTCATCGGCGTCCTTCTGATTATGCTGGGCGTCATTTTGTATGTCCTGTATATATTCCTTTTGGCCCCGTTCTTCGATGCAATAAGTGACGAGGCCCAAAAAGGTGGCTGTTCTTCATCTAATGTCCTCGTAAATACAGGATTTAATTATCGCCTTACTATTTAGAGCACGATCTGACCACCATACCGAACTGGAAGAAAATATAGCTTTGATGTGGTCCCCTCCCGTTTAATGGAATATAAATGTTTACAGAGTTTTAGATAAATTTGTCGTGTATTTACTTTTACTTGGGTTCTTTATTGCTCTCTCTCTCTATTTCTTATCTGTCCTTTGGGAAGTTAAGTGCCTCTTAAATTTACAAAACACGAATAAAATATATTTATAATAACTAACATAAAAGCAATGTTATTTAGGCTTAGATATCTTGTAGAAACTAATGAAAAAGGAATTACAAATGTGGCAATATTTTCATTATTGGTTTCCCTTGCATATAACCCAATTATTGATGCCTAAATACATTATATTTGTAACCTATCTAGCCTTCAAAAGCTCATTATTTTCTCTCAATAAGCCTGCAATCTTAAATTATGCCAAACAATTGGAATTCTACCATTCTCGTGCAGCAATCCCTCCACATTTACCCCTGTGTAATTCATCAAAAACTTGATGGGCGAACCACAATCCCTGGGAAAATGCTCGCTCTTTGTCCACACAACCCACATAGTAGCTGAAGCCCAACGAGTCGTTGGCCATCAGGCACTTTAGCAACAATAGACCGAATGGGGAAATTCGGCTAACTGAGGCACGTCAATGTGCAATGCTTGAAATCATGCCCAGAATGGCTCCATCCCTTCTGGCCCCAATCTCCGGGAGCGGGTCTGCCTGTCATCAATCCCATGGATTGGGATTCATTGGAGCGGAACGCATGGTGAACGGGGAAACGGGGAGACTGAGAAATACGTACATATGTTTGGCAACTCGTGTGTGAAAAATGCCTGGGAAAATTGCCTACGAAAAGATGCTGCAAAGTACACAAAAATATAAAATGTGAATTGCCAACAATGGGCCAGGGAAGTCGCAACACTTTAGCAAATTCGATAGCTGCACGGCGCCGGAGGATGGACCTCCTTGACTTGCTTATTGGCTTAGATGGCTTTCCCGGCTAAGCCGCACACACGGAGCCGGACCACAATGGATTGGACTGGGGTCGGAGGACAGAGGCGAAAGGGATAAAAGGTTAACGCAACAGGGCGTGGATGTAGAGGACCGAGGCTGCAAGGACGACAAAGTTCGGTTCAAAGTTTTTGGGGCTTTTGATTGAAGCTTTTGTCGTCGGACGACTCCTTGGGGAGTTGTCCTTGCCTGCCGCTGGATCGCACATAAAACAATTCCCGTTTCCAGACGGCAAATTAAATTATCTCAAATTGGCCAGAGGGAAAAATTACTCCGAATAATGGCCAGATCGATATGGGGCCCAAGGATATCCGTCCCGGAAAGTCGGTCCAATTAATTTGAAGCCAGAGTCAAACAATCTGAACCCCCACCTGCGGTTGGATCTTCATTAAAAGTATTTCGCGATGTGGGAATTAAAATCGAAACCGCTGCAATATTTCAATAAAGCCCCATCATCATCAAATGCGAGCCGCCGTCGAGTCCGCTGTTCTCATTGTTGTCAGTCTGTCAGTTCGAATTACCCAGAGACCACCTCCAGCACACCACCTACTTTTCTGCCCACTGCCACCGCCCTTCACTGCCGCATTCAATGAACCTCGCCGGCTGCAAGCCCCACACATGCTGCCACAACAACGAAAATTAAATAAAATGTTAGCCCAGGCACGTTCGCTATGTTAAATTGTTAAACAAAACTTGCAAAGGGAATTTATTTGAGGCTGCACTGAGCCTGAGATACCCTTTCGGGTTGCAGGGAAATGGTTAAAGTATTCTATAATTCAGGAGATGATTTAGGTGAAGACCTGTTTTAAAATAAACAAAGGAATAGTATAGTATATTATTTAAATATATTTGTATAAACATAAATTCATTATTTGCCAACCGCCGAGATAAGAGAATATAAATAAATATATCAGTGGAATTTTTAAAATTATTTATATTGCTATTAAATTCTCAATGTTACATTGTATAAATAATAGTACCTTCAACGAATAGTTAACTATTCTCAGTTATTGTGCTACATTCAAAGTTCATTAACTGCCTTGTAAGGGGACATGTAAAAATTCGAATAGCAAACAAATCGAAGTGTGAAATTCATATGAAACTATTTCGAAAGTACGAGCCATGAGGTGATTCCGTTTCCTTTTGATGACATCGTATGACGACGGTGTGATGGCTCGGTTCACTGATAGTGAGTCTGCTCCTCTACTTTGCTGCCTGTTTGCATGTGGGAATTGTTTCAGCCCCACTTCACGGCATGGAAATGGAGGGACGGCGAGGGCTTTCTTTGGGGAAATTCGGTGCAATGTTTAGTCAGCTGAACCCGAGAGTTCCTGGGAGCCTCAGGCACACCGCTGAAGTCTAATCAACTATTTATGGAAATTAATAGGAAATGAGTGCAGATGGCGAAGGAGTAATAAAGTGCAAATGGTTGGGGAGTGGGAGTGGGAGGCGATGAAAAACAATTTAACGAAAAGAGCTTCAAACATTTTATTCCGGCCATTAAAGCGGACCCTCTGGCAAGGTAAAGAATTAATTACGACTCGTGTTTTACGCCCGTTTTTTGTGTAATTTGGCTATTTATTAAGGTCTGGGCCCCGTCTGGCCTCCGAAAGCTATTGAAAAGCTCAAGAGATCTCGGCTCACCTGAGCAAAAAGAGGAGAACACACACAGAGAGAGCTCTTTTCCCCATTTTCCGCATTCACTCTGCTTCATTGATAACACAACACGACCTTTCCGCGCACACACTCATACCCGCACTCACATTAATTGCAACAGAGTGTGTGTGTGTTGGGTGTGGGTTTGGGTTGCATATCTCATGAATGGGGACTGTGGTCGTGAGTGTTCGTATATTTTATTTATAACATGAAAACGTCGCTCACACAATTTGACTATTTATGTTAATTGGTGGCGCTTCAAGGCGCCATCTCCTCTCCTCTCCACAGCTTCACATTATGCACATGACGATGGACAGCAAGTGAAAATATGTACATAGGAACATGCATGTTGATTGTGATTCAAAATTGATTATTTTTTAATGGCACTCTTAATACTGTGAGATGCATCCAGCATTAAAAGTAATCCTTTATTTAATTAGTGAAATGCAACCTCAGTGCTAACATTTTGTCCACAATTGTAACTATCTTGATTCCGAGTACTTTAATCAAGAACCACACACTTGAAATCACTTAATGATACTCACAGTGTGCCCTCCAACTCAATCACTGATTTCACTGCACTGTTAATTGAACTTCAGTTCACTTTTTGACTAAATATAAACAGTTTGTATGAAATTGCTTAAACAGCCGACCCATAATATATACCAAAACTTTTGAATCTTTTTGTTATCTAGAATTATTCAAGTTGTATCTAAGAAATGAAGAATTAAATCATAGACTTTTCCTAGATTTTCCCATTGTATTTTGATAATCTCGTAATTGACAGCGAATGATTGATATTTTTATGGACGAAGTAACCTTTTTATAGCTTTGTGATAATATAATTCATGGTTTTAAGTATATTAAAAACTGATAAGGTTTGAAAGGGGCTTTTACCGTATTTGAAGGGAAAATAAAAATGTTTTTAACAAATTACTTTGCTTATAAATCTTGTAATATAAATAGTTTAACTGAAATATATTGACTTTAAATTTTTGAAACCTGAAATGGTGTCTATTAAACTGAAAAACTCACTGTTTATTCAACTAGCTGATCATGCTAACTAAAAAGGGCTCAAAACGGCTTTATTAAATCTCAGAAATACAAAAAAATAAAAATAATACCTACGCTTGTTTGGGCTGTTCAATTAAATATAAGGCAATTCACTAAAATGTGGTGGTAATGGGGAAATAATTGGCCGTAATTGCATGCTCACATGTCTGTGAACTCGAACATTATTAGTTGGCCATTAAGAGTTACTTGAGTGTGCTCTTGCGATGGCGAAAAATGCAATTTGGCGATGAAAAGCCATCTTTATGCCACGCAATTAAATTGAAATCATCGCGTGCAGCAGCCTGGATGAATGCCTCCACTTCTCCCCTTTGCCCCCACACTGAGCACAACTCACTGATTGCAGGCGAGAAAGCTCCATCTCCAACTGCTCTGCCTTTCCCTCTGTCGAGCTCCGTCTCTTATTTGGGGCCTCTCTCGTTACCCGCAGCTGCCACTATCTCGCTGTATCTCGCAGTACCTGCCCGGCAGTCGACAATGTGGCGCTTAATTAAGCACGCGTCGGCCCTGTCAGCCGCTTTTTCTCTCCCAGTCAACCCCACCACTAGTCGGGGGAGACGGCAACACTGAAAGAAAGTACTACAAAAGTGACTTGGAGCACTATCTAAGAGTTCCTCTAATTTGGTTATATTTTTTTATATTTTTAGTCGTTTTTTAAGAAAGTAAAAAGTTTGACAGATATTTTAAAAATATTTTCATTTGAAACATTTCATTTTCTTTTCACAAATATTTCTATAAAATTAAGGAACTTGAAATACCATCTTTGAGGACTTGGTTTTTGGTTTGGTTTTTGCAAAAAAAACCATCTTTGTTCAAAGACGTATATTTTTAAAAACATTTGGGAATACTAATGAATTTCGTTTAATATTTAATTTAAATTTAATGCTATTTCTCTCAATGTAAGATTCATTTCTCCCTAGAGCTGGAAAAGCGAGAGTGCAAGGTGTTCTTTTTTGTTTTTTGTTTTTTTTTTTTTGCTTTTCCGTCTTGCTCTTTTGCCTTTGCCTTTGCATTGTAATTGAATCAGCGAGGTTTTCTGGCATTTTGCGCTTTGATTTCCTTTCAATTATTCAACAAAATGAACTGGCGGCACTGGGCGAGGGCGTGACTGCCAGATAATAGCTATCTGGCTAAAGGTAATTAGCTCTCGCCCGGCCGAAATGTGTGATACCGCAGAGCTTATTGCCTTATGACCCACTTAAATCGGCGGCAAGCCCTTTGGGAAACCAGAAAAACCAGAAAATTTCTCAAAGCGAAAGGGCAACAGGTTGCTGGAGCGTTTATGCGGTCTGAGTACTTACTGCAAATAATTTGTAGATGTAGATTTGTATCCGAAATGAGCGATACTGCCCAGAGAGAGATTGAATCATCCGCTGATAGAACGACGATCGTAAATCGAATTTGATTTTTATATGTATTTTATTCAAATCGAACTTGATGTGCAAACACTCGAAAGAACTTAATATATTTTCACCTTGAGTGCGCGCACTTGGCCACAAACAGAGAGTACAGTGAACGCTCTACAGAGTGGACGCACTGTTATTTATTATTTTTAAATATTTCTTTTGGTAATGTTGTACGCTGGAATTATTGAATTTTTTGATAAATGGGTTATTGCTACTTTATTACTTTATATTATATTATATATATATTAATTTAGTACACAGTAAATTCTACTTTTATTTCGGGAAATGTAAAAGCCTTTTACGGCTTTTTTTTAAATTAATGCAGATGTAGTTTCGTTCACTGCTGCGAGGGTGCACTGTAACAATAAAAAGGGGAAATATGGCGCAAAGAAACAACAGAAACCGCACACACTAACACCAACACAAGCACTAAGAATAACAATAACAATAACAATGCTTGGGCTGCGACGCCGGCAGAGCTTTGGTTGTCAATAAGACACAGCCGTAAAAAACACGCGACAAACAATTCCGGTTAAAAAAGAGAGGCGAAAAGTGCGAGCAACAATAACAACAACGCCAGCAATTGCTGTCCCGCCCCCGAGCGCCCACCTAACGCAGCAGCGCAGTTGCCGCGCAGCAGCAGCGCAGCGGCAGCGAAGCCAGGCAAGGCAAACAAAACGCGCAACACAAGTCGACAGTCGATTTCTCAAACGATTTCGCTTCCGAGTCGCAGCTTTTCGCACATTTCGCACATTTTCCAGGCACAAAATCACACTCACACCGCCCACCGCATTCAGGCCGATAAATTGGCCATCATTTTGGCCATAAATTAGCCGCGCAAACCGTACGAAAGTGCAATTTTCCAGGGCGCCGCGTCATGCGCGAAGAGCGAGTCGTACCGTCCGTCCGCTGTTCCGTCTCCTCTCACCACCGAAGTGCCAGCGCAGCGCAGATAAGCGGAGCGACGCGGAAAACACGTCCGACCAAAAACACGACAGCCTACAGAAAGCGCCCCAGTCCCAAGCAACAAGTGTCCCAAAGCAGCTGGTCGATCGTGTCAGCTGTTTTTTTCCCCCACGTTGAATTTAGTGTGACCTCCGGGGGAAATACTAAACATTAATACTTTTCAATTGTTTATAAACAAAAAATACATTTCTACTTATTAATTTAACTACTGGCTAAGCATATTAGTTATTATCTAGCTGATCATTAACATCTAACTTAATTTGATCACCGCAGAAAGTCTCTGAAGGCAACCGGGTCATTTGATCGTTTGGAGAAAATACTGTCTTGCTGAATAATACCGTTAAGATGATCATTTAAAATTATAAAATTTTAAAAAGGATTTTTCGTATCTTACAAATATTTGTCCTTATTTCAAAATGTATTCCAAATAGATATCATAATATAATAAAAGTTGGGAATTGGATTTATTTGGATTTCCAGATACATACCAAATGTATAATCATGTAAAATACACCGATCTTTTTTGCTCGATCCGGCAGCAGAATGGTCTTTGAGACTGCTCAGCCGTTACGAAAAGTAAAGAAATAAATGTATAACATAATATGCAAGTGAAAATTATATGTTTATCTATTATAAAGATCAGTATTGTAAAAATAAATGTAAATATTTACAAAAACAAAACGATTAATTTAGGATTGAAAAGGAAAAAGTAAGCAATTGCTTTTATAAGTTGGTGTATTCGATCAGATTTCTATTCTGCTACAAGAATAAAACTTAATGTTTATATAAACCAATAATGGTTCTTTTATATACAAAACTCATTTTAAAAAGAATACTCCCAATAAGAAAAATAAAAGTCGCAGAGAATTTAAAGTTATTTTAAATTTAGTTCCATAGAAAAGAAAGCAATTGTTCAATGCATTTAATGTTTTAAATATTTCATAGCATACTTCTGGATTTCTGTGGAATTCTTGGTTTAAAATTAATTATATTAATTGAAGCTATTTCTTCAATTTACACATTTAGTTGGTTATCCGCTTACTGCAGATTAAAAACAAATATTATAGAATATAAAATTAAATCACAAACCCTTTTGTTTTAAATTGCTCAAATTGTTTAAATAGAGAGTTAATAAAACTTTATATTTTCTTTCAGAAAATGCTGAATGTTTGCCGCGAAGACAATTGAAATCATCTCACAAAGCACCTCGTTTTCCCTCCCCTAAAAACTTTAGGAGCTCTGCAATATGGCTGCCGTGGGCTTTGTTCATTGCCGGCTTTTGTTCGGATCGGCCATTGTTCTGCTCGCCATAATGCCGCCGCCGATTGCCGCCGCCCAGAGGCACACCGCCTCGGATAATCCCTCGACGTACAATATTGGCGGCGTTCTGAGCAATTCCGACAGCGAGGAGCACTTTAGCACAACAATAAAGGCAAGCGCTTAGTCGCATTAGCTAACTGGATTTCCCATTTAGATTCGCTTTAACCCACGACCCCGTTTATTCCGAACCGCAGCACCTCAATTTCGACCAGCAGTACGTGCCGCGCAAGGTCACCTACTACGACAAGACCATTCGCATGGACAAGAATCCCATCAAGACGGTCTTCAACGTGTGCGACAAGCTCATCGAGAACCGGGTAAGTCGGCAGCGAAATGCAATTACCTACCCACTTCCGTTCACACCCATCATCCATCGCCATGGGCCTCAGCCTGGCTGGGCCTCATTTCAATAATTCAGGGGGAAATGATTCGGAAATGCCGTGATGACAAACGGTAATGTGCCACCAGATTCCAATATCCACTCGGCTTCCAGTTGGTTAGGTTTCGGTTTCGCATCTTGGTTCTTCCTTAAATTCATAATAAGCGATTTTAATTAATTTTCATGGAGTAAATTTTATTTAAAAATAGAAAGCTATATTTTATTGTAGTTACTTTTTTAATAATTTAACTCCAAATTCTTTTGGTATTCCCATATATATTTAAGTTTTAAGGAAACAAAGCTACGAAATAAATCTAAGTCAAAAACTTTTTCAACGCACTGTAGTTACAACAATTGGAAGTAAGATTATCCAGCACTTCTCGGATTCAAACTGGTTTCTGGTGCAATTAATCAACGCCGTCATGCACAAACGAAAAGTGTCCAAAAAATCCTAATGACGAAGAGCCTTTCAGAGCTCCAAAGTACATTGCACCCTGGCCAAGTGGGGAGCTCGTAAAAAATCCACTCAAAGCCGCAATGCTCTTTTGGCTGCCAACTTTTGCACATCTTTGGATTTTTCTTAGGGCAAACTACATCCGTGAATTATCTGCGGATTCCATCAATCACACATCGGGCATTATAGCACATTTATTACGAAGAAGCTCCTGTCTGGCAACTGTCCCCGTGGGAGGGTGTCCAGAGCAGAAGTCAACACCCACTAGACCAGGTCCAAATCAATTCCTGCCTGTATATCGGGGCGGCATTTGTCATCATTAATGCCAGAGCGAATTTATCATCGCTTGGCCCCGAAATGTGCGTCCATTTTGAACCTTTCATTACTCTCGTGCCATCCGAAGGAAGCAAATCAACTGTCATTGACTCCACTGGGGGCCCTGTGTCTATAAGGTGCGAATCGAAAATATTAGTTCGTTTTTTTTTTATGGCATACAATTCAGACAAAGTCATATAGTCTATTATAAAAAAATATTAAAACTGCTTTGAAGACCTTCAAAAATAGTTTTAAATAGGTTTTTATATTTTACGAACTTTAAGTTACAACTACAAAATTTTTCTTATGGGTCCTAAAGGTATGAAACCCACTGTAACTACGGCTTACTCAGCCAATTGAACGTCCTCCAGGCGCCATTTACACTTCCGCTGTCTGTCTTCCCTTCCTCTGGCATCTTCCTTGGCATTGCTCATTTCATTTCCACTGATTTGGTTTGTTCCCCGCCATCCTTTACCACCGATTCCTCCTGGGTGCTCCTCCTATTCGTTTGCAGGTGTACGCCGTAGTCGTTTCGCATGAGCAAACCTCAGGTGATTTGTCGCCGGCGGCCGTCAGCTATACTAGCGGATTCTATTCAATTCCCGTCATTGGCATATCCTCGCGGGATGCGGCCTTCTCCGACAAGAATATCCACGTCTCCTTCCTGAGGACGGTGCCCCCCTATTACCACCAGGCAGATGTCTGGCTGGAAATGCTCAGCCACTTTGCCTACACGAAGGTGCGTATGGAATCTCTGCCCTATCTCTTTAAGTCGGCGCCCCCCCCAAAAATTTGACTTATTGACTTATTGAGTTGTTCCGTTATCTGCTCCACTGGCGACAGGTAATCATCATCCATAGCTCTGACACGGATGGCCGGGCCATCCTGGGACGCTTCCAGACCACATCCCAGACCTACTACGACGACGTCGATGTGCGCGCCACAGTGGAGCTGATTGTCGAGTTCGAGCCCAAGCTGGAGAGCTTCACCGAACACCTCATCGACATGAAGACGGCCCAGTCCAGGGTCTACCTGATGTACGCCAGGTGAGTGCGCTATTCCGGCAAAATTTGCGTAAATAATTCGTTCATATTTGGATCAAGTTGAGCAGTCTGGAGGGGAGGGCTGGTAGTTTAATGATAGATGGGAGAGGTTTTTATTTACATTGAGAAGATTTGAGATTGTTTATGTTTGATTCGATATTTAATGGAATTGATTATCTCATTGTGAGAAGAATGAATGAATATTGAATACATAATATTAAAGTAATATTTTGGCAGTCTTTAATATTTTTAAATACTTTTTAATCAAGTTTACATTTATTGTATTTGTTACAAATCCTCTACAACTATTAGTTCTTCAGATTAATAAACATTAATTAAGGATACAATTATATATCTATATAACTTAGTGTTTTAGGAATACCCTAATTTATGTTTACTTAAATGTATTTTGATTATGCTCTTAAAACCTATTTTCAAATGGAATTTATACAGTATTCGAGTTTATTATTGTACAATCAAGACGTTCAAATAAATCGCTTTGCCCCGGGTGATGGTTAAATTTGAATACTAAAGCGTGTCGGTCAATTGTTGTCAATTCTCAATAAAGTGATTTTATGTTGTACTCCGTAAATTGATTTCAATGGAAAAGCGATATACACAAGATTACTGAGATTGCAGTCCACCATGGGCGTGCCTTTGCCTTGGCAACTGGTCGTTACTGGCTTTTGTCAATTGAAGGAAACTGGGTTTTATGTTGATTATTACTATTATTGCGAGGCTTTAATAAAAGTGAAAAATAAATCACTGTAATATACCCACAAGCTTATTTATAAAATGGGTGAAATATATAGAAAGAATCAGAATTATTCAGGATATTTTTGTAAGCTTTTAAAACATAGTTTCTGATAGGTATATAAGAAAGGAAAAATAAAAAGTCACACATTGTTTAAAAGTTAATTAGAAATTTAATTATAAAAGCAAATACAAGCCTAAAGATATTTTAGAATTCCAAACAGATTTCCTATCCCTCTGGCAATGTGAGTTCAAGTTAAATTTGAGCCCAGATTAAACCTTTTATTATTTATTTAATAATTTATTCATGACACTCTGACATTTCTTCTGTTAAACTTTTTATAAAGTTGGCAAACCTTTGCTAAATGCCTTAAACTGTATGTTAATTCAAAATGCAATCTGAATATTGCGCTCCTCATGGGCCATTCAGGCACTAGAGGCACTCCAAGCGTGTCTGCCAGATGGCATTCAGAAATCCAGGCATTATCATAAGTGTTTCGTGGTTTCGCCTGCAGCACCGAGGATGCCCAAGTAATCTTCCGCGATGCCGGGGAGTACAACATGACCGGCGAGGGGCATGTCTGGATTGTGACAGAGCAGGCGCTGTTCGCTAACAACACACCGGACGGAGTGCTGGGCCTCCAGCTAGAGCACGCCCACAGCGACAAGGGACACATTAGGGTAAGTGTGCGCCTCCTCCGGGCTACGGCCTCTGGGTCTCAATTATGCATGATGCTGTAACTCTGCCTTCAGGACAGCGTGTACGTCCTGGCCTCGGCCATCAAGGAGATGATTTCCAACGAAACCATTGCCGAGGCTCCAAAGGATTGTGGCGACTCGGCCGTAAACTGGGAGTCGGGTGCGTAATCTGGGTTTCCTTCGATCCAAAACACCAACTGGTATTTACTGTAAATTTTTCACAGGCAAGCGTTTGTTCCAATACCTCAAAAATCGCAACATTACCGGCGAAACGGGACAGGTGGCCTTCGATGACAACGGTGATCGCATTTACGCCGGCTACGACGTGATCAATATCCGGGAGCAGCAGAAGAAGCACGTAGTGGGCAAGTTTAGCTACGACAGCGTAAGTCTCCTGAAGGAATTTTCAGAAACAAATTTAAGTACACAAAAGTTTCAGATGCGAGCCAAAATGCGAATGAGGATCAACGACAGCGAGATCATCTGGCCGGGAAAGCAGCGACGGAAGCCGGAGGGCATAATGATACCAACACACCTCAAGGTGCTGACCATCGAGGAGAAGCCTTTTGTCTACGTGCGGCGGATGGGCGATGACGAGTTCCGCTGCGAGCCGGATGAGCGACCATGTCCGCTGTTCAATGCCTCGGATGCCACAGGTGAGAGAGCTAACAACCTGAAATGTGGAAAAATAAATAGGGGAAAAAAGGGGTTTAATTATATTAAGTATAGGAAATATATTCCCTTTAATCAAACCCCTAAATTAATCAACATTTCTTTGGTTTTACAACAGCCAACGAGTTCTGCTGCCGCGGCTACTGCATAGACCTACTGATTGAACTTTCCAAGAGGATAAACTTTACCTACGACCTTGCCTTGTCTCCCGACGGACAGTTTGGGCACTACATCCTCCGGAATCACTCGGGTATGACGCTGCGCAAGGAGTGGACGGGCCTCATCGGGGAGCTGGTCAACGAACGTGCCGAGTAAGCAATGGGTTTCCCCTGGCGGGTGGCCAGTTTTAGTAGCTACCATGTTAATCCATATCTACGTTTATGTTAGCATGATCGTGGCACCACTAACCATCAATCCGGAGCGTGCCGAGTACATAGAATTCTCGAAACCATTCAAATACCAAGGCATTACAATACTCGAGAAGAAACCGTCACGATCGAGTACTCTCGTGTCTTTCTTGCAGCCGTTTAGTAACACGCTATGGATCTTGGTAATGGTGTCGGTCCATGTTGTGGCGCTCGTGCTCTACCTACTGGACAGGTGAGTGAATCCCCATTCCCGTTCCCGAGTCCCAACCTGAGAACCTGAGAACCCGAAACCCGAAAACGAAGCACACAATTGTTAAAGGTCGTTGCATTGGACGGTTGAATGGCAGCGATCGCAGCTGATCCCGCCCAGCATATCCCCGCCTGCCCGGAACTGCCTGACCCGGAGTTCCGAAACCTTAATAACCACTTCTTTCCAATTTCCGAACTCAGATTCTCGCCGTTCGGACGCTTCAAGCTCTCGCACTCGGACAGCAACGAGGAGAAGGCCCTGAACCTTAGCTCCGCGGTGTGGTTCGCCTGGGGCGTGCTCCTCAACAGCGGGATCGGGGAGGGAACGCCACGCAGCTTCTCCGCCCGCGTGCTGGGCATGGTTTGGGCCGGATTCGCCATGATCATCGTCGCCTCGTACACTGCCAACCTGGCCGCCTTCCTCGTGCTGGAGCGGCCCAAGACGAAGCTGAGCGGCATCAACGATGCCCGTCTGCGTAATACCATGGAGAACCTGACCTGCGCCACAGTCAAGGGCTCCTCGGTGGACATGTACTTCCGCCGTCAGGTGGAGCTATCGAACATGTACCGCACGATGGAGGCCAACAACTACGCCACCGCCGAGCAGGCCATTCAGGACGTGAAGAAGGGGTAACGTGCCGTCGTGGCTCAGGTCGTGGCCGCGATCTTTTCCGTAGCTGAGCGTAGCATCGCATGTCATGGCACTGTCCAGATCCAGTTCCAGATCCAGACAACAACTCAACAACCACCACAACTCTTTACAGTTCCAACTCACTCTTCAAACTCTTAAACGCCACCTCAGTTCAGTTCTGTTCAGTCCACCTAACGCCACTGTCTCTAACTTTCTCTGTCTCTCTATATCCTACTCTCTCTCTCTCTCTCTCTGTGTTTCGATCTATTAGATAATGTATTGTAATCCTTAGCGGTATCGTGTTCGTGTTGGTCTTGCCCCCGTACTTAGACGCCCCCAAAGCCCTCTTGTGTTCCTATATCTTAGCATCTTCATGTCTTGGAATCCTTGCAAATATTCGAAAAGAATTTAAAGTTTTAAAGATTTATCTCTGATTTGAATCGGATGAAATAATTAGTTAATTTCAGATCTAGGGTGTATGTCCGATTTATGCATTAATAGTTACGTATATTCAAAATAAAGTAAAGGGAAATAAATTCGAAATATGATCTTACAAATTTAAATACATTTTGTTAAATAAATTGGGCCCATTAAGAAGTAAAAATATTTATAAAATAGCACCGTTTCGAAGAATTTGTAAGGATAACGGAAGCCTCGGTCCACCGAAGGCTTATCAATCTTTCTTGTTCATAAACGTTTCTTCCTACTCGTTGTGCCCTTATCCTTATTCCAAATGTACAAACAAAATTTTAACTCTTCATCTCCTTGATCTGCGCTTATGTCCACAGCAAGCTGATGGCCTTTATCTGGGACTCTTCGCGGCTGGAGTACGAGGCCTCCAAAGATTGCGAGCTGGTCACTGCCGGTGAGCTATTTGGACGGAGTGGTTATGGGATCGGACTACAAAAAGGTTCGCCCTGGACGGATGCGGTTACTCTGGCCATACTGGAGTTTCATGAGAGTATGTTCAAACTCTGACTGTTCTATAGAGGTGATGTTGAACTTTATTTTCCTCTTTTCAGGCGGCTTCATGGAGAAGCTGGACAAACAGTGGATCTTCCACGGGCACGTACAACAGAATTGCGAGCTCTTCGAGAAAACGCCCAACACTCTGGGATTGAAAAACATGGCGGGGGTGTTCATACTGGTGGGCGTGGGCATTGCCGGTGGCGTGGGTCTGATCATCATCGAGGTCATCTACAAGAAGCACCAGGTGAAGAAGCAGAAGCGCCTGGACATTGCCCGACATGCGGCGGACAAGTGGCGTGGCACTATAGAGGTGAGAAAGGGAGACTTAAATAAAAGTATTCTTTAATTAAATTAATTTTCTTCCAGAAACGGAAAACAATTCGCGCCTCGCTGGCTATGCAACGCCAATACAACGTGGGCCTGAACTCAACGCACCCACCGGGCACCATAAGTCTGGCGGTGGACAAGCGCCGGTATCCTCGCCTGGGCCAGCGACTGGGACCGGAGCGGGCCTGGCCTGGAGACGCTGCCGACGTGCTTCGCATTCGGCGGCCCTACGAGCTGGGCAAGCCCGGCCAGAGCCCCAAGGTGATGGCGGCCGGTCAGCCGGCGATGCCCATGCCCATGCTGGGCAAGACACGGCCCCAGCAGAATGTCCTGCCGCCGCGGTACTCGCCGGGCTACACCAGCGACGTCTCGCATTTGGTCGTCTAAGTTAACACTTGCCAAGGCAGCTAGGATATAGGATCAGTATTATCATTGCTCAAGACACTGCTCAAGAACTCGAAATCGTTTGTTATCGCCAGATGGCCAGGATGGGAATCGCATGATTTGTACACACCTGTTTGGAGTTTATTCCAAGCACAATCGTCAGTCCTGTGCCCGCAATAATCTGTTATATCAGAGTCTAGGTGTATTTATTGGATAGCTTATTAAGTTTTTGAAGTTTTCGATGAATTTGTTACGAGAGGAAAGGGATGCCGGGAGTATTTGGATTTCCGTCTGATTCAACGCTTTCAATGTGCTTACTGTCCCTCTTAGACACTATATCTTCGCTTTAGCTGTTTACCGCATTTCGATAGAACTCTCCTCTGACCCCCTTAAATAGAATACCCATCTCTTAAGCCTAGGAAACCCTCTTAACTCGTTGAATTTGTGACCATAAAGATATGCAATAGCTTCGATCTAAACTCATACGACCCACCCATTGTTACCAGATGTATACTAAAATATATTCATCTAAACTGATCTCAAAACCCGATTTTCGATCTGGCCATAGTCTTGCCTCAACTGAAAGCTCCGATTGCCCGTACAACTTATACAACTTATATTTTCTCTTGAATAGAAAAAACACTAAAAACTATCGATTGTCAGAATGGAGCCAGAATCCTACTGGATCCAGGAAAAGCAATTAATTAAACAAACCGGAAGTTAATCCCAGAGAAGCTTAAATGAAATTTTTGAAACAAAACTAAAAGTATATATGTATACATATTATATTTATAAGATTCAGTGTGAAAGTTAACAGCATAAATGTGAAGCATCAAAATGAAATTCAAGAACAACCCGTATTTAGTAGTGGAATTTGAATTTTTAATGTTTTGAATGTGTAAATCGTTTATGCAACACCAAATAAATATTTAAAAAAACAAAACAGATCAAAATATAACTTTTAATAAAGGAAAACGTTGATAAATATCAACAATTGACACATTTTGGAATATAGTTTTTCCAGCAATGTAAGTTTTTAAAGACTTAAAAAACTTATCATAGGAAACTATAGCTTTCTTACTTATTTTACTTATATCTTCTATATATATATACTTTTTTAACGCAGTTATCGGTTAGAAAAATATTATCTCATACTTTGACAATCTTACCAGGAATAATACTTGGTAAATGTCATATTTAATTGGTTGATAAGATAAAGGTAAGGCAACAGGGTGAAGCTATAAATTACGTATTTTATCCAAGAGAGATAAAAAAGTAATAAGTAAGCAGTAATCTGCTATAATTAAATAGTGATAAACTGCACCTAATTTTGAAGTAATACTCACTGCAACCAAATTATTCATTAAAATTTTAATATACCTTTAAACGGAGTGCTTTGCTAATTTTTATTGAGTCTAAAAGTTTTGTAATGCATTGTTGACATATACTTGTGGTTTATTGATAGCAGTGAAAGATAATATAAATTAATAAACTCACTTGCAGATACCAATAATGTAAACAAGGCTGCAAACCAGGTCCAAACAAAACCCCTTCGTACTGGTTAGATTTGGCTAATTGGTTTCCTGCGCATTTTTAATTTGATATACACATTAATATATAGTCTTGTAGTCTGGTATAAGCCCTTTTCCGCTTACGATAGCTCGACTCTTGAGTAAAATGTGACGCAGTACCATTTCGCCAGATAGAATTTTAGAGGATGGATTCTTAGGATCTAAAAACACCCAGAGTAACTCATATTGCATTTTTTACAGGTGTTTAGTGCATATAGAAACCTTCCTTATCGGCTATTTCCACTCAACATCAACACACTTCAAAGCCCCCATTAAGTCCTTAACCCTAATGAGAATATAAACTGCAATTAGTTGAGAAATGTTTGTCAGTTATTCAGACTTAATGTCGGCCCTTAAAACAGCAGATTAAATGATTTAGCAAACAGGCTGGGGACCGTTATGCAGATGACCCCCATACGGAGATTTAAATTACGCATTAAATTTCTGAAATAAAAAAAAAACAAACCTGGACAGGTTCTCGAGAAAGTAGACACCGGGAAAAAAATGCATTCAATATTAAAAGAGAAACTTGTTGAATTCAAAATCGAATTCAAAGTTCTGATATTTCCGAAAGCCTTCAGCTTATCCTAATCTTCCTGTAATAAGATCATGCAAACGTATCTTATATTTTCGATTTTTCAGTTTGAGCAATATTGTTGTAAGACATCGTGATGGATGAATAAAATGAGTCTCGTGGCACAATACGCTGCCTGAAATTATTAAATTCGTGTAATTATTACAATTAAGCATTTGATTGCCAACGATTTGGCATCGGAGTGAGGCTGAGTGCTGGTGTGACTTGTGTGGCTGGGGGTGCTTACCATCAATTGTCGCACTTGGCACCCGGCACCCCGACCGTAGCCACTCGAATCGATCGTTCAGACATACAGCCAGACATCTATAGTAGACTCCCCAGACCCAGAGATACGATACAATGAGACTAGCTGGCGCTGAACAGGTTACTACTGCCACGAAGCGGATCGGTTCTGCCTCCACCAACTGTCTCGGGTATGACAGAGCCGGTGGCGATGATGACAACTCTCCGTAGATCGGAATTCGGGAGAAAATCCCCGTATTGAAGGCGTGACTGCAATTTTGTGTATACTTCGGTTAATGGAAGCTGAAGCTGCAACCAGGAGCACAACTCCGCCCGCCGGAAGTGACCCGAGTAACAGGTATTCATAGCGATCAATGGCCTATAATTTTTATTTTTGGTAGAGTTGAATGTCATCGATTTGAACTCACTGAATCACATTTATAATAGCACCTTACGGGATGAGTTTACTTATATATTTATTTGTATTTTTATATTCACGTATATACTTTATTATTGTATAATTTTTACAATATTGAAATGATCTTAGGTATTCTTAAATATACAGAAAAAAGTACATCTAATACGAGATCACAAAAAAAAACTCGACTGTAAAGGTTTCTAGCATTATAGAAAGGTCATATATACTGGCTAATACCAATATACCTTTTCACGTTACCGGTAAGGAGTACAGTACCAGGTAATGACATGTGTCAGTGGATGTTATTTTAAGTGTTTTGTGGTGGGGATGCATCGGATCAAGTTAGTGGGTCTCTGATAATATATCTATGAAGCCAAGTGACAGAACAATAAAAGTACATAAATGAAGACATTTTAGCAATTGCTGACTAATTGGGTAATCGGAGCAGCTTTCAACAACAATACAAAATTTATCATATTTAGATTTTTGCAAAAAGAATTTAGAAAAACTAAGCTGCAGAAGAATAAGTGAAGAATAATAGAAGGATATACAGTAGATAGTGTAAGGATAAATTAATATTTACCAACTGATATGTAACTGTAAAAATGCAGAAATAGATTTTGAATCAATATAATTTCCAAGTTGGCTTGGCAACGATGATTCAAAGAGAGATAGAGAACCAAAAGAAATCCTTCTATAATTCAGAAAGAAGAGCATATCTAATGTATCAATTGCAGGATTTCGTTCATTGTTCAACCCTTGATCAGTGACATTCCAGCCAAGTGTTATACAATGGTTACGTGAATTGATATATATTGATCCAAACACTTAGCACAAAGCCAGATACAAGTGGCTTTATCGACACGACAACCATCGAATATTGTAAGGCGACCGACGCCAAGGACAGGTATTCCCAAACCCAGTCGCAAGCGATCGAATCTAGATTGTTGTCGATTTGTGTGGACTTCCTTCATGCGGCCCGATCGAAAACCTTTTTAAAGTGGTATAAAGCAGTTAATTCAATTAATAAACGAGTGTCAAATAATGTCACTGGCCCACCGCGCGATACCGCATGGCCATTTTGTCTTCTTTTCGCCCCTTAAGAGTCCAAGTCGAGTTCCCTGTCATTGGGGAGACGTTATCTACCTTGTAATAGGTTATATATGGCTGTCATTGGATTCAAATTAATTAGCAATGGATTGTCGTTATACAACGCAGTTGCCGAGTCTTAAATATTTAATTTCAACCATAAAACAATACATTTATCTGTGCTTCCGCCGTGTGTTGATTCGATCAATTAGACAGAAATCGCCTATAGTCCAAATACAAGCGGCCTGGAGAGGTGTTAATGAGTGCAGTTGAGGGTTAACCAAAGCTGCCTGTAACTGGTTAAGGGTGGATGCCATCTACGAAAACAAACTGGCTTCCTATGAACGAATCTATTTCCACTGAAAATCTCTTGACAAGGCGTAGAAATAGTAGGGAGTTCAAATAAATAAAATCAACCAGATGACACTTCTCGTTTTAAGTTGTAATCTGCTCTTTTTATCATTTTATAAATCTGTTAATGTATTTATTTATCAAAAAATTTCGAAAGCAATTTAAGTATAATATGCTTTTAATTGGCCTGTTTGATTGCAGGTACTGGGGAAAAATAATAAACGCGATGCGAAACACAAGACTAGCCGCCAATTACAGTTTTATATTCGCAAATATAAACACGTTAAGATGATTTTCACAAACAAAAACTAATTTTAGAAAGATCCCCCGGCCAGGAATTAAAGTTTACAAGACAGAGACACAGAGATTGTTAGATAAACATCTTGGGAATATGACTGCGAAAATAAACGATGCTTTTGACGATTTATCACACCAATATACAGCAAATATATACATACATATACTCGAAATCAACGGATACAATCTTTTCGATATATATTTTATATTATTTTCCATTTGTGGAACATTTCTGTAAACAATCGATTTTCGGTAGCCAATTTTTATGGGTCTTTGAATTCCGGAATGAATAAAGAGAAATTCAATTTATATCATTGGAAGCGGTAAACAAATTGTCTATGGCAGAGCCCTGAAGAACCAAGCAATAAACTTTAATAAACGAGCCAAGCGAAATTGGAAGACGTGTGAAAATCGTATCGTAAACGAATAAAAATCAGTTTCGCCGAAAAATATATACAGCGAATTCGTTGATGGCTTATAAAGTAATATAAATATTTTTGATAATTAGCAAATCGTTAATCACTTGCGTGATATCAGCAGAACAAACACCAGGCTGATATAAAATCGTAATCAACCTATTATCCCGCTCCTTGCAAAGCCATTGTTTACTTTAAACTTATGCAACTTTGGCGGGTTAACTAATTGATTGTAGCGGTACATCTATCTATATAAGACTCATTAAGCCATAAAGTAATATCTCATTGCTCGTGGGTAACAAATGGCTTGGATAATAATGGTGAAAAAGTCGTGGAGGTGAGCCGAGTCGATTCGACTGGAGGTGAACTCCAAAATTGTAAATTAATTCTACCAGTCAGAACAGACGCAGAATGGGCTGTCGTGTTTTTTGGTTGTTTGGTTTTCACATTGTCCCAGGAATATAAAAAACCAATGAGTCATAATTCGACGTTAAATTGACTTAAAAAAAATATGATAACTTTTACATAGGTCAGAATTAGCAAGTCATATTTTACCATTTTAAAATTCTCTTCAAATGAACTAATAAAGCCCATTAAAATATATGTTTAATTTACAGGCATAACAAAATTGAAACTAAATTTATTTTATAATTTACAATTTAAATTTGGTCAGTAATATATAAAAAAAAATTTAGTAAGTAAATACTTTACGTTGTCTGGTAATTCTTTAATTTCGAGTATATGTTTTTCAGTTTATTCTAGTCAAATATTAAATTTGTATATATTTATATATTTATAGCAATCCACAGATATAGTATTGATTTCTTTTTAAATATTGATAAGATAAAATTTATGATTTCCATAGATTAAAATAAATATGAAAATTTCAATAACTTCCAGGTGGAATGGGTTATGATAACGAAATATTTCAATCCAAAATCAATGCAACTAAATCCCCCTAAGAATGATGGTTTTAGTTTACCTTTTTTAATGTATTTTCTTAACAACAATATAAAGATAATCCTTGTCTTCCGCAAAGTTTTACCCAATGTGAGAAATTCCCAGAGATTATAAATTTATATGAATATCCCCATAAAACCGATATGAACGAGATGCGCCCTAGAACGATCTGACTCAAGAGAGTGGCGTCTACGGAGATGTGTGGAGATGTGAAGAGAAGGTCGTCGTCGTCGTCCAGCTGGTTCTCCCGATCTCCGGGTGTTTGGGGTTCTCGGGTTCGCTGGGGGAAGGTTCGGAGCAGGGCACCTCCAAGTGGCTTAATAAAAAATAACTCTTTTCGCCGCGTTCCGCTCTTTATTAAAACTGCCTCGGGTGACTCTGACGCAGAGTTGAATGCGGCCCGACGAGTCAGTCCAGCCAACCAACCATCCAGCCAGCCAACCAACCATCTAGCCAGCCAATCAAACCAGATAAAACCGAATTTAATTCGATTAAGGGGGTTTTGTTCGCGTGCTCTGCAGGCTTGTTGTTACTGTTGCCGTCTTGGCTTGACTTGCTCCGCATCGAGTTGGCTTGGCTGATAGTAAAGATGTTACGAGTGTGTCTAAGTTTTAGTGTGCGAATGATTGTGAATGAGCGCGGAGAGTGGGAGAATTGTTATGAATTGGGTAAACAAAGGAAACAAGTTAATAACCGCAATCGCGAATTGCCGAAAAGCAATCGTACACACAAGGAACGTGTCAAGGTGCTAAATACCTATTCCCAACAAACACAAAAATGATCTTGTAGCAAGTGACAAAGGCTCCCATAAAGTATGGGTCAAACGAAGGATCCCCCACTCGACTATATATTAGTAACATACATATGTATCAGAGAGTGTTTATATTTAGTGGTGACCCAAATAAGTAGCCCATGTTTTATTTATAAGGCCTTTGAAGGCCGTTCGTCGATGCTGCAAAGATGTCATAAATATTTTATATAAATATATAACAAATTAATTCAATTTAATAAACAAACAAGCATAGATAACACTGTTACATATCTACACTTTTATCAACATAATAATTTCGTATTAAATTCAAGTAGCTTTACCTACAACAAGTGTCAAAATAAACAAACTTACTGTGTTAGGTTCAAATTATTTATGGAATTTTAAGCTAAACTTTATGATCTTTCCCCGTGTACTACCTTCTGTGATACGCTACGCTGATTATAGGGTTTTAATGAGCATATGAGATTGCTAATCTCATTGGCGTTGGTGGCAACAACACGCCTCTTGGTCAGAATATAGGGCAACATCAATTTTGTTGACGCTGATCAAGAGTAAAAAGCACAGGCCGGTTAGCAAAAATTTTAAAATTGCAAACAACGACAATAAGAAAGTGAATATTAAGAACTGTTGAAATTAATAAGAAATTAAATCGAAATAAGAAGAATAATTTAATGTACTCAATAAATTTATTCATTAAGCTCATTTAAACTAAACAAGTTTTCTTAAATTTTCATTCTTTTGCTTTATTAAGCTTTCTGCCTTGTCTACCTAAATTTATAAAAAAAATATATAAATATTTTCAATATTCAATAAAGATTATAATTAATAGGATTAAAATATCCTCATAACATTAGTTAAAAAGTAAAGGAATATTCCTTAACTTCTAATTCACGCAGGATTACTCTTGGATTTATTAAATTCTTAATACTCAAAGATACAAAAATAATGATTATTTTAAAATGCTCTTTAAGAGACAAGAGTAAAGCGATTTTAAAACATAAATCAAAAACTATTTAAAGATTTTCCAAATTAGTTGTTGAGATTCTATGTCATTCATACTTTGTAAGTGTAAATTTAAAATTTGACAGGTTCCTAATTCCTTAAACTTAAAATAACCATTAACTACGACAGATGTACAATTTATTTGGTAATTATTTTAGCAATTTGAAATTATGAATGCATGCGCAATGCGCATTGCGCACCCAACTCTTCGCTACGTATACGTAATGCGAACGTAAGCGTTCTAGTATTACGTATACGCTCAAGATGACTGCTCCCAAGAGCGGGTATCCCGTAGTCTGGACCTCCTGCGCTGCTCGCTGGCGCTCCGCACAGAGCGTAGACTCCGGCAGCGTGTTGAGTTCGAACACAAACACTTGTTGAGAACTCACCACGCTGCCGCGGCACTGCGTGGCTGTGTGCGTGAGTTGGTACCCGTGCCAAAGCCAAATCCAAAGCCACGAAGCGGAAGCAGAGCGGCAGAGCAGAGAAGCAGAGGAGCAGCTGACTGGACTGGCGCAAAAAGCCATAATAATCAAGCGGTAAACACTTGACAACGCTCAAACGCCGTGCGACAGTCGGCGCGTTAAGTTGTAATTGCCGCCACGGATATTTCAGCCGAGTTCACCAGGCAGTATCAGTGTATATTTCGCGCTCTCCGCCAAAATAAAATATATAGAAACCCATCGGTCTTGCGGTCTCGAAACACTCGTACTCGGACACTCGCCGCAGCCGGACGTCGCGTCCTTCCTGTTCCGATTCGATTCCCGTTCGCGACTCGAGTGATATCATCCCATCCCAAACACTCCCTGACGGGTGTGTAAAATGCAAATGTGCTCAGTTCGCTAACTTTCCTGAAAGGTGCTCCTGCAATCGTTAAGAAACAGTGTCCTCCAGTGTCCAGTTGATAGCCAAGCAAAGGGAGTCCTCCCACCCACAATATGGCCGATCGTTTCCAGATCTCAAAGGTGAACGGCACCACAAATGCCGGATACGATGGCGAGGCTGGGTCAGGTGCCGCAGGTGCCGATCAGCCGGATGCAACGCATCCTCCGTCCAGCAACGAGAACCACCTGCAGCCCAAGGCTCCGGGAGAGACCGGCGAGAACCGGCGGAGCTCACGCCTGTCCTTCCGCGGATTCGGGCATTTCCTGCGCAAATCGGATGCGGAACGCAAATTCAGTCTCGCCCAGTTAACAAAGTGAGTTTAATTATAATTATATGCGTTCCCCAGTGGTTAGTTATTTCTTCTTAGCTGTGTCGGCTTAGGAAACAGCATTATCAACGCGAAAATTAATTTTTAATGCATTTAAAAGAATATGGGTTAATTTAAAAAAGAATTTAAGGATGATTTTTTTGTTTAATATTTTTTATATGGTTGATCTTCTTCTTCTAAAATATTAAGTCGAAACTTGCTAAGGAATTGAAGAAACCAATAAATGGTATTTTATTTTCATTATTATGGACAATTAGGAAAACAAACAATATAAAAAATATTATAAGCAGACAATTTAAAAATGTATTATTATAGTATTTATTTTTTATGTTATATTGAAATGTGAATTATTGTGAGTATAAAAAAAAAGCAATTCAAGTCGAATAAAAGAAGAGAATGCACATATTCAAGTTTAATTGTTATTTTATTAATGTTTATTTTCTTGATCGGTGTGCCTTAAAATAATATTGATTATTAATAAGCAATAATTTCCATATTCAAATCATTATTTAATTTAAAATGAATTCAAACAGAATGTATTTAATACCGAAAGGTTCATAAAAACAAAGAAAAATGCAATATAGAACAAATATGTGAGATGCTCACGTTGGGCTCTCTCGTGGCAAAAAAAATTTTATTTTGCCGAATATAATAAAAGCTTTCTACCATTTTTAAAATTTTTTGATAATTGCTTCGATTATTGCGATTTATTCGCTAAGATAAGATTTTTCGCGATTCAACTGAGTCGTTGTAGGTGCTTGAGATATATTATTTCCATTCATTATGGCGCACGTGGGGTCTGAGCTTTCCCTCTAAAACAATTTAGAAATAATACAACAATTAATTAGAGTTCCCAAAGCAAATTGATCATTAACTTTTCATTCTGTAATGAGTTTAGATTGAGTTGCCGACATATGTTTAAACTCAGGCCGCTTCTGTTTGTTTGGCAGCCACTGAAAAGGTGAAAAGAAGTAAATAAAAATATCAATACAACTAAATAAATAAAATGGGTACAATGTAAAGGCTGAATATGTCTGGCAAAAAGTGAAATATTCCGTTTATATAACCGTAACGAAGGCTGTTTAATGCCAATTTATTGTAATCACGTTTAGCACATAAACACAAAAAATGACAGCGGATTGAAAGGCTTATCTGAAGGCAAAATCGTTAAAAAATTGGAGTAATGTGTCACTGCCAGTGTCAATTGTTACACGACCCTCTCACCATAGCCGAATCTGAATGAAAAGTGTATAATTTATAACACATCGAGATCAGTGATCTGTCAGAGAGTGCTATAATTGGGGGAAATCACTGTTGGATTTGCACTTCCTATAAATAATTGTTTAATAGCACAGCTACAAAGGCTTGCTTTGTATATTCATTAAAATTCATATACTTCTTAAAAACTATACAATATAGTCCCATTTTAATTATTACAAAAGAATAAATGAGACATTACATTTTATTTAAAATTCACAGAACAGAAATCAAAAGTTATAAAGTTATAACCATTTATACTTCATAAAAAATGGAATTTTAAAGTACAGTTTGTTGAAATGAAAATTGAAAATTTATGCAAATAATTAAGAAACGAAGTAAATTAATTTTTAATTACGTTCAAGCATAAGAGAAGGCTAAGATCACAAGATCATTGATTAATTTAATTGATTCCGGATTAATTACCATTTCTTCTTCCACTTTTGAACAAACAAATTTTGACACTCCTCATTGAGAGGTGACTACGGCGACCTAGACCCACGCAAATGCTTTCCGAATTAATTATTACAATTGTTCCACTTTCGGGATAGCATAAGTACACATTCTCGAATTAAATTCAATTAAAAGCTGCCAAAGATATTCCAGAAAAACAAAATTTGCGAACACTCGTACGCTTTTGTTGGTGGAAATTCGGACAGCGTATGATTTGTTTTCCCGGGAACTTTGCACACGGCAAGCGAGTTACATCAGCTCGCCGAAACAATAATAAAAACACTGTGGAAAACCAGAAACCGGTTCCCATTTTTGGTCCAAGGATTCGAGATCTATTCGCACTTCGCGAATTCCGAAGCTGTCAGCTCGCGCGGAGGATGAGCGTGTCAACAAATAAATTTACGGCTTGTCATTAGGGTTATGCGAGTGCCAATGAATTCAATTGATCGATGGGTCGCCTGGAACTCTGCAGAGCTCCAATTGTACAACTAACTCGGACCAGCTGATTCCCAATGAAACCGGCCACCGGCATCCGGCAACGGACGAGCAATCAATGCCCATCGACTGGCGTGGAGTCCATATATGTATGATGCCTCAATGTTTATACATACACTGTACATAAACACACAACATATTCTATACATAATCGGGGAACGACGGCGGAGTGGCTGTCTGGAAAATAAATGGGAAATGGAAAATAGAAAATGGAATTAAAAGAAAAACCACAAGATCCCGTATTCTCTTTGCTCTGTGTACTTGCAATTTATTTAGTAGCACAATGAAAAACGCCCTCGAGATCTTTTGCCTATTATTAATAAACAATCATAAATTATTGTGAAGCTGAGCGGCGATCCAAGGGGGATATTCAGTGCATGGATCTCCAGCTAAAGATATAAAAAAGAAAGGATTCTGGATTCCAATTAAAACTGATTAATGATTGAGACTTTTTATTGAAACAAAATCAAAAGAACAACTGTAAAGAGAAAGAAATTTAAAACCTTAATCAAGGGGAACACAGTAAAAGTGAATCTTGATTACATCCACACTTTCCAAAATGCATTTAGTTTTGCATTCAAAATGGGGCCATGAGGTCAGCCAAAATTATCACGATGATATATTTGCATTGATAATAATTTAAATAGCTGCGGAGTTCGCTGATTCTTAAGTTAAAAGTAAGTTGTACTTAGTTGTACTTTGTCAATAAGTAAAAAATATTTTTTAGGCTTAAATATGAGCAAATTTTCTAACAGAATATTATTTTTTTTAACAGAGATCTTTGGGATTTCAACAGAAGAGTGAATTTAAAGAAGTTACAAATTTTGTAATTTTTGTTAGAAGTGTTAATGTTAGTTAGGATTTCTTGATTTAAAAAGCAATGATGCGGAAGAGATGCTGTTTATATAAATCAAACGTAAGGCTGGAATCGATTCTGGAATACTCCGTTCTTTTTTATGTGTGAGTTCACTATAAAAAATGAAAATTTTTGAATGGGAGGATTCAAAAATATAACTTTCCTTGTATATGGAGAAAAAAATTATTCTAAATCATTTTAAAGACATTTTAATTCATTTTTTTTTTTTTAATTCCTCATTTTATTGGTATATCTCCACGAAATGGTTGATTAAACTACGTGAACAAGTCAACGTTTATACAGGGGATTCCCTAAGTAACATAATCAGTAGACTGATAAGGATTATGTGTTGTTATTTTATTTGCTTGCTTTGGGTCAACTGATTGATAAATTCACATATTTCGTTTTACATATTTGCATAAAATAGTCAATAAAAACATTAGAATATAATTTTATTCACATTAAAATTAGTATTTTAAAATTGTACTATTCATAGAATGAATTTAACCCCTTTACTTTAAATTCGGTAAGATTACAGTATCAGGGCACCCTGTAGAATTGACGAATGAGTAATGTATGCCTTGTTAAGTGCATTTCTCTAGACTTACCCCTTTCAGATCCCCGATATGGTTGTCATTCACCTATCTATGGTATGTACCTGCCCCCTTTTGATCCCTTGGATGCGGCGCCATTGTCCGCTCGTGGCGCCGTGCTGTGTGCTCTCCGATTATTGCCTTCCTCATTCCGGTTTTTAGCCTTTTTAAGATTTTAAATTATATTTTGGCATTGCTTTGGCCGCGGCTGCCGCTGTTTCAGTTTCTGTTTTTGCCATTGTTATTGCTTTTGTTTCTGTTTTCATTGGCGATCAGTAAATATACATCATGGGCATTCCGTAGCAACCATATAAGTAGCACTCTCTCCCTTCGTCCCTCTGGCCAAAAAGAATTTTCCGATAAAACTCGATTTTTCTCGATTTCGGCGTGGAACCCCTGACCTTCTGCCCGTCGTCTACCTTTACCACTCGGGTGGATGGCTGGCTAGCTGGCTAGCTGGCTGGTTGGGCGATTTTATTGTCTTATTATTTATGTGAATACACAAATAACTTGGGTTTCCAGTGCGTGGATTGCCGAGTGCTCCTAGTGCCACAGAGTGGCTATTTCAGCTCGGCACGCTGCAGGCAACGGTCATGCTGCCCGAGGCGGTGATGGTTCTGCTTCCGTTTCATCAGTATGGAATTTTCCAAACGAACCCGCTCCACCGGCTTTTCCTGCTTTTCGGAAACCTCCTACTAATTTCCGCTTCTTCTCTGATTGCAGGGAGTCTCTGCCGCGCCTGGACAACTACCGCATTTCCATGCGCAATCTGAAGCGTCCTTCCATTGGAGAGCTGCAGGGAGAGGCGGCCGATCAGGTGAGTTCGTATATCTAGTGACGCAAGCGAGAGGAATTACCATAACAGTTTGCATAATCCATTAAAACGGGGCAAATGTAGCATGATTTAATTTAATTCTTGAGAAGATGTCACCTAGTTTACACAGAGAAGCTTATAAAGAGTATAGTAAACATGATTTAAATACAACATTTAAATCGTGGTAAATGTAAATAAGAATGTAAATGTGGAAATGCGTAAAATCAATGTGGAGTTAGGTGAACTCTTTCATTATCATAATTAATTAACTATGTTCATCTATGTCCATCTGTGAAGCAAGGAATATTTTAATACTAAATTGAACTTCTTTTTCAAACTGATTAAATTTAAGGCAGTTAAAACTAATCAATAAAATACTTCTAGCTACAGCTAAATAGTAATCAGGTAGCGCGGAGATTATTTCAATAATCTTCATTATTACAAGCCCTAATCGGTTGGCAACCTCGTGGCCAATCTGCTCTTCAACCAACCTTGCCCAACAATCGGCCTAGAAATGTGTAAGTGTGGCATGCACTTGAAAAAGTCAAGGGAAATAGCCTTCAAAATAACTTTCTATCAACCCACTGCTGCGGGGATTATTGATAGGCCCAAGTGCCGCCACTGAATGATGAGTATTTTTCTATGGATCTGTTCAGTGTTCGCCGTGGCATAATCCTTGCAGCGCACTTCAGACGCTCTCCGATCGGTTCTGAAAACATTTCAAGTACTCGGCAAATAAACAAAGCACAGCACAAAAAACACATACCTAGAAAAGCATAAAGCGAAACAGAAGCAAAACAAAAAATTATGGATCCAGCCAGAAATGGATACACTGTGATCGAACTTTGGCCAGTCTTACAGAAGTACATATATATCTACAGCGTAGAGCGGGGAATATTTATATCTGTATTTCATTAAATACGTTTGCCTGATTTATTTACTTGAACAATTTTCACATTTCTGACGTGCAAATTGAGTGAGTTTTCCATGACGTCTTCCCGGCATCCCACCGATTGATGTGTGCGTAGATTGGAGCTTCTCTGTTGTGATGACGTTGTGGCCACTTAAGATAAGCCACCGCCTCAGCAACTCTGTCAAGGCCGCCGCTGCCCACTTTCTCACCCTCCGCCTTTCCATCGGCGCTTATCGTTGGTAGGGAATAAGTAGTGCCATAGTGGAGCGGACCATAAACCCTCCCAGCGTTACAGTTTTTATGGTTATCGCTGAAGTAATAAATTTGATGCGTCTATAGCGAAACTCACGTCTGGGGGTCCCTTGGACCGGAGGTTTTCCCGGTGACTCGCCTTCTCCTTATTGTTTAATTAATTCACTTTGTCCGGCTTCTGAGCGCCACCACGGCGTATGATAGATATCGTAAAAATTGCATTACAAGCCAGTGACGGCTCATTAGGGGAATTCGAATTCTAAAAACAGCGTTTGGATCCGCTTTAAGGGATAAGATACATATCCTGGAGAGGAAAAGACAAAGAAATCGAATTATTTGCTCAACGAATTTCACGGAAATTAAAGCAAAAACCATTTAGTTTTGTGGTTACTTATCACGCAATTGAAATATATTACAAGGAACTGGTACAAGCTAGTTTTAAGAGGATGTATTTTAATACAAACTTCTTTAGTTAAAGTCTATATATTTTAGGTTTACCAAGTCATCTGCTAAACTGGTTTCATGTAGTATAAATAAATTATTTATAAACTTGATTAAGATTTTGCTGTAAGCGAAAATGAGCTTGTTGACAAAATGTTCTTAGCCATTTTGGTGTTCTTTTGTTTTGGGGAACCCCAAATAAGTTTGGCTTTTAATGAATGGATAAATTAAACACAAAATCAGATCTTTTTCAAGTTTCAAGTGACTAATTTTATTTTCCATAAAAGATAAACAAACAGGAATCCCCAATTATTTGTATCAAGTTTAACGATTTCTCCTTACCAATCGACCAAGCAACCCAAAACCTTTAAAGCAAAGTTCTCCTTTGGCTCAAGTTCTAAACCGAATAAAAGTCTTGCCTTCGGTGATAAGAGGTTTGAAGAAAACAAGTTTTTCTTTTACTTTTGCACATCCCCTAACCCTGGGGACATTCGCAATCAACACGAGCGAACTTCATTCGATTTGCACTCAGTCGCCGGCGTCCTAAGTGGATTTTTCCGCATTCATCCATAACCCGTAATGCGCAAGACGCTATCGATGACAGCGCCGAAGCCAAATTAATTGTCAACAAGATGCAGCCATGCATCTGCCATGGGCCACACCACACGGACATTGTTTCAAGGAGCGGCGGGGCGTGGCGTGGCGTGGCGAAGCGGGAGTCCTGCCTGTTCGCCTTCGACGCAGGGTAAACAGCTCGTCATGGCGACTGTAGTCAACACCATGTGTGTGCGTGGAGGATAATGCAGGACAAGTATGTCGTGTCATTAAAATTGACAGCACCAGCAACAGCCTGCAGATGGCACTGGAGCCGGAGCTGTTGCCATTGACGTTGGCTGATTCGTTGCTTATCATGAGGCGGGTTCAGGGGATCCTAGGAGTGCTTTAAGCCGATCGGACCCACTCCAGCGCGTCGGGTGCACAAGTGTCCATGTGTTGAAGCTGTCAGGGCTGCTGACAGGACGTCATTTTGATAAACGCTCGGGCTGAGCAATTGATTATTCTTCACTTTCAATCAATTAAAGTGACAGAAAACACACTCGAGATGTATCGGACAGCAGGCGTCTCCGAAAAACCATTACCAGTTCCTGGCAGTTTTCAAAAAGCTGTGAAATCGAGCCTCTCCACAATAGTAATTTGTCAAACCGAATGGCAATATCGGGGAATATATTATCAACATCTCGCGTCGTTCAACGCGGCGTATGAGCGTTCTGCCGGCACGGCACTCTGTTTACCCCATCGACGGGGGCAGCCTGTGGCGTGTTTGCCATTTGAGATTCCTTTCGTATTGCACTTGTAATTGCAATTCGAATTTACAATTCATAGCCGGCCAAAGAGCTGCTAGCTATTTTTATACCATTTTATTGATTTCCTAATGCGAAAGTCTTGCTGGAAAAATCTTTGTTTACCGCACTGCCATTGCCCCGAACAAGCCATTAAATTATTGGCGCATATAACAATATGTTTACCCCCATTTGTGTTGCATTTCTGATACTTATCCGCCATTAGGGGAGAGCACAAGGGGCGAACTTATAGGAAATCTCTCTCCTCATTGATGAAAATGCAATTTTTCGATTATTTATGGGAGCGCTCGTTGGCCCTAACGAGTTTTTGCGCATTTGCTTTAATACATTTGCGGTTGGCTACTGCAAAACCCTGGTAAATTCGATCTGACTTTAAGCTGACTGGGGAGAAGGCAAACTTTGGCTCCCAACCTGTCGACATAATTAGCCATAGACTTAGTCCTCTCCTCGTGTAGCTAATAATAATTCCGTGCAGAGGCAGAAGATGAATTCATTTTCATCTATTTATGGAATCTATGATTCAGGGCGCCCAACTTAAGCCGAGTCCCTTGGTCGCTGTTGTCTATTAACTGAACTCAAATCACTGCCACAAGCTAGCCAAGAAAATGGTTTATCCTCCAGTTAGTCCCCCTTACTGCTCCGGCCCTTCTGTCATAAAGCACAAATACCAATTTCAATTCCAATTTCGTGTGCGAAAATTTTCCACGCTTCGGATTGCAAAAACAGGAATGACAACGAGGAAAACAACCGCAGAGCCAAATGCGTATTTTGCTAAATGAAATGGACAGAGGGAGGAAGAGCTAGAGGGTTTCACTAGTAATACCACAAATAGACCCCACTTCCAGCCCAGGAAAGCACTCGGAACACAGAGAAAAATATTGCAGCTTATTAAAACAGTAAATTTATGTACATTTATATATATTTTATTAAAATTAATCAACTTGATGACTAGATTAATAGCAAATTACTAAAAATATTCTTAAGCCAACAACCTTTAACTGTTACCCGCATTTTTGTGAGGCAATTTCCCATGTTTTCATTATTAAATAAATTAAATAAATATAGAGATGGATTTTTTCTCTGTTTATAAATATGTTTATGTTTGTGTCTGTCTGAGTTGGCGTCCGCTCGAAGCCGCCAAAAATGTGTAAACAATCAACATTAACCACCCACCGAGGAAGACTAACTAACCGGCATTGCGTATACGCAGCGTGTGCGAGCTGAGCGTTCGGGGGTGTGTTGCTGCTTTAGCTGTGGCCACTGTCAATCGATGTCGTCCTGCCCAACCCTGTTACTGTCCCAGGCCACGTGTGGCATTGCCAATTGGACGCTTTTTAAAAAACATTCAATTATGTGGGCAAACAATAAAATAAATGAGTCCCACTCTGCCACGTTGCCGGTGGGGCAAATAGCAAAACAATCGGCAAGGCAATGGCAAGGGCAAGGGAGCAATGTCTTGTGTAAATCTATTAAGTTATCACAATCACAAGGTATATTGTTCTTCCCAGCTCCGATCAGTGCCAATAGTTGTCGCCTGGTGGAAAATTTTAGGGCTCCCTAATTGCTTGCTGCTTGGGTTACTGCTGCCTCTGATAAGTAAATTATGTTTCAAGTGGAAATACATATATTCGAATTTTTTCAAATGTTTTCAATAGCGGAAGCATGTATCGAGGTTCATAATAAAAAAAACAACAAAATTGAATTAAAATTGTTTTGTTTCTTTTTGCCAAATTGAAATAAGAATTCGATATTGTTGTTTGTTTGCCTTTCGTAATTTTCATTAGATTGATCTTGAGTCATTACTGGTATTTATAAACCCAGAAAATTTCAGATTTAAAGTGTACAATCATATTTTCTCATCTCAATATAAGTCACATTAAAATACTGTTCATTTAAATACCAACCGGTATTTTTTTACCCACGAAAACGAGAGGTAATAAAATACTTTTAGCACCTCAAAACAGGGAAACATATTTTACATTTTAACAACTTTGCTAACAACGCACAAATTAAATTACTGTCACTTACCCGGCTAACTTTAGGTGACTTTAATTTAGCAGTTTTGTGAACCAACCTATCAGCGCTATTTTACACCCCAAAACAATAAGAAAACTTGTAGTTTTATGCCGAACAGTTAACTTAATGGCAGCTCCTTTTGGTTTCCGCTTTCATTTGAACATTTTTATAATATTTGCCGTTTTAGTGCGGCTATAAAAATCAACTTTAATTAGAATGAAAAGCAATATGAAGATTCTCATAATCTGGTTGTTGCCCTGTCCTGGGTGGGTGTTGTTTTCGCTGGCGTCGAGGGGTCGTTAATTGAATACGAGTACTAAATTGCACACTCGGCGTATGAGTAATGCCGAATAAAACTCCCCTGCCACAGCTGTCCGCTGGAGTTGCATAAAGTTTACAGAAGATATTAAGCAAGTATTTAACATATTTCCGATTGAATGTCAAGATCCCATTATCACGCATATGTATAACAGGCGTTTAATAACCGCCGATTACCCCAATTAGCAGCACATGGTCCCATGATAACCTCCATTTGTGTGCTTAAACCTTTAGCAGGGAACTCTGATAAAACATCATACTTATCACTGCACTGTGGATGTTGGTTAAATGCTAATTTCGTAATTTGTAATAGAAATACTTCTTTAAGAAAGTATTTATGAATTATATTAAGGATGATATGTGAAAGGGTATGGTTATGGTTTAAATTATATCATCACCTTATAATTACATTTAAATATAAACAAATTGGAATCTGTTTTAGTAACATCCTTTTTTATTTTTTCAGAGCATTACCATACCCGAGCCCGAACCGGAACCAACTGGCGGGCACATCAAGCTGGGCTGGATTGTCGGCGTCCTGATACCATGTCTCCTCAACATCTGGGGCGTCATGCTCTTCCTGCGCCTCAGCTGGGTGGTGGCCGAGTCCGGCATCTTGCAGTCGCTGATTATAATTACGATCTCGGCGGTGGTCTGCGTCATCACGACGCTCTCGCTGTCAGCCATTAGCACCAACGGCGAGGTCAAGGGTGGTGGCGTCTACTTCATCATATCCCGTTCGCTGGGTCCCGAGTTCGGAGCCTCGGTGGGGGTGGTGTTTGCCTTCGCCAACGCTGTCTCGGCCTCAATGAACACCATCGGTTTCTGCGAATCACTAAATGTTTTGCTAAGTGAGTATCAATATTATAAACGTTCCAAAGTTAATTAGATTGGAAAGATAAATAATATAAGAAATGTATTTTATGACTTAGATTTAATTGTTGTTGCTTTAGGAGTTAAGTAATTTATTGATTTTAAATAAACCTATTTTTTGTATTATTTGAAATATTAATCAATATTTTATGTACCTATATTTTTCCCAGAAAACAACGGCCTGAAAATTGTAGACAATGGCATCAATGACATCCGTATTGTGGGTTCGGTCACCGTTCTGGTGCTCATCCTAATCTGCTGCGTGGGCATGGAGTGGGAGACGAAAGCCCAAAACTTTCTCATCGTTACCATTGTCCTGGCCATCTTCAATTTCATAATTGGAGCTGCCATTGGCCCCAACGGCAACGAGACGCTCATCTCCAAGGGTTTTGTGGGTTTCTCCTGTAAGTTATAAAATTTCCACTATGTAGGAGAGCTCTTTTATAGCTTATTTCATTTCAGGGGATACTTTCAAGGAGAACTTTGGATCTGACTATCGGTACGCGGAGGGCGTCAACCACGACTTCTTCAGCGTGTTCGCCATTTTCTTCCCCAGTGTGACGGGCATCCAGGCGGGCGCCAACATCTGCGGAGACCTCAAAGATGCCGGGGCAGCCATTCCTAAGGGAACCTTCTGGTCACTGCTCATCTCCATGACCTCGTACGCTCTCTTCGTGCTCTTTGCCGGCGGTGCTGCTGTGAGAGATGCCTCTGGCATTCCCGGGGATCTGGTAAACGGCACCATCATCCCCTCGGAACTGCCCTGCATGACTACCGGAAACTGCACCTGGGGTCTCTTCAACTCCTACGAGATGATGCAGGAGATGTCCCTCTGGGGTCCGCTGATTTATGCCGGTTGCTTTGCGGCCACGCTGAGCACGGCGTTGACCAATCTCCTGTCCGTTCCCCGATTGGTGCAGGCTTTGGGCATTGACCAGATCTACCCGGGCCTGATCTTCTTCTCGAAGCCCTACGGCAAGCACGGCGAGCCCTACCGCGGCTATGTGCTTACCTTCTTCATCTCGACGGGTTTCCTGCTAATCGGAGAGCTCAACCTGATAGCTCCTCTGATTTCCACCTTCTACCTGGCCTCGTATGCCCTCATCAACTTCTGCACATTCCACGCGGCCTTCGTGAAGCCATTGGGATGGCGACCCACCTTTAAGTACTACAACGCCTGGCTCAGTCTCTTCGGATTCGCCATGTGCGTTTCCATTATGTTCCTGATTAATTACGTGGCTGCTATTATCACCTTTGGCATCATCTTCGCCTTATACCTGGTGGTTATGTACCGGAAACCGGAGGCCAACTGGGGATCCACCACGCAGGCTCAGCAGTACAAGGCAGCTCTGATGGCGGTCACTCGGTTGCAGAACGTCTCGGATCACGTGAAGAACTACCATCCGCAGGTGCTGGTGCTCTCCGGAGATCCCAAAACTAGGCCACCATTGGTGGACTTTGGCTATCTGCTAACCAAGAACAACTCCCTGATGTTTGTGGCTAACATTATACCGGTAAGTTCATGGAGCTTGGGTTACAGAAACTATGTACATAATGTTTAATTCATTTCCATATTACAGGTGCGCGTTGGCTACAAGAACCGCCAGAACCTAATGAAGGATGGCCAGAAGTATCTGGATGCCCGCAAGATCAAGGCCTTCTACAATGTGATCGATGGGTTCAGCCTGGAGGATGGTATCAATGCCCTGACCAAATCCACGGGCTTCGGCAAGATGGCCCCGAACATTGTGCTGGTGGGTTACAAGCCGGACTGGAATCGCTGCCGCAAGGAGGAGGTGGAGAGCTACTTTTCCATTTTGTAGTAAGTAAAAATTCATTAAAGCTTTAACCTGAGTGAATACAAACTTGAATTCCCTGCAGCAACGCCTTCTCGCAGCGAATGGGCGTCGCCCTGCTCCGGCTGCCCAATGGATTAGACTTCTCGGAGCTGAGTTCCGAAGTCACATTGCCAGCCAATGGAATGGGTCACATGCACACGGCCAATGCCCAGGGCTTCACCAATGAACTGATGCCAGCAGCTAATGCCGCCTCAGAACTGCTGCACATCGATTCCAATCTGAATTTGGCCGGAATGGATAGTCCCAACTCATCGTTCACGATGCCCCAGCCGGCGCCGATGCCCAATATGCAGCGCAGCTCCCGCAGCTACAAGGTGAACAGCAACGATGAGCCGGCCGTGACATATCACACCAAGGGAGGATCGGACATTCCGCAGAACCTCCTCGATGCCATGACCATCTTTACGAGGAAGCAGGCCAAGGGCACCATTGATGTATTTTGGCTGTACGATGACGGAGGTGAGTGTTCATCTTTATCTCTTCTCGGACGACGCTTTATAATCCTCTCACTTGAATACAGGTCTCACCATTCTCCTGCCGTACATCATCTCCATGCGTTCCCACTGGCAGAACTGCAAGCTGAGGGTATTCGCCATGTGTCACGGCAAGGACGAGGAGCAGGAGGAGAAGAGGTAAAAAACAATAACCTACTCGTATTTAATCTTATTAATTATAACATCTCGAATGCTCCACAGCATGGCCAGTCTGCTGACAAAGTTCCGCATCAAATACTCTGAGCTCATCATGCTGAAGGGAGTCTCTGAGCAGCCGCGAGCGGACACGCTGCTGAAGCACAAACGCCTGATCGAGCCCTTCCGTCGCGGAGCTCGCAACGAGTTCGGCATCACAGACGATGAGCTGCATAGCATGGCCGAGAAGACGAATCGACAGCTACGCATCCACGAGCTGGTGGTGAAGCACTCGTCCAATGCGTCTCTGGTAGTCATGTCCCTGCCCATGCCCCGAAAGGTGAGAAATGCCAAAATGATTTCAAATTCGAAGCTTTACCAACTTTTTGTTAAATCTTTTCGATTCAGGAGGCCATCTCGGCGCCGCTTTACATGTCCTGGCTGGAGATGCTCACCTCGGACATGAAGTGTCCGGTGGCTCTGGCCCGTGGTAACCAGACGCCCGTGCTGACGCTCTACTCCTAGATTAGGCCCTCGCTTCCAGTACGAGTACAATTTAGTATTATTAGCGTTTAGGTGTTCCGCATAGTTCCCCCGTAGAATCGAGCTCATCCCTGGATTTGGACTCGGACTTGCGACTCTCAGTCCCCTTGAAATTGAATTCCAGAGCCCAGACTCTAAATCCAAGAGCCTCCGCTATTCACGTACTCTTTTACATGAACGAACTCCTAAACCCTTGACGATAGAAACTAGTGAAGTTTGTGTGAAATGTATCTCACATACGTAGGGTATGTTTCGCATGCAATAGCCTTAAGTTAATTATGATCTATTCTGAATAAATACAAGCGATTTAATTAAATTTGTTCCCGTTGTTTAATTTAAACAAGGCTTTTTATTCATCGAACGATGTGCAAGCTAGTGTGGTGTCTGTGGCTGACTAAACGGGCCTGAAAGTGTTTACAATACATTTGGAACGCACATGGACGTGGCTGTTGGATATTAGAGATGCTAGAAACTAATAGTAAGCGCGGCGAGGATTGTTCTGCAAGGGAAAACATTCGTTACAGTCGTATACCTTGAATATATAGTTCAATTTCCTTACCAGGGGATTGGGACGAAAGCGATAGGCCAACATCATCCGCTTCCTGTAGGCATCGTATTCATTGTCGCAGTCCTCTGGCTGGGCTGCGCTGCTTACTCCCAGACCCTGGTTTCCATCGCGTTGTGGGGCCCTGTTAAGTGTTAAAGCTACTGAATGAAATTTCCCATTGGGGAAGCAATAACTTACTTGTTGACGGGGTCCACTATACCGGCTCCGTCCTGTCCCAGGCCCTGGCCCTCCTTCCAGCCGAGCTTTTGCAGCATTTGAAAGCCAATGTTGTCTTCCTTTAGTTTGTACTCTTTGTAGTCGCTTAGGTCGGGCTGTCGATTATTCTTCTTTGCTTCGTACTGCTCCATGAACTTCTTGAGCTCCTCGGGCGGCAAGAAGTCGCCGATGTGATGCTTGCCCTCACTTTGCTTAGTCAGGGCGTTGGCCCACAAAGAGGTGGCCTCCATTTCGGCTGTTCGCAGCTTGTGTTCCCACGTTCCGCCCTCAATGTCCTCGTCGGAGTCGTACTCGTACTTGAATTTGCCACCGCGCGCCAAACGATCGATCTCCTGGCGCTTACGCATCATGTCCTGGTACAGCAAGTTGACTTTGTAGTGCTCCTCGCATTGCTTCCACTGCTCCTCGCTCAGCTGGGTGGAGCCGTAGTTGAGGCGAGCATATTGCAAGAGTGCAGGATCAGTGCGTGTGATGCTGGATAGCATGGGCTTGTTTTGGTTTCCGAAATTGCCAGAGGTGCCTAGTTATCATCAAAGAAATGACACAATTAATTGTTTGAATCTATAATACTGTCTAAGAACTTATCGCTTTCTATAAGCTAGATTATTTTAGCTGATAATTCATAGTAATTCAGATTTAGATTAGAAACTCACTTGAACTGGGCAATTGCTGCTCTTTCTCGCCCCAGCGGCTCTTGCGCTCGCGTTTCCGACGCTGCCTCTGCGACTCCTTGTCCTCTTGCTCATCCTGATCGTCCGCATCATCTCGACCACCGGCGACAGCCGCTTCCTCTCTTTCGCGACGCTCCTCGTCACTTAGCTCGTTACGGCACTCGATTCGTCGCTTGATGTTGTCCCGATTGCGATCCATCATGCCGCGCATGTACTCGTCATCCGAATCAAAGTCCGCACTGATGGCCGACTCTGGATCGTATTTGTCAGCCGCCGAGTTGCTGTTTTGCTCCTCGTGGTGTGGCTGCGGCTGCTGCTGTTGCTGCTGCTGCTGCTGCTCCTTCTCCTGAGCCAGTTGCTGGTCCCGACTTAGCTGCTGATGCTGCCGCTCCCGTTGCCGCTCGGCCCGCTGGCGCTCGTAGTCAAGGAGTTGGGATCGATAGCTTCGATACTGCTCGCAGCTCTTATCATAAAGAAACCTAGTATTAAAATTTGAAAGAAGTGAAACGTACAATGAAAAGTGCTCGACGCTAGTCACGTGTGTACAAAGACATTATATGAGTAACTGTTTGAGGCGCCGCCCCATTAGCGGTTTATTGTGTGCTTTTTAGTTGGCATCCGCCGGCCGGCTCCTCCAGATTTTTCGACGACGATCGAGGAACGGGTAATCACTGTGCTTTCGATGAGTCCACGCAAATGCTCTGCTCTGCCTAATCCTCTTTATATTTCCCACAAATAAAGGGCTGTTGGTTCGTTTGGTCTATTAATAACTAGGGGGTTCCCTTTACGGATTCAAATTGAAGGTAAACCTGCATAAATTACCTGGTTTTTACTTCCTAATTGAGATCTATTTACTAAAATTAAAATATATAAACTTTAAAGCTCTTAATGCACCTTTAAATAAAACTTTTAATAAAACAATTAAGAACAGTTAAATAAACTTTAAATAAAACTGAAATTCCGTTGAAGCTTATAATTCAAGGTGTTTTTGTTGACTTGCAAGATTCACTTTCTAGCATGTGGAGTACAGCTGGATTAGCCCAACAATTTTCTAATTAAAACTCAGCCGTATTTGTGCAAATGAAAGAAAAACTTAAGCTTGTAATTCAAGCCCCCCTTAGTCACTAGTTACGTGTCCCCTGGGCCCCCTTCTGAGTACTGGGGTTAAAACATGTTCAGGTCATTTACCACAGGGCCGGATGCAACTCGCTTCTATGCAAACGTATTTTATCTTCATAATCTTCACCGTTTTCCGCGACCAGTGCGATTAGGTTTTCTAAGCACGTTGGCAATTGTATGCACGTTTCTGAAAAAACTACATAAATTGCTTTAAAATCGTGCTCAACGATTAAAGTTCGATACAAATTGAATGAGTGGGAGGGGAAGGGGGAGACAGGATGGGGTTGGAATGAGGAAGGAGGAAAGAGGATCTGTGTGGATAGGAAATGGCAGATGGCACAAAAGAACAGAAGAGACTTTAGTCGCTTTGCAAACGATACACACCTTGAGGCGGGATAACTGCGGGCTGTGCAGGCTCCGATGGCTGCGGCGGCATCACCTGCTGCATCTGCTGCTGCTGCTCCTCCTGCACGGGTGGCGGCGGAGGCGGTGGGTGGGCATTGACTGCCGCTGCCATATGCTCCGGCAGCAGGCCAAGTTGCTCCGCTGTATGACCGCCAATGGTGGGCATCTGAATGGCCTCCAGGTTGATCTGCGGCTTGGGAATGGCGTTCAAGTCGAACTCCTTGGGCGCCGGTATGGCATTCAATTGCTGCAAGGCCTCCACTGGCGATGGTCCAAGCTGCATGTATATTTGCCCCATATTGGCAAGGGCCATGGGCAGCTGTGGGGGAGGTGGTGGCGGCGGCGGAGCCACTGCGGCCGGATGCAGCTGCAGAGGCAGGTGGCCGTGGAAGAAGGCAGCTGGCAACTGCATCTGTGGTGGTCCCTGAGTTAACAGTGCTGGATTGAAAGCGAACGGCGGTGGTGGCGGCGGTTGCACAGCCTGCACAGGCAGACCGAAAGCCAAATGAGTGGGCGCCGAACTGGTCACCGTAATGGAGGTGGCCATCGCAGCAGCCGAGCTAATGGCAATGGCTGCCTCCAACTGTGGGCTGTTATTCTCGGCAGCGGATGTTTCCAAGGCATTGTTCTCCTCCGCGCTGCAATGTGAAAATGGTTTATGGTTTTCTTGAAGATTTAACTGAGTACCTACCTAGGCACTGGCGCAGGTGCCACTAGTATGGGTGGCGGAGGCTTCTCGTGCTTTTCAAGTATTTTCTTAAAGTTCTCTAGGAAGGAACCATCGTTGCAAAAGGTGTTCTTAACCTTCGGTGGCGGCTGCTCTACACTGGGCTGTGGCAGCTGTTGGCGCTTTAGGCCGAAAGTGATCTTTCCCGTCTTGCCGGTGAAACTGTTGAGCGTCTTCGGTGCCACAGAGTCCTCCACCTTAGGTTTGCCGGCTGAGGCCTCAGGGTGGCCCAGCTCCAGGCCGTTCCCCTCCTCGACTGTTGTGGCCGCTGATGTATCCAAGGCAGCAGTGTCTTGTTGATGATTTTGCTGCTGATGCTGCAGCTCCTCCTCTTCCTCCTCGTCATGGGTAATCGGCCTTACGGGTGGCGTCTCCGTTTTCTGCTGTGCTGCCAGGTTCTGGGCCGCGGCCACCGCCTTGGCCAGCTGCGCCGTCTTCTGCTTCTCGAGGATCTCCTGCCGCTTCTTGGCAATGATCTCCTCCTGCTTCGTCATCTGAGCGAAGCGGTCCACTCGGTGATTGCGTTGTGACATAATTCGCTGCTTCGCCCGATTTTTTTATGCGACAATTTTCTTATACAGCTATGCAATAGTGTGACCAAATATCATCAAACTTGGTCTGGCACCAAATCCCAACTGGACATATTTTCGGGTGTATTTCAAAATACTAAAATAACTTTACAAATATAATTTTAATTTAAAATTTTTTAAAAATTTTCCCAAAAGAACAATTTTTGTAAATTAATAAGACAAATATACATATTACATATACAACAGTTTTTATGACCGCAATAATAAAATGCGTCTTTATTAAGATCAATTTTCATAAACACCCATATGTAGAGGAATTGATGGCTATAACAACGGATTTAAACAGGATAAACATAGAATTTTTTCAAAAACACTGGTTATACAGCAGATTATTTGTATACTTGTTATTTAAACACCAATCTGTATAACTATTGGACGTACCCAGTAACACATTTAACTTTGGCAGTGCTCAAATTAGTGGAACATTTCATATTGGGTTTTCCAGTAATTGATTAAATTTAAGCAAGAATAAATTCGGTTAAGCCACTTGGGAAAACACCATGTAAGTAGTAGTGAGTACGTAATAAATTGTTTTTATAAATTTACCTAAACTCGCCTAAAAATAGCTGGATACAATATGTAGGTTTAGGGAATATAATGAGAGTTTTTTTAATTAACTAATGGTACTTGGGCACAATCAATCCTTTTAACATATCAAAGCTATTTCCATCGGGCTGTACCGTTTCGATGGTGCCAGTGGGAAGTTTTACTTTCAAAAAGCCAAACTCGTCGATTCCAACAATTTCCGCTTCTCTTTCCTGTTCATTTTGAAGGCAAATCTTGACGGATTGACCACTAAAAATAAATTTATTTCAGATATATTTTGTAAAAAATATAAGCTATCTTACCTGTGAAGCGAGAGAGAGTAGTACAAGGCATAAAAGCTATCAAAATCTCCGTTTTGTACTTCGCCCAAAAGTCTTTCTATTTCATTAAAAATCCTGGCAATAAATATCTCATATTTCAGCGCAGGTAGCTTGTTATTTGGAGTAAGGACATTATGTTCCCGGATCAAATCATTAATGCAAACCGTTGGCTTTGAATTGTTTAAGTTGATTCCACTGCCGATATTTACGATTGCCTGAGAGCCTTGTAGGGTGGTATTAATAACAAGGCCACCGATTTTCTGATTCCCATTTGCATAAATGTCATTCGGCCACTTAATGGATATATCCAGTACCTGTATAATAAAAATAATTTATTTAATTAATTTATAATTATAACAGTATCTTTCAAAACAATAAATTAAATTTTGAGTAATTTTATAGACCCAAATGTTATTCCGTTTATTGCGGAAATTAAACAAAATAAATTTATAAAAAACTTCCAAAATGTTTAGATTTCTGTGGTACCCCTAACAGTTATATTTACGGTATATTTGCGGAACAGACAGCATTTTTTAGTAAATTTTCTGCGAACCGTTCTGCGAACGGCACTACCACGCACGGTCACTCTAACTCACTGCGCTGCACTTGGTGTAGAGAAATTTCAACAACAGCAGCAGAAACTATAAAAATTATCGCATTATTCGCCTTGTTGTTCCGTCTCGAGTTGCGGGCGTGTGTGAGTGAGCGCCGGAGCAGCAGCAGCGAACGCCAAGGTCGACGGAATCGGGGCAGAATGCAGAGCACAGTCCCGGCAACTGGTGCCACCGAATCGTCGAGTCCCAGTGAGTGCGTCTGAAAAAATCAATCGGATTCCGCCGAGAATGAGCAGGATGAGCAGCAGCGCCGCCCAGATGGCTGCGGGGGTCGTCGGCCATGGGAACAACAGCAACAACAACGCCCACGACTCCAGCAATGCCAACGAGCCCGGCTCCGATTCCGTGTCCGTCGACAGCAACCTAATCATCATTCAGGACATGATTGATCTCTCGGCCAACCACTTGGAGGGCCTGCGCACGCAGTGTGCCACCAGCTCGACGCTAACGCAGCAGGAGATTCGCTGTCTGGAATCCAAGCTGGTGCGTTACTTCTCCGAGTTGCTGCTGGCCAAGATGCGGCTCAACGAGCGCATTCCGGCTAATGGTCTGCTACCCCACGCCACGGGCAACGAACTGCGCCAGTGGCTGCGAGTAGTTGGCCTTAGCCAGGTGTCCCTTAACGCCTGCCTCTCCCGCCTGACCACGCTGGAGCAGACTCTGCAGCTCAGCGACTTGGAGATCCGCCAACTGCTGGCCGACAGCCCCAGCCAGCGGGAGGAGGAGGAGCTGCGGCGCTTGACGAGGGCCATGCAGAACCTTAAGAAGTGCATGGAGTCCCTGGAGAGCGGCACTGCGGCGAGTAACAACGACCCGGAGCAATGGCACTGGGACTCCTGGGACCGTTCCATTCACAGTCACCGCGGCAGCATTGGTAATATAGGATTGGGTCCCAATTCCACCGCCTCACCGAGAGCCAATCATCGCCAGCATGGAATCAAGGGGAAGAACACGGCTTTGACGAACTCAACAAGCTCGCGAAGTGGCCGCCACTCGCCTACGGGAACCGAGGAGCTCACCAGCACGCAAGGCTCCCAACTGACCTTGACCCTGACGCCCTCGCCGCCCAACTCGCCCTTCACACCCTCCAGCGGGTTGAGCAATAGCCTGAATGGAACCCCGCAGAGAAGCGGCACCCCGCCACCCGCCAGAAAGCACCAAACCATGCTGAACCAGAGCCAGGTGACGGTGGAAGGGGAACACCAAACCCGCAACCGGTTGCCCACGGATCCCAGCCCCGACAGCCACAGCTCCGGCAGTTCGGACATTTTCGTAGATGCAAACACCAATGCCACCTCAGGAGGGAGCTCCTCCAACGTGTTAATGGTGCCACACTCGCCGGGTGTGGGCCATGTTGGCATGGGCCATGACATAAAGCATGGCTTCACCGGCAGGGTAGGCCTTATGACTACCTGCCGGCTGTGCCAGAAGCCGGTCTTCTCCCGCTGGCTCAAGTGTACGTACTGCAAGTACATCTGCCACAAGACATGCGAGCCGCACGTGCCGAACTCCTGCGGTCTTCCCAGGGAGTACGTGGATGAGTTCCGGCACATCCAGGAGCAAGGTGGATATGCCAGTCTGCCGCACGTACACGGCGCCGTTAAGGGCTCCCCGCTGGTGAAGAAGAACACGCTGTGCAAGCCGCTTCATCATCAGCACGGCGACAGCAGTTCACCCAGCTCCAGCTGCACCAGCTCCACGCCCAGCAGTCCGGCGCTTTTCCATCAGAAGGAACGGGAGCTGGAGCGCGATCAGGCGGGAAGCTACGGAGGCAGCAGCTCCAGCGCTAATCTGGTGCCCACTCCTTCCTTGGGCAAGCACCAGCAGAGTCAATTCAACTTCCCCAATGTGACGGTGACTGGAAGTGGAGGAAGCAGTGGAGGGGACACGCTTATCTCCAACGATCCTGAACAAGACCAAGCTCCCCCGCCACCCATAACCGCAAACGGTGGTCTGGACAGTCTGGTGAACAGCTCCAACGGCCACATGAGTTCCCTAATCGGAAGCCAAACCTCAAACGCTTCGAGTGCCGTCACCGTGACCGAAAGCCTGGTCAACAGCACCACCACCACTAGCACTAGTAGCTTCTTCCCGCGCAAACTGAGCACGGCCGGAGTGGATAGAAGGACGCCCTTTACCAGCGAATCAACGGACACGCACAAGTCGAATGACAGCGACAAGACCGTTTCCCTGTCCGGAAGCGCCAGCACAGACTCGGACCGGACTCCCGTGCGAGTGGATTCAACGGAGGATGGAGATTCGGGACAGTGGCGCCAGAACTCTATTTCGCTGAAGGAGTGGGATATCCCGTACGGCGACCTGCGTCTGCTTGAGCGGATCGGACAAGGACGCTTCGGCACCGTGCACCGAGCCCTCTGGCACGGAGATGTGGCCGTGAAGCTGCTAAATGAAGACTACCTCCACGACGAGCACATGCTGGAGACGTTCCGCAGCGAAGTGGCAAACTTCAAGAAGACGCGTCACGAGAATCTGGTGCTTTTCATGGGCGCCTGCATGAATCCGCCATATCTGGCCATCGTAACTGCGCTGTGCAAGGGAAACACTCTATACACGTACATCCACCAGCGCCGAGAGAAATTCGCCATGAACCGGACCCTGTTGATCGCCCAACAGATCGCCCAGGGAATGGGCTACCTGCACGCCCGCGAAATAATTCACAAGGACCTGCGCACCAAGAACATCTTCATCGAGAACGGCAAGGTCATCATCACCGACTTCGGCCTGTTCAGCTCCACCAAGCTGCTCTACTGTGATATGGGCCTGGGGGTGCCCCACAACTGGCTGTGCTACCTGGCGCCGGAGCTCATCCGAGCGCTGCAGCCGGAGAAGCCGCGCGGCGAGTGCTTGGAGTTTACCCGCTTCTCCGATGTTTATTCATTTGGAACGGTGTGGTACGAACTGATTTGCGGCGAGTTTACATTCAAGGACCAGCCGGCGGAATCGATCATCTGGCAGGTGGGACGTGGAATGAAGCAGTCGCTGGCCAACCTACAGTCCGGACGAGATGTCAAGGACCTGCTGATGATGTGCTGGACCTACGAGAATAAGCACCGGCCGCACTTTTCCTATCTGCTGACCCGTCTGGAACAGCTGCCGAAGAAGCGGCTGGCGCGCAGTCCCTCGCACCCCGTCAACCTCTCCCGATCCGCGGAGTCTGTCTTCTGAGCGAGCTGCCTGCCCCCTGCCCTGCCCTGCCCTGGCTACTATTGTTGCATTCTAGTACAATTACGACCGTATACTAAGCTAGCTCGCTCGCTCGCTCTCTTTCCAAAAAGGTTAACTCTATAAACTGTGCTAGGCAAGCGATTATTGTAAATATTTAAAGGCGTAACTAACAAATTATAGCAAACGATTTTAAACCATAAATAATGTACATGAACGCATATATCGAATGCAATCCAGTTTCAAATGTTGTGAGAGCAAAACAAAACAAAAACACAAACAAAAACGATACAAAGGCAACACAAATGTTAACTCGAAAAAGACAAACGTTTAAATCTTATAGAGCCAAGGCGAAACCGAGAAGGCATAGACATTAAACAAGCAAACATCCAAGCACTGTGGCAAATACATATTTCTGTAAACGTTAATCAGGTGAGCAATTTCTATATTGTTAATTATGTGTAAGCAAAGCTCTATCCATAAATGTACGTAAGTGTGTACACAGAGGTGTATTTGAGAGATTAGTGTTTAAATAAATATACTTGTATTGTGCATTATGTATGGTCGAATGTATATAGCAAACGGAGTTTAAATGAGAAATCAAGCAAAATGTCAAATAAACTTATCACTAAAGCCAAATTAAACGGAATTATGTTTGCACTGGGACTGGGACTGGGACAGGGACTGGGAATTGGGAATAAGATTCGAAAAATGTATACAGTAAAGAATGTATGTACTTTCTGCATTGAAATTACTATATTTTAATGTTGTATTTAATTTGAAATTAAAGAAATTTATCAAAACGGAACAGAAGAATATTTTACGCAATATTTTTTCCTTTTTAGAGTTTTCCACTTACCCCGTATTGCTCATCACCACGCAAGGAATTGACTATTGCTGCCCCGATTAGATGCTGCAAAAGAGGCAGCCGAGATCCCAGAGGTGAATCCATGGCCAGGTGGAGTTGCAGGGAAAACATTGCACAACCCAAGGGACTAAGCCACTGAAGGGAAATATGGGAAATAATTGAATTAGACAGATAGATCTTAAATCAGAAATAAGTGATATTTACCTGATTATTACTTCGACCCACTCCTGCTGTCTGTTGCATAGGAAGCACAGCCAGGCCATTGATGAGCTCCAGGTTGTTAATCACATGCATGGAACTGCTGACTACCGGTGCATAAATCACCAGGCGTCCAATGTGCTCCGTTTTCAGATGCTAAAAATAATAAAGTTACAACTGAACTGCAATCCATTGAGCGCTCTTACATCAAAGTAGTCGACGGTGGAAAAATCGTCCGGACAGGAATGTATAAGAATCGGCAGAACATTATTGTTGGCCACAGGTGGCTTGTCGTCCTTGCTGCAGAATTTTAGCGTCAGCTTGGGAGTGGCTATGACATTGTCGCTTCCACTGCAACGCAACCGCAACTTCTCAAGGAGCTCGAACTTGGACTGAAGGAGGAGAAAGATGAGAAAGCATTGATATATAAATCTCATGTGATACTCACCTCATGGCGACCCAGAAAATAGGCATGTTGATAGACTATCCCTGGCTGAGACTGATCAACTCCCTCTCCTCCCTGAACCTGCACCTCCAAGTATTTGTTCAAGAGATCCGCGAAGATCTCGAGGCGAGTGCGTTCGTTTTGCTTGAGGATGGAATACTTGGTCTCATCCGACTCAAACTCACTGGGACTTGTTTCCAAATGAACCTAATTTTAAAAGGAAAGTTCATTTTTAAGAAAATGTAACATGAAGTTAAGAACTCGCTTGTACCTGTGAGAAGACAGCTTTGCCGCCGCTGTGCAGGCTGCGCGCCAGCATCAAGCTGGGCGTGTTCCAAGTCTCCTCAGTGCCCAGCACCTGGACGTCCAATTTGTGGGTGTTACCAGCCAGATCCTTCAGTTCCATAGACCTTGGACATACTAGAGCTCTGAGCAGCGTTTCGTGGTTCGTTTTTGATTTTGTTTTTTGTTTGTTTTGTTTTTGGTTTATGTTTTTTTTTATATATTTTTTGTTAATGATAGGTAGGATTATAATAGTAATGATAGCACACAAATAGAAGCACACATAGAGGTAGATAAAGAATGGGCAGGTAAAGTGGAGATCACGCAGACACAATATGGGTAATCGGAGAGTGAGTCAGGAATGTCAAGCAGAGGAAAATATTTGACGAAATTAAATATCAATGCAAGAGTATAGAAGACAATTCATTCATGGGCTCACAGTATTTAAGAATTATAGAATAATATTGATAAAATGTAAATTAAATGGGAAAAAGTCACAATGAAAGCACATTTGATTATAATGCACAGCGGATTGAATATAAAAGAAGCCATATACAGAGGAAACGAGGCCAATTTAAGCATGAAATATTTGAGAAAATGAGAATTGGAATTAGTTAGAAAAGGTTTCATAGTAGCATGAATATTTAGCAATAATTAGGGGAATACATTTTAAGAAATCAAGGAACTGAAATCCTGTAAATGTTTTATAACGATTTGTAGTATAAAAATGCTTTTAACATAGAATATTATTAAAATTGTGTGCCTAACAATATTTACCTCCTAACATAAATCCAATTTATAAGTAAACTACAAGTAAATCCTTTAAACGATTTGATTATAATCATTCTAATTAGTCTATACAGATTCTAATGATTCTATATATCATTCAAATTATTCTATATATTCTTTATAGACAAAACCCAATCCAAAATATTATTAAATTAAATTATTAAACAATCAAAATTCCGCTTTTCCATAAAATGTATTCCCCCTTGGAGTGTGTAAATAGCATAAGCTTCCGATTGGGTTAAAAAAAACATGCAAAATAGAAGATTTCCAGTATACTCTTAACTTATTATACGGTTATTTCTCTATCAAAGAGATAAGCAAGGTTAGCTACATATTTTAGGGGCTGTCAGTCTGCTGCTTCTCAGTGTGTTTGGGGACCAACTTACGGTTTGCGAGAATGTGATTTGGTAGACTCTTCGCTGTCGGTAGAGAAGTGCTTCTTCACGGGCGACGGCTGGTAGCAGAAAATGTGGTGCATCATCTTGACCCGATGCCACTTGTCGTAGGAGAACTGAACCAACTCGTGCTCACGCACCTAGAAGAGAAATATTTGTTAAGATTCGATTTCCAATGCATAAAATTGAACTGTTTTTATTTTTATTTATTAACTCACCTCAGCTGTGCGGTAATTTGGCAGGATGAAGTGCAATATATCCGAGCATAGACTGAGTACTTTGCCGCCCTGCAGAAAGTAGTCCACCAGTATCTGCCCAATTCCTGGTGCCACTGAGCCGCAGACTACCAGCAGCGCAGTATGCTCCGTCCAGTGCTTCTGCGCGGCCTGCTGTGGCATCAGCGGATAGATAGTATACACATTTCGTTCCAGCAGCTGCTGCAAAGTGGCCAGCGTGGACTCCCGGGCACTGGCACTGTCCGAGTAAACCAAAACATTGAGAGGCTTACTGTCCTGCAGGCTGTCCTTATTGCGACGCAACACGGGGCGTGATGATGGTGTAGTTCCAGCTGCTGCTGGTGGTGAATTCAAAGGTTTTGCAACCTCGAACGTTTTGGAGGCTTTCACGGGCTCAGAAGCTGGTGCAGAAGTGTTAGGTTCAAGGCCTTTACTGGGTGTACTTGGCTTTGTGAGGGGAGCAGCCTTTTTTGGCGTGATTTCCACTTTCTCTATCTTCTGCAGTTGCGCCGCCTGGGCAGCCGCCAGTTTCTCCAACTCACTTGGCTTCGACTCTTTGATAGGCGTAGATTTGGAGTCTTCTTTGGTTGGCAAGCTTTTGCTTTTATCAGGAGTTTTTTTGGCCTCGCTTTTGGTAGGAGAAGGCTTGACATCATGTTTCGTTGGTGCGACCTTGGCCTCGGCTTTGGGCGAACTTGCTGAGACCCTTGCCGGCGACAGAGAAGCCTTATTAGTGGGTTCCACCACGGCCACTGCCTTGACAACGGGCTCAGACGACTGGCGATGGTCCAGCGCCAGAAGATCAGCTTTTGATTTTCCCTCGGAGCGATTACGTTGGCACTCGAACTCTGTGGCCTGGTGGGCTAGTACACCGACTGCGCGCAAATCCTCCAAGTGCTTCTTCCAGCCCTCCTTGTCCAGTTCCGCGGTTGTCCGGGACTGTCGCTTCAGGTGTTTGGCCAACAACTCGAAGGGCTGTGGATCCCCTTCCCGCTGCACCGCTGCAATCGATACAAATGCACATTAGTGGACAGATAACAACATTGACTTGGTTCGGGGACGATATTTCATTTCCAGCTTACACTCAATCCGCATCAAAGGCAGCTGATCGTTAATGCATAAATTATTTCGCAAAAATGTCGTTATCAACAGTTGGGTGAAGTGCTCTACGTCGGTCTCGATGAGCACCGCCAGGTGGGAGTCTATTTTCCATGCAATTAGCTTACCGTAATCTTCCAGCTGATTCATGGGCAGACGTCATGCAAGGAGAGAAGAAGAAACGGAAGAACAAAAGGTGACACTAGGTTAGCAGCAGCTCCACATATCGATTAAACTATCTTCTGGACTTGCTACATCCTAATCACATTACCGCACGCAACACCATCAACATTGTGGTAGGCTTCAGCGCGAAATTTATTGCCCTAAACATAAACGCCAATCTTTCGGACCCTTTTACGTTGATTGGATGGGGGTGGGATCTAACAGGGGAAGTATTTCCTCTTTTTAAACAAATATATTTGGATATTTAGCGAACGAGAATAACATAATTATATAATTATTAATAAAATACATTAAAATCCCTTTCAAAATGTATTAAAAAGTAGGCAACAAAATATTTTCGGTGCTTCGGTGTAATGCAATTTCCTAACTAAACTCTTCTGGCAAACCAAATAATCAGAAACCAGCTCCCAGAACTCACCCGCACGGCTGTGGTGTCCTGCGAGCCGGGCCGGTGCAGCGGTTCCACCTGCGCCTCCAACAGCAACTGCATCCGACGCTCGCCCTCCCTGGAAAGCGACACCCGCTGCTTCGGTGGAGTGTCAGAGTCGGTAGGCGTGGTCACTGGCGTCAAGGTATCGGCAGCATAGGCAAACGGCAGCAGGCTGGGAGCGGCCGGGAAGCTGATCCAGGGCGTAATGTGAAGCGTCTGCAGGGGACGAAGGCAACAGCCCCGCTGGTTGCCGTACAGCCACAGGATGTCGGTGACCTTGGCCGCGTTGCGGTTGCCGCAAAGCTCAGAGCTTGCGAGCGCGGGATCTGCGGGAGGGCAGAAGAGCATCTATAGCTTCTCCAGATACCAGGGAATCCCCAACTCACCGAAGCCATCGTCGCTGCCAGCCTGCAGGGCATAGAAGGCGATGCTTGAGGGCTGCGCCAGGTGCTCGGCGATCTTTGAGCAAGCCTTCTGGATGCGCCAGGACTGGAGGACGGTGGCGCTCACGTAATACAGGGTCAACATCTTGGCGACGGGGGCTCTGCCCTATGCCCTATTCCATGCGACGCTCCGAAAATCAATTGCGGTTTCGTAATTTGCACCGCTTCGGCGGAAAGGGAATCGGAATCGAAGCGGAATATCGGTTGCTATGGCCAGCAGGAGCGCTCAGCGCCGTTTTCAGCGAGTTGACACACTTTTCGCATTCCCCTGCTCCACTGACATTTATTGTTGATTACTGCATTCCACTAACTGCACACCCACACAGGCGCAGCCGGAGCTTTATCCCGAAAATGTTGTCTGATAAGAAAGCGCGGCAGGCGTTTCAAGTGATGGCAGCTCGACTGGTTTCCTGTAATCCTGAATGTGCCATCACTGCCGCCTCCTCTTCTTACCACCATTCACCCGTCCAAGGCGAATGGTTTTTTGCCATTCACCCGAGCATTTTTGATGTTTGATAATATCGATGTTTTTCCATCTCTAACGCCGCTTGGAATTGTTTTTAATTAGCAACTTAATTTAACAATTAACAATAACTTAGGCCGAGTTGCATTGCTCTTGTGGCCACGGAAGCGGCATGCTGTTGGGCGAATACGACACGACCCGGCGCCTCCTGTTTATTGTGGCCGTTCTGCTGATTGTTTTGTATGCAAAAACGTACCTGCTGCCCGGCGTGGATCTGGACTACGACTAGCAACGGCTTGGACCGGAACTTGAGCAGCGATGACGGACAGACGGGTCTCGTACTTCTACAATGCGGACGTGGGTAACTTCCACTACGGAGCCGGGCACCCGATGAAGCCCCAGCGCCTGGCGGTCACGCACAGCCTGGTGATGAACTATGGCCTGGACAAGAAGATGAAGATCTACAGGCCGTACAAGTGAGAGTCCTTGCCAAGTTGTGTTTGTTTCGGTATTGCAAAAGCTTTCTTCCTGCAGGGCCAGCGCCCAGGACATGCTGAGGTTCCACAGCGACGAGTACATCGCCTACCTGCAGCAGGTGACTCCGCAGAACATTCAGTGCAATTGTAAGTGGGAATCATTGACCTTCTAGAGCCACACTAGTAGAACCTCTTAAATCCAGTTTAAATGTGCAAAGTTAAGCACGTAAATTAGGCATTTATTTATTTGGTTTTCTAATTGTAATTTAGAATAAATTAGAATACTTAAAAGTTCCCCCTTTTCGCTTTCAGCCGTGGCCTATACCAAGTATCTGGCCCACTTTAGCGTCGGCGAGGACTGCCCCGTGTTCGATGGCCTCTTCGACTTCTGCGCCATGTACACGGGCGCCTCGCTGGAGGGTGCCCAGAAGCTCAACCACAACCACAGCGACATCTGCATCAACTGGTCTGGCGGACTGCACCATGCCAAGAAGTTCGAGGCGAGCGGCTTCTGCTACGTGAACGACATAGTCATTGGCATCCTGGAGCTGCTCAAGTATCACCCGCGAGTGCTATACATCGACATTGACGTGCACCACGGCGACGGAGTCCAGGAAGCCTTCTACCTCACGGATCGAGTGATGACCGCCTCGTTCCACAAGTACGGCAATTACTTCTTCCCGGGAACGGGCGACATGTATGAGATTGGCGCCGAATCGGGGCGATACTACAGCGTGAATGTTCCACTCAAGGAGGGCATCGACGATCAGAGCTACTTCCAGGTGTTCAAGCCCATAATCTCGGCCATCATGGACTTCTACCGACCAACGGCCATTGTTCTGCAGTGCGGTGCGGATTCGCTGGCCGGAGACAGACTCGGCTGCTTCTCCCTGAGCACAAAAGGACACGGGGAGTGTGTCAAGTTCGTGAAGGAACTGAATGTTCCCACCCTGGTCGTCGGAGGCGGCGGCTATACCCTCCGCAACGTGGCACGCTGCTGGACGCACGAAACGTCGCTGCTGGTGGACCAGGACATAGAGAACGACCTGCCTGCCACGGAGTATTACGACTTCTTCGCCCCCGACTTCACCCTCCATCCAGAGATTAACTCGCGCCAGGATAACGCCAATTCCAAGCAGTATCTGGAGCTCATCGTGAAGCACGTTTATGAGAACCTCAAGATGTGCCAGCACTCGCCCAGCGTCCAAATGGTGCAGACTCCGCCGGACGTAGACTTGGAGGAGCTTCGCAACATCAGGGAGGAGGCCGCCGATCCCGATGTTCGAATGTCCCAGGCCGATGAGGACAAGATGGTGGACGCCAAGAACGAGTTTTACGATGGCGACCAGGACCAGGACAAGCCCGATTCGGCGGAGAGTTAGGATTGACTTAAGTAGATTAAGGCTTTGTGTTAAGTGTAAGCAGTAAATAGCAGCAGAAGGTTAGAATTTAACTTAATCTGGGAGTACTTATTGGGAAATTGGGAACACTGAAGCACGCTTACTTTTAAAATCGACAGACACACATGTATTTGAGATGATTATTGGTACTTATTAGAAGGATTATAGTAACGACGTGGATGGACGATCGCTGGAAGATCACCAGCCGGTCGTGGTGTTGGCCAGTCGCCGCATTCGTCGGGTGTTGCGGTCCTGGTCGCGGATCTTCTTCTCCATCTCGGCGTCGGTGAGCGTCTCTAGGAATGGGGCCCACGCGTCAGCGTCGCTGGGATTTCGGAACGGTACATCGATGGTGGAGAGCGGGGCCTCGCTGAAGGCATACGTCCGGCAGTGCCAGGAAAGCTGGCCGCGAATGCTGTACGCAATCGCCGTCACGAATTCACCGCCCAGCCCCAGCTCTGCACACAGCTTGATGGCGAACTCCTCCGGATTGTTGTTCTTCTCGGACATGTCCCACTCGACCTGGTCGACGAGCGAGGTATTGCCCACGTGAATGTTTAGCTTAACGATGACGCGCTGGTCGCAGCTCTCCTCAAGGATTGGCGGGTCATTCGGGAACGCCTCGATCTGCTGCCGGATGGCCTGAGCTATTGCCGGCACAAAGGGAAGCGGATTGAGGTCCAGGTCGTCGCAGAGCACCTCCGCGAACTGCTCCGGTGTGATCATGCTCTCGTTCTTGTTCCAGGTGAAGGTGTCGCGCAGCTTCTGTCCCTCCAGCTCCATGTCCAAGCGAATGGGCACGAGGCACTCCTTCTGCGCCGCATTCTCCAGGCTGGCCGTGGGATCTGTGTCATCGAAGCACATGGGAAATGTGCGCACCTTTTTCGTGTGCACTCGGTTGCGGTTGATGGGCGTGGCCTGCGGCACTGCGTCCAAGTGGCTGGAGTTGGGCATCGTGGGCACATACTGCGGCTGCTTCTTGGATTTGCTCTCCCGCGGCACAGGGGTGTCCGAGGTGTTTACCGAAACGGCGCGGTACCTGGAACGACGAATCATATTGAAAATCAATTATTCTGACTTAAAAAGGCAAATGATAGATGCCACTTTTGACAGAAAGTTAAAAGTTAGCGATAACTTAACGATATTAAATTTTGTTTGCATACTTTTAGGCATGATTTTTAAATGATTTCAAATTCACAGCAAGTAACGAATTTTTTAAATCATTATGTTTTGCAAGATTTCTATTTTGTTTTTAAGAGTTCTTCACACATTTTTGATGATTAATTTGTGTGTCTCCACTCACTTTTCATCGTTGCCGGCCATTATGTCGTCCACCTCCACGGCGCGAAGCAGCGACACAGAACTGGCCAGGATGTGGGAGCTGAGGCCGGAATCGGCCAGCCGCTTGCGTTCCTCATTGGACAGAACGATTCTCGTCATTCCCGGGTACTTCTTGTAGAGGATGCCGCGGAAGTGCCGCATGTAGTTGCCCACCTCGGAGCCCACGTAGTAGTACTCGCCGCCCTCCTCCAGCTGGAAGGCCACCGGCTTGTCCCCGTACGTCTGCAGGGCCATCTTAAGTCGGTCTTCCTTCTAACTGTTTTTAAATGCGGATTCTCCTGGGGATTTCTTCTTATTTTTCAGACCACAAATTTTCTTGCCGCATACACAAACACAGACATGGACATGGCGTCTATCGCGGAAGTGTTGGAAAATGCCCGACTCACCACCGGTGATTTCTAAATTTTCCAGCACTGAATCACATTACGCCGCTTTCCAACATTAATTCACATGCTCCGCCAGACAATTCGTTAATTATTTTTAAGATCGCCATAAAGATGTCCTTTTTACGCAGTGCTGCTGGCTTCCTGGCGCTCACTAGGTCTCTTGGAGGCCCACCAACAGGTAGAGAATCCCCAGCTTTTCGATGCCAGTCATTAAACTTATTTTCCCGCAGTGCAAACACGCCGCCACATTAAGCGATGGGTTTCGCCGACGTTACGTGAGCTTGCCCACCGACAAAAGAAACTAGGGCCACAGAAGCCGGAGCCGCGGTCCGGATTCGTGGAGTGGAACCAGCGCTCAGAGCTGTTCGCCTTCGGCAAGCGGTTGGGTGAATCCTTTGAAATGGCCTTGCTGCAACGCGCATTCACAGAAAGATCCTTTGCTCAGCGCGAGGAGGAGAAACGACGCAAGCTGGGCATCGAGGAGGCAGACCTGCAGATGGCGGACAACACCGATCTGGCCAAGAAGGGCCACGTGATTGCCCGTGCCTATGTGGAAGCTTTTCTTCAGAACCAATTGCCCAAAGTACCGAAAGAAGGCCTCGAAGCTATTGCCAGCTATCTGCTTAGCACAAACACGCTGGCGCACGTCTCCACCCATCTGGGCACAAAGGACCTGATCCACTCCACAGAGTACCCGCCGTCTGCGGAAAGTCTGGCCCAATCCCTGCAGGCGGTGATCGGAGCACTGGCAGATTCCAGCGGCGTAGAGCGGGCTTTCCTTTTCGTGCGAGACTTTATCTGCACTCAACTGAACCAGAAAGATCTTCTTGATGTGTGGACCCCGGAAGAACCCCTCCAGCTGCTCGAAAAGATCTGCCAGGAACGAAAACTGGGCGAAGCTGAGCCACGCCTGATCGGAGATTGCGGAAAAAATACGGTTCTGGCCGCTTACCAAGTGGGCATCTATGCCAACCGCCAGCTTCTGGGCAAGGGCTTTGGCGAAGACCTGAAAACGGCCACAGAGACCGCCGCCATTGATGCCTTGCAGAGCCTGTTCGACACCCACGACAACCGGAGACCCTTCGATTTTGGAGTCCAGCTGGAAAACAAAAACGTGCGACTGGGCTAGGAAACTGAAACGGAAACAGAACGGAACGGGGCTGCGTCCTTGTTGATTTTTGTAATTTGAACTAAACACATGTACGCATGCATTGTCAGAGAAGATTGCGTTTTAAAATCATTTAACTACGGGTCAACAATTGCCTCCTAGTCGCGATCGTCGCGGTTGCCATCCCCCGCGTCTTGGTGGCCGTGAGTGGTGGGCGTGACCGGTGAGGCTGGCCCCAAGTCCTCTGGCTTGCTTTCCAACGAGAAGGGCGGAATCTTACAATCGAAGGAGTAGCCGTCTTCGCGCTCCAGTCGGAAGGTGCCCCACATATGGCCGCTGGGCGCCTGCAGACTCACGTGACTGCTGTACTGGAAGGCGGGCAGTCGAGGGCTGAGGATAGGCTCCTGGCCCACCACGCCCCTACCGCGCACGGTCTCCAAAGTTCCAGACAGCGAAAAAATGCGCCAGTGCCTTTCCCGCAGCTGCACGCTCGCCTTGCCGAGGTTTTCCAGTCGGATGCAATACCGCCACTGAAATAGTGTTCGAATCGATAAGTTTTAAAACGTTTTGAGAGACTTGTGGCTACTCACCCAGTATACTGAACTAGCTGGAGTCTCGCGGCAGCCCATGTAGAAGGGGATGACGGTAACCCGCACGTTTTCCGTGGTTTCCTTGTGCACGTCGCTCATATCCAGCCATGGATGGTTCTTCTCCTGCCACGCCTTCAGCGTGTCTTGACCCACGAACGGGGGATCGGCGTCGGGTGCGTGCGTGAGGAACTTGTCGAACAGCTCGTGATGCAGCGGATTTTTCTCGCTCGAACTGTAGGGCATAATGTCCTCGTGGGACACATAGTCAAGCCCAGGGATCGCGTACAGGCTTCGGTTGGAGTCCTGGTTGCCCAAAAAGGTCACCGCCTCCGTCTGGGCACGCTGTAAAATGGGGAAACACTAGCAGATCGAGGAGAGGCACGACTAATTGGAAGCTCTTACAATGTGCGGACAGTCGCGGGTGTCGATGAGCACCTGGTAGAAGGTTTGCACCTTACCCTTGACCTCCTTCGGATCCACCTGCGTCGCCGGATCTACATTTCCAGTGGATCTCGTCACAATTGGCTTATTACTTAGGTAGGCGGTTGAGGTGTTGCCATCGGCACAGGTGGCCTCCGGTGAAGTTGAGGCGCTGGTCTTGACCCTGAGCGAGGCTTCTTTGGTGCGTTCCTGCTGCGACGCAGTTGGCGTCGTCGCCGTGGCGTTAACCTTGCTCGGGTTGTGCAGGTCCCGATCATAGACGCGTGCCGTCCAAGGGAAAAGGATGACTCCGCGGTAGCCAAAGATGCGGTGCAGGAAAAGCTGTCCGGTCTCGTATCGGTCGTCGCGGGCCTCCACCAGGCGTCCCACCTCAGCAAGCCTGCAATTAGGAAGTTATGCAATGTTCCAGAGGACAACACAGGACACACGACTTCCCGCTTGGCGGGACGGGACTCCACTCACTTGGTCGGGCTAACAGCTTGCTTCTTGACTGTCCGCCTCAGCACTATGTCGCACCGCTGCAGAAGACGCCATCGCTGATCCCACTTGAACACTTGCACCAGCAAGCCCATCGCGGCGCATCCAAAGTTCGCCGGGAGCGGGGAGCACCTTTTGGCTTCGCTGTCTCGGAGGGGAAACTGCGGTATTTATGCAACGATCTGCGGATCTTTGGCTTCTGCTGTTGCTAACGCTGGCTTTTCGCGTTCGTTTCTGTTCAACGGGGCATATGTGCTTTAAAATTTTGTATGAATCTCTAATATCTCGACATTGTTATGAAAATTTTGATTTTGTTTTCGGTACTGGAAAAAAATAACACCAGTCCGATTTTTCGATAGCACTATTCGATTGCACATTCATCTATAAGTTGAACTACTAATTTAAATTAGATAAATTAAAATTTAGATAGTCACTAAATAAGTGTAATACATTATTTTAAGTCAAGATAATGTCATTTTTATATCAATCCCTTAAATCGGAGTTACTTTTTAAAAAATATTATCTTGAAGTATCAGTTTTCTATACCGCATTTATTGATCGATGTCTAACTTTTAATTCACTAATTCATTATTTATTTAACAACATTAAATATGTGCAACATAAGTTAAGTGAATAAACACTTTAAATTTATTTAAAATAGGGAAATAAATAATAATAATAGTAGTAGTATATACTGAATTTGTACAAATTCGTATTTAGTTATCGGCCGGATGGTTTTTTGGCTCGCTGTTGGTCACACTGCAAATACTCCATCTCCCTCTTTCGCCATTTGACAGATTTCCGGTACGTACGCGATTTTTCGTTGGCCGCCGAGAAAACACAAAAATAAGCCCGATAATGCGAGAATCGCTTGAAAATAGTGCCGCGAGGGCTCTGCCGAATATGTGTGCTACGTGCGCAACCAGTTGTAGAGTGCTTTAATTGTGTTTAACTATGCGATGTCACCGGCTGAAAAAATCAAAACAAATGCCCCAACTGGTTGCGAGTAGTGGTGAATGTGAATACGAGCAATGTGAATAATGTAACCCTCTCTGATCCGCAGCTAAGCCATGGCCGACTCACAAGCCAAGACCGCTGCTGCGCCCAAGGCCGCCAAGGCCCAGAAGGCTCCTAAGGCTGCCAAGGCACCCAAGGCTGAGAAGCCCGCCGCCACCGAGGCTAAGGTTTCCGCCAAGAAGTACAAGCGCCACGGCCGACTCTTCGCCAAGGCTGTCTTCACCGGCTACAAGCGCGGTCTGAGGAACCAGCACGAGAACCAGGCCATCCTCAAGGTAAGATCTCCCCCGGATTATGGCAACTGAAGGGGTGTCGTCACAATCGCTTTAATCAACTGCGGAAACTGTATTAGGGGTTATAATGATTATATCTAGGGGGATTTTGGGGGTTTGCCCATACTAGACAAGTAAAATGCGGAAATATCCATATGTTACAGATCTATTTAGGATATATTTTGATCTAGAACATCAAAATCTCTTCTTGTTTCAGTCTTATTTAGTTCAAAGCAACTTAACTTCTTATGTCAGCTAGAAATACAAAATTAACTCGACATATCTCCTAATAATAACTACGTTATTAACTCCATATGTTTATTTTGTATTTACAAATTGAGCAAGAAACTGGTTGAATTACATTAATTTATAAGCATTGTAAAAAAAAGCTTTTAAGGATCCGAAAACTCTGAGAAACCCTATACTAAATTGTCTTTCCTTACAGATTGAGGGAGCCCGCCGCAAGGAGCACGGAGAGTTCTACGTTGGCAAGCGTTGCGTCTACGTCTACAAGGCCGAGACCAAGAAGTGCGTGCCACAGCATCCCGAGCGCAAGACCCGCGTCCGCGCCGTCTGGGGCAAGGTCACCCGCATCCATGGCAACACCGGCGCCGTGCGTGCTCGCTTCAACAGGAACCTGCCTGGTCACGCCATGGGACACCGCATTCGCATCGTAAGTGTGCCTTTTTACTGTTGACTCGACCAATCATCTAAACTATATCACCGTTTCCTTTGCAGATGCTGTACCCATCAAGGATTTAAGTTAAAAATGAACTTAAGTTACTGACCTGCAGATAAAAAAAATCCGTTTTATAATAAATGAAACAATTTAAATTTAATTTACAACAAACATTTGTTTCAATTAATAGACGACCTAGAGAAAACCATAAGTTTTAGTGGAATATAATGATTACTTTCGAATATGATAATCTTCAGAAACAGTTCTCTTTGAAGTTTATAGCAAAATCGCCAAATTTGAATTGCTGAGATTGAGCTTAGTTGGAATCTGTATCTGTAAAAGATGGAAGCTAACTTTAGGGATCTGAAATTATTATACTCTTGACATTTTCACTTGGATCTGGGAACCAAAAAAAAAAAAAACAAAGCTTGAAGTGTATTCGATTCTGTTCAACAAGCTTTTCTAATTACAATTTTTCAAAATTAATTTATATTTTATTTGGGACAAGTTTGTTGGCAAGGCTCGAAAACATGTGGATTTCCAAAAGGCAAGGATCTCTTCCAAATTAACTATATCTCTGATGGTTTGAATTATTTATTATTAATTATTATAAATAATTCTATAATAAAGCATTTAAATTTAATTACAACATTGTTTTATTTTTTATTTATTTATATAAAGCTAACAAGATAACCTTTATGGAGGAGAGTGAGTCTGAGCATATAGACAGCATTGTTTTATTTCATCAACGGAATCAGAATAAATCACAATATTTTTCGTTGATTTTTTGTTATTTGTCTTTTAATCATAAATGATTTCGGCATTATGTAGATAAGTATTTAAAAATAGTACAATATAAAAAAGTTTATCAATTACATACCTTAAATGTTTTTAATATTTTTTTATATGTATGTATGTACGTAATTGTTTTGTAACTGCCTCAGAACCCGTTAATTTTTTTATAGAATACAAGCTTTGTATTTGCATCTGTTTTCCAATGTGAAGGTTGTAAAAGTTATCCTTACACATATTTCCTCATAATGGATTTTTTAATAAATACAAATATTTATAAATAATTAAAAATGACTTGGTTATTTCTATAAAAACTCCTATATTTTTGACAAATTTGGTCTAAAACACAAGTTGAATTTACAAAAATGTCTTAACGTATTATCACTGTACCTTTAATACCTGTGGAAATAACCGTATTTTCTTGGTATTTTATCCACTGACGAAATAAAAGCCAAAGTGGCGTCATCCGCGGTTTGGTAATCAATGGTACCTAAGACGTGGTCACACTGCTCCAATCAGCAGCGTGTTGCGGCCAATCGAAAGAAAAACAACTTAAGTTTTACGATTTTAGTACAAATTAGTTAGTTAGATTGCAATTATTTGCTACGGGCGCGACTGGGAGTTATGCGGAGATGTGCGTCGACCTTGCCGGGTGCCACTGCCGCTGCTGTTCCACCGCCACCGACGCCAGAAGCGCGTCAACACGTCACCCCTGTCGTTCGAGCCAATTAGAACACCGAAGCCCACTTTTGCATTCCGCGAACCGTCGAACGGCCCTAGATAACGATTACGTATATATGCGCGAATAATGGGCATGCAGGATGACCTGGACGGCATCGTGAGGCACCGGCGTCGCAACCTGAGCCTCCTGCAGCTGGTGGCGCTTACCATGGCGGGCTTTGTGGCCTTAAATCCGCACCAGGCCAGGGCGCAATCGAGGGACCTGGAGCTGCAGACGGCTGGCTCCTCCACTCCTCCGGCCCTGTCGCACTGTGTTGACCAGGAAGAGCGCCGGATCGGACGCAGGTATGTGGCAACAATAGCATAAACAGCGAAGAAGAAGCAGAGAGCGTTATGTGTGTGACCCTTTTGTTATGCATCTGGTGAAAATGTTCTCGAACGTTCGCAGAAACGCAGTGCGAGTGAAAACTCTAAAGCAGCTAGACAAACATTAAAAAAAGCTGTGAATATTTATTTAAAATACTCCAAAAGTGCTTAGTTAGTTAGCTGAGACGACACGGCAGTGGGCTGTAAACAAGACGTGGTGCAGTCTAGGATTTCCAACAGGTCTGCCTCGAAATGACACTATTCGCTGCGACCCTTAACTAGCGTTTAGCAGTAGCAAATCGGTGAACGCTCTTATCAAGCATGCGGTGAGTCATTTGGCAAAACTGTTAACTGTAGACAGGTCTGAGATATGTTTATGCACGCCAATTAAAACAGGTTTCGTCGATTGTATTGTTTTGTTTTCTTTTCGTTTGCTTAACTTTTCACCGAATTTCACCATTCTCTTCTCGCTTGCCTTACCTCCATTCGGAGGGCGCCATTTTCGGCTCATCCGTGGGCGGGACAGAGATGGAGATAGGGGAAATGAAGAGGAGCCGACTGACACTTGTTGGTTTCTTTTAGCGCGACATCAGCTGAGCTGCCTTTCTCCCCCTCCCCCTCCCCCACACTCTCACCAATCAGATGGTATCGTTAGTGTGACCCTTTCGCCTGCATTTTTTATCCTTGGAACGAGATGATGAAATTCACCTGCAGCTAAAATTCAGTGCCAAGGTCACTACGTTGGAAGTAACACTGAATCCTACAGTTTTTAATATATTATAATGCCGAAACCGAAGTAAATGTTGTATATAACTTTTAGTCCTTTGTTAACTTACCTTTAAATTTATGCTTTTAGGCTTTATCTTAGGTTTTCCAAATTAAGCAGGAATAAATAATTTAAAAACTGAATATCATTCAAATTTTGTTTTCTAATAATTTTCTAAAAATATAAAATGTAAAAATGTGAGGATATGAAAAATAAAAGTCAGCACAGGTAAATAAAGTAAATGAAATTGACTAGGGCAGGGCACAAAAGAGTCAATCGCTTGCTGATAAGTTAATTGTTAATTAGGTCAGGGTTAGATTTTTCCATTTATTAATCAATTTGTACTTCACTTTTCCGGCAGACTCCTCTATATAACCACACTGGATGGACGACTTAACGCCCTGGATATTGCCAAATCGGGAAAGTTGCGCTGGAGCGTGCCCACTGCACCTGGTCCGCTAATCTCGTCCAGCATCCATCGCCTGGAGCTGACCAACAATGGACAGTTTGTGCGCATGATTCCGTCACTGAGCGGCGGCATCTACAAGTTCGACGGCGAATCGATCGATCCCATACCAATAACTGCGGAAAACCTGCTCAGCTCGAGTGCCAAGTTCAGTGACGACCTAGTGATCTCCGGGGGCAAGGAGACCCGTTCTTATGGCGTCTCCATTCGCACTGGGCAGCTGCTCTACGAGTGCTCCATCAATGGCTGTGTGAACTCCACGGATGATGGACGGGCGATTAACGACACCATCGAGGAGGCGGATCAGGAGGACCGGCAGGAGGACGATGATGACAACCTTAGGGACGAGGGTGGATACGTTGTGGGCCATGATCCCCTTCTGGACGACGTGATTGTGGTACGCCGCCAGACGCAAACTGTTCGGGCTGTAGAGTCGCGGACCGGCATGGAGAGATGGAACTTCAGCGTGGGCCAGCATGAGCTGGACATAGTTCGTGCCTCTGAGTGTACTCAACAGCCGCGTGATGAGCTTGAGCTGGCTGTTCTGGACGTGGACATCAAGGTGGTGGTGCCTGAGGGAGTTATCTGTGCATTCAGCAAGAGCGACCCCCACACCATGCTCTGGAAGTATAAGGTCAGTGGAAATGAAAATAAAACAATTGGAAATTCCTTTCTCAAACTCATTTCTGATTTTTTTTGTATTTTTTACTCTTAGTTCGATCACCCGATTGTGAGTGCGTGGAACACCAACGCTGCTGACGAACTGAAGCCCATTGATCTCTTCAGCTCGGCCCAGTGGCTTTGGGAACAGGATGAGGCGGATGAGGATGTGCCCAACAGACCCCAGAGTTCGCCATCCATCTACTTGGGCATGTACGACAAGCAGTTGTATATCCAGGAGTCAATCCGTCTCCGCCAGGAAATCATGGACCAGACAAAGGTCTATCAGCAGCTCACAGGCGACACCAGTCTGATGCCCAAGATCCCTTGGAAGCCCATAGCGGCCAGCAGCAATTCGCTGGTTATATTCCGTCAAGATGAGGAAGAGCCCGAGTTGATAGGCGGGGGCACAGGAGGCGGACAAGGAAGCGAGCTGGTGCCCTACGATGACCAGAACTTCGCTGTGGCAGCTCAGTCAGTGCTGAATGCCTCAGAGTTCGTGAATGGAAATGGTTTCTACTTTTACACCACATCGGATTTCGAGGGTCCATCAGAATGCGGCACCAATGAGACTCCAAGTGGATTGCCTGCCATCGAGGCGCCTCCAGGGCCAAACAATGGCACGTCTGAGGGAGCGGAACACACGGGAAACAACAGCATCAACGATGATCTGGGCTTTAGCCTGGATGACATTGATGCTCCTGTTAAGGTTGTAATCTTGTCGCTTTGGTTTTGGTGGAAGGAGATCGTTGTTATCGCCTTTACCTCTGCTGTGCTCCTGAACATCTTTATGGGACAGCGAAACCAGCGGGTGGAGCGCGAGTATCTGGTCATTGAGCGACATGTGCCGGTGCAAACTGCCATCGAGGCTACCGAAGCATCCACACAGGCGCTCCTGGGCCCCGTGGTCCCAATGCAGCGCAACATGGGCAATCGCTTTAGCTTCCCACCCAACGGCCGAACGCAGCGCACCATTTCGGAGTCTACGTCTCATTCGGGCGAACATTACACCTCGCGCTTCCAGACCGACTTCGAGCTGATGCAGTGCCTCGGACGCGGTGGCTTCGGTGTGGTCTTCGAGGCCAAAAACAAGCTGGACGAGAATAGGTATGCCATTAAGCGTATCACGCTGCCCAACAAGGAGGCTTCCAGGCAACGAGTGCTTCGCGAAGCTCGTACCCTCGCCAGCTGCGAGCACCACAACATCGTGCGATATTTCCATGTGAGTAAGCCACGGTTTGGCATCATTATCCATATAGCTAATCCGCTTTTTTTATTTACAGTCTTGGACCGAAACTCCGCCGACTGGGTGGCAAGAAGAGGAGGATCGTAAGCTAGTTGCCCACGAACTGTCCACCTCCATTCAAATCGAGACGCCAGACGAGAGTACACTGCCCTCGTTTGCAGACCATCAGCAGGAGAAACGCCACCAGCAACTTATATCCTGGGTATCGGATGCTGCGAATAGCACTGCCTGCAGCCACGACTTCCATGGACATGGTGAGCCAGCACTTAGGAACATCAGGGAAGAGTACGATGACGATGAGGAGGAGGATTCGCTTATTGAGTTTCGCAGCGAGTCGCAGTCGGCAGCCCTGAAAGCAGGCAACGATGATGATGAAGACGACGACGACGGCGACGACGATGATGATGAAGAGGAGGAAGAGGAAGAGAAAGAAAAAGAAAAGGACGAGAAAAAGAGGCACCATCGCAGTTCCGTGTCCATTGACATTCATTCGGCTTCGTTTGATCTTAAGAACATAAACTACTCACAACACCAGTTGGTGTCCAATTCCTTTCAAATCGAATCTGTTCGCACCAAAAGTAATGGCAGCGGCGATGAGGTGGAGGACGATACTAGGCCTCGAAGGAAGCCGCTCACTCTAGCTCTAGCTCAGAACCACAACAACAACAATAACCAAAATGGAAGCCATGTGACGCCACCAAGTGCCACCATTCAGAATGGAGTTCCCAGCAAGCCAAGCAAAGTGTACTTATACATCCAGATGCAGCTGTGCCGCAAGGAAAGTCTGCGCGATTGGCTAAGGGACAATCGAACTGAAGCCAGGGCTGCCCACATCGCTGATATCTTTCACCAGATCGTGGATGCCGTGGACTATGTGCACCTCAAAGGTCTTATCCATCGGGACCTCAAGCCAAGCAATATTTTCTTTTCGCAAGACGGTCAAATCAAGATCGGGGACTTTGGACTGGTCACTGACATGGCGGACATTCCGAACCTAGTGGCCAAGTGTGGAGATCAGAGTGGCCTGCCCTCCTGTGCTCGCCACACTCGGCAGGTAGGCACTCACCTCTACATGTCGCCCGAGCAGCTGCTGGGTCGTCACTACGACTACAAGGTGGACATCTACTCATTGGGCCTGATTTTCTTCGAGCTGCACGTGTACTTCTGCACCGAAATGGAACGGATCAAGACGCTACGGAATTTGCGGGATGGCCAGTACCCCAAGGATTTTGCCCTCAAGTATCCGGATCAGTACGATTTGCTCCAGCAGATGCTTTCCGCTGAACCGGAGCAGCGTCCGCAGACTAAGCAACTAAAGAGCCAACTGCAGGACATCCTACATCTGCCGCATCACCTGGCGGACGGACGCAGCGAGCATGCGGTGCTGGCAGAGCGGGCCAGGCGGCTGAGTCGCAGTCGAACCTTCAGCAGCTCCAGCGAGCCGCATTAGTGATAGACCAGATAGGCCGTGGGCATGGACAGCCATCAGTCAGCATCAGTTAGCATTTTGCTTGTAAGTCATTTACCAAACGTGTCCCATCTCCAAGCAACCATCATCCTCACCTGGCTATGCCTCATTCGCTGAAGCGACCCGGACCAGTCGCAGGATCATTTATTTGGTAACACCTAGACTCGATAAGTTTGTATTACGTTCACATTTTAAACTCTTGCGTGTCGCAAATTAGCAACAACAAAATGTCCTTTTGTTTATAAGACTTAACGTTAGGAAATTTACATATATATAAAGATGTACTCCCAAAACAGTCGCTAGCCTAAGACATTGATCTACGATGCCCAAAATTGTTTGTCCAAGTTTGTTTCTACCCATATAGCCAGCCAATTAATACGAAAGTTTGTTTTTAGTTATTAGGCGATAAGAGAGAAAAATAAAAAAGCTTAAAAATAGAAATGGAAATGTTTTCTAATTGCTAGTCGAGATAACGACCGTGAGTAATCGCCTTGGGCGTTATAAATCAGTTGCCAGCTGACGCCACACGGGTCCGGTTCTATGAAATTGGGGTAAGGCGCTGAAATTAATACAAAACAAACAAATAAAAAAATAAAGCTAAGTAATCGTTTATTTAATATTGTTAATATTCGATCGGTAAAAAGATAACCCAATAATTACGAACTATACGTTTTTTATATCACTTTATTTTGGTTTTATTTACGTCTGTTGCGCATTTTTCAAAAACGTTCTCTACTTGTCTAACGGTTGTTTGTCGGCGAATATCCATCGTACCCGTACATCGTGCTTCTATGCAGTGCATTCTACACTAAGTACAATTTGGTTGCATCCGTTTCCGGCCGCCATTTTGGTTTTCCATTGCTTATGATTTAGGTTCGGTGCGATTCTCTTGCTATTCTGTGGCTAGCTTCTATCCAATTAACAATTTGTCTCTACATATCCCTGGCTCGCTTCTTGCCTTTTATTACAAAAAAATAACAGAGATCATGGGCGCCGCGCCACATGATGACAATGATGATGAGACGCCTTTGCAATACTTATCTAAACGTAGCAGCTTTCACTTAAGGCTACTTACATACGTACTTTTGAATGCTTTGAACAAACAACAAGCGGCTGAAGCTTTTGATTCGTTAATACATACTTTAAAGATGAGATTTTAATTGGTATATTGCTACACTTATTTAATCCTTTCCTCTGTTTCTCTCGCTTCGAACTGTCGCAGGCAACGCGTTGCTTAAATATAAATAATTCAACAATTTTCCTTGTTGCACTTATTTTGTTTTGTTTTCGTTTAATTCCTCTCAACGGTTTGCATTTAGCGTTTTAATTATTTCCCAAAAATTAACAGCCATTTTGACGAATCCGTAAATGTTGAAAATCAAAGACAAAAACTCGAACCAAAGGCAATTATCGTTAGATTTATATGTGTGTATATATATATATATGTATATATATAGGTATGTGTTATATAAATATGTTGACGTTAGTGCTTTTCAGTTGCTTATTTGCTGAAGAGACGGTTTCCAATTAAAGGTAATGTCATAAAGTGTGTTAGTTCGGTCGCCTCAACAAATAAGCTACCTAAGCTGTTGTTAATCTTTATTCTTGAATGGTATATGTCCTTTATCAAAGCCACAAATATTTAGTTAATTACTTGGTATTATTTGTTGTATCGGTTACCCTTGAACTAACATTAAAAAATTGTTTCGAATCTCGTTTTTAGCTTATTAGTTATTCCTAGAACCTTAACCGAGCACTCAACTGGGAGTGGAACCAATTTGTGGCAGTGCGCCCAGTTATCTACCTTGAATATCAGTTAGAGCTTACTTATATTGCTGTAAAAGTCGGTTTCCATAGCATTTTCGCAAAGTTCTTCTTTTGAAATCTCTATGTACAAAGTCAGCCTTGATTGCTTTTCTGTTGAGTAGTTTGAGTGGTTTCTTGAGGTAAAGAAAGAGATCGGAGTGGCATGTGCGTGTTCGTGGAAACTGAGATTAGTTACGATGGCTGTGTCCAGCGGATAGAGCAGTAGGGCGACACGTTGCCATTGCCTAGCTAATAAATCGATCGGCTAGATCAGTTTGATATCACTACACTACGCTACACAAACGCTGATGTCTAACAATTTCGAGTACGAGTATGTCGTGGGTATGGCATTATCACTAAAAATAATAACACAATCGTCGTCGGTTCTTGTGCGCTTCAATCCAATTGTAATCTTACGTTAGTGCTAGGTTTACTACGAAATATTTGCTTCTGGTGTCTTAAGGCGTCTTGATCACGGCTCCTTACACGCCGAGACATTTTAAAAAGAACCGTAGTTATGGGAATTGTTTTTTGATTATTAACTTTATGACGTATTATTATTATTGTATTCTATGCAAATCGGGTGCCGTGTAAAGAGCCCTGCACTTATATTCTCTCCCATTAACTCTCCTGTTTCATCTCTCAAAAAATGTACAAAGTAATGTACGGTTGGAGCACTTGAGTGAGATGATTGTAACACTTTCCATGATTCCAGGGCCTTGGGAGGATCTCGGCAAATCTAGGCCCCGTTACTCGCACCTAAGGCTATTTAATAACTCTCCTAATATTACGTACGTTTTGTGTTCCAGTTTCGGAGACTTGACATTGGCATTAACTGACATCTTGTTTGGTTGGCTTAAGAACTAATTCTTGAAATGATCACAACGTTAAAGTATGTTTACATATACGTGTATAGCTTAGGTTAACTACTTATGTATGTTCTTACACGCTCTTGGTTTGTTTCGATAACAAGGTTATTCGTTCGTACATAAAATGTATTGTAAATTATGGTGGGATTAATTGCCTATATACGTTCCACGACAGAAATAATAACCGCAACGATGACGACAATAACGATACAAAATCAAACTGGCAATTGTTGCTCTCCACTTCGGGGAATATTGCCGCATATTCATGGCAGCTGCACTTCCTGCCGGCGCACGGGCATTGAATTGCAAATGCGTACGCACTAAAGTTTTCAGCAAGGATGCAGGGATCTGGATCTCGGACCGTGAAGTCGTGGTCGCTGGCCAAACGTGTCCTTCGTTCGGCAAACCCATTGCCATTTAAATGAGCGCAGCAAGGAGTGCCGTCCATAAAGGCACCCAGCAAAATGTTGTAATAATGGCAAACAAAAGCAGCGGAGGGGAAGCAGGAGGGAGAGCTCGGACCCAGGCGGGGGTTGGGGGAGGCGGAGTGTGGCCACTAAAAGTATATGCTAAAATATGCATCTGCAAGCGTTCGCAAGGGGCTACAATGTCGTTGTTGTGTCCCCTGCCAGGGAGATTGCGTATACGCCACCGCCAAAGGAGATTACGTATACGCCGCGGTGCACGCTGCCCGATGCCCGCTGACAGCTGCTGCTGCTGCTGCTGGTAAAGAATTCACTCGGATATAATGCGCCAGATCAGAACGTTTGCTTAAAAAACTTATGCAACATTTGCTAAAGTATTGTACAGCGTCCTTTATTCCTAGTTGATTGTGAGTACTCAGCGCCAGCCATGACACTGCTCGCGGTCATACCTCCTCCGCCGCCGCCGCCGCCCGCTCCGCTGCCAGCTCCTCCTCCCGTGCTGGTGCAGCCCATCAGCTCACGAAATACGTCGCCGATTTTGTAGTTGTATCTGAAAGGAGACGAAAGCCCTGTTAGTCACAAATATCGCATGACAGATGGTCGTATTGATTACTCACTGCGCCGAGCACTCGACGTAGCCGCAGCGCCAATGTTTGCGCACCAGCGTGGAAATATCCTTGAGCTCCTGCCAGGCCGCCGCCGGGATGTGTGCATGTGCGATAAGAGAAAGGATTCAATATTGAGTGCAAATCTGCTGGAAACAAATAACTCAAGCGCAATGTAGCCAAGGTTTTCGCTATTTGCCTCTTAAGTGGGACACTTTGTGTTGTTTCCTTTTCAGAATCATTTGTTACAGGAGAACATGTCGATTGTACTTATTTCGTAAGTAAGGAATTTAATAGGGAAAAAATTGCACTCACCTGCGAGTTGGCCTGTGCCTCAGTCACATTGTCAAATTTATTGCCGACCACAATTATGCTAAAATCACGATGACTGAAACTGTCCAAGATTTGATCTCTCATCGAGCGGCAGTACTGCAATTAAATTGACGTAATTTGTGACGATCCATCGGAAGGATGGCCAGCGGAGGCACTCACCTGAAATGTTTCCAAATTGCCCATGTCGTAGACGAGGACATAGGCGTGCACCGTTCGCAACCCCAGCGGATGTCCGTTGTTCCATTCGGCGAAGTTGTCAGCCGGAAATCGCTTCTGGCGAGATGGCGATGCCAATTGGTCGAATGTTTGTTTTTCATCAGCGCATTTCCCCAAACAAACAGTCAAACAAACAAACACGCACATGTGTCCACACGGCCGGATGAGTTGTGTTTTCGTTTCGCATTATTTTGGCACGCGCATGAAAGGCAAATATGAAAACGAAAAAGAGTTTATGGCATTTAATATAGCAGCTCACAACGGTCGGAATTATGAAATAAAAATATAAAAAATGATTTTGTTGGGTTTTCTCTTTTTGTTTGTTTTTCGAAAAGTTCTTCCGATTTGAATATAAGCGGGCATTACAAGGGTCGTGCTCCATCAATCGTTTGCATTCGTTGCCAGCGGGATAATATGTTGAATAAATACCATTATTTTTGATGCAAACATATGAATTGATTAGTTTTTATTTTTATTTGTATGGATTACATTCAATCTGTTCAGTAATAACTGAAAATCCTGGTATTCGTACAATAAAATCAACAATTGGCAAGTATTTAAAGTAATTATAAAAAACCATTATATTTTTTAAATTAAACAGAAAATTGTATTGTAGAGACTGTAACTAATTCAAACAGTAATTAATAAATACATAAATAAACTAAAAAACACATATTTATATTTAATAGTTATGTTTATTCAGTTGGGATGTAATTATAGCTCAATAGCTTGAATATAATTTACAATATCTTGAGATATAAACCCAATTATTGCTGTGAAATTATGTACAATTTTATTTTCTCAAGTTCAAGTTTCAGAGGTTCGACTGTGGCTTTTCCACTTATTTCCCCTTGGCTTGTCCTATTTATTTAGGACTTAGTTGACCACTCCTGCGGCTTCAACAATCTTTACTGCCCACAGCAGTCGCATTATTTGCTTCAGCTCACTGCTGCATCCGTAATAGGATTCATTTATTCCCTCGCCTTTCACGAGCTGAATTCCCTGCATTTATTAAATGTAACTGAAACTGTTGTCGCAGTAAATATTCAAGGGACAAAGCTACTCCCAATGGCCAACAATGGCCGTAAACCGTAGCAGTTACACTGAGTCACAATGGACAGCGGTTGATGCATTTACTGCGGTTGCGGTGAGCGTTGTCAGTAAATAATTGTTGCTCAATTTGTTCTGGAAAATGTGTTCCCACCCTAGCGTAGTTCCAAGGACATACGAGGAAACTAATTGACAAAATTAGTTGCACATTTCATTCTTAATTGTGTTTACAATTTCAACGATTAGAAGGTAATATAAAGGAATTTTGTTAAGTTACTGGTGGTTTTGAGAAATATTTAAAATAAATATATATATTTTACTTTTGCAATCTAAAACTGCATTAGAAAGATCCCCTGGTTTATATGGATAAATAAAATAGTATTTAAGATTGGTTAAGAACTATCCCAAATTATTATTAATATTTTCCTTGCTAGTCCTATTGTTAATTACTCTTTTATGACACTGACATAAATCAATCCCTCCTGAGCTGCTCCTGCTCCAGTAAAGAGGCCCCAAAAGACAAATCAGTAGCACATTTTCCACCACAGGCAGGTGGCGGCAGGCCGCAGTTTTTCCTTTCTCGGCGCTAATGAGGGGGTTGAAAACTGCGGCGGGGTGTGGGGGTCAGTGAGCCCACAGAAAGACAGTAAGTAAACGTTATAATTAAATTTACGTAGCAACATATTAGGCGTAAACAAAAGTCAAAGGCCGGCTAGACAAAAAGAAGCGTCCGAAACACAGGCACTCTAGAGGAACAAATAGCGCCCAGATCAGGCAATGTTGTCTATTTAGCTGTTTATTAATAGCCAAAATGGGATATTTTAAATAAATAATATAAAAGTGACTTTATGTTTTTAAATATAAGCATAGAAAAAACTTTATAAAGGGTAAAATTTTGAATTTATTAATGTAAAAATAAATCAAGAGCCAGTTTCTCAATGTTGTAGGTAAATTTTAAATTGAAAATGGGTACTAGATTGTCTGAGTTCTACAATTTCTAACATTTACACCATAGCCAGGGATCAAGAAAGGAGACCCTAAGAACTACGAACTCTACTCTCTACTCTAAACATTTAATATATATTTTATTTAGTGTTTTTGAAACTATTTTTTGACTGCCTAACTTGGCCCCTTTTTGCAGTTTAAAGCTGGCAGCACTGATGCCACCCCCGGAGCTTCTGACCCCGTGCTCGGATGGACAGCTCAAGGGTCCGCATTCCTTGGCGCCTCTACGTCTGGTCCTTTGGCTCTCCAGTTCTCCAGCTCTTGAGCTCTCCGGCTCTCCTGGTCTCCATCTAAACATCCCTCCGGCTCCTTGATTCATCCCCCTGACGACTTCTGCTGTGTTGTTTGTGTATTGTGTCATTCCGTCTGGCAGACAGTCGACGCCACTCCCGTCGCGCAGTAACTTAGCTAGATTTACGTTTTTGATTAAATTTCATTTAATTTGCGCTTTCCCCGCCGCTCTGTTTGTGATTATTGTTGCTTTGTTAATTAACGGGCTGCGAGTTGGCTTGAAATACGAGCAGCTCGTTAGCCAAGATTCTCGATGTCTTTTGGCCCCGGCTGTAATTGTTGTAATTGCTGCATTGTTGCCCTCTTGGATTTGAGCCAAGATGGATGGAATGCATTCGATGGAGCCCAGGCGACAGAGTTTTTTGTTCTCCTGAAGAGGGAGGTATTGAGTCGATAAGTTCAATTCTTGAAGCCTGGCTGGTGACCTGCCAGGATTTTTCAATCAAGATATCTAGGACAGCTGGTTTTATTATTTCTCTGGGAGGTTTTCCTTTATATAAGTATATATATTATCGGAATTGATAAATGTTTGCTTAATTTATGTCGTTGTAAATCATTTTATTTATTACTGAACCTATCCTTCAGGTAATGTTAAAAATAATACTTGTTGAAAACATTATATTTAAATTCCCAGGACTCGAAGAGTGTCAGGACTTTTAACTTTCTCTTGAAGTTAAATTAATATATTATAGGTTATTCTTATGGTTATTGTAGGTTGTTATTTATGGTAGATTAATTATGTAAACTCTTAATTTGTATATTAAATGTCTGTTAAATTGTTTATTCTTCCTCAAATTTGACTAAAAATCGATTTTAAATAGTAAAATCAGCCTCCAATAATGGTTTAAGTGTACGCCCAAGTGAGAGATATTCAAAATAAACTTTTCGACTGATTTCAGGGCCCGTAGGCATCGTTAGTCCGGGTCATTGAGTCCTGTTCCTGTCCCCGGGATCGTCATTTCAAGTTGCTTCGAGCAGCGGTGGTCACTTAACGTAAACAATGGCCAACTAAATGGCCTCCCGTTCGCACAGAGAACATCTGTTCCCGCACACCCCCGAGCGCTTGACATGTGCTATATGGGCGAAAATCTGTTGGAAAATAAATGCTGTTTGTACAAGTGGAAACCATTAAGGTGGACTTTGAGTTATGACTGCCAGGCAGTGCACTTGACGATGAAAAATTTACCACAATAAACAGGCGACAGTCCGCCCAACTTGTTAGGCCCCCTCAGCCGGGGAATGAGCCCCTGTTGGCCCGCTTTTAGACAACAGTCAGCCATTTGGTCAGCACAATGGTTGTACAACAAAGAGTATAATAAAAGCGGGGGAACAGAAAAAAAAAACTGTACTCGAAAACAAATTCACGCCAAAATGGACATGAATAAGTTGAAAGGCATTGAGAGGCGGCCCTGTCGCAAAAGGGGTGGCGCTGGGGGTACTGTCGGGGCGGTACGGGTCGCTCGGCACGTAGTTAATATGACAATGGATGTGGTTGGCTGACTGCCCGACTGCCAGCTGCTTTTTGCTGCCAGTCAACTCTTTTGCCTCGCTTGCCATTTCAATGCAAATTTCTCTCGGCGAGTATCTGTGTGCCTGGATATCGGTGGTGGAGCCACAGAATCCTCCTTTTGCCGTGTCCTTTGCTTTCCAGCTTTGTCAGCCCAGCTCTGTACACACTTGGCCCAGTTCTCTATTTGCCAGATCAACGGCCGTGCCAAAAGCATCCAGCCATGGCACAAAAGGTATTAATCGGCCAAAAAATATGGCTGTACTATAAAGGTTTTTTCATTATTAAGATAGGGCAACAAAAAGATTATAGGACCGTGTTCAGGATATGGGCAATTCTCTGGAAAGTGAAAATGAGATTAAAAGAGAACAAACTTCTCTAAAATGATTTTTATCAACATAGTTACATTAAAAAATGATCGAATTTAATAGCCTTTATCATATTCTGAAACAAATTTAAAAATATTCGAAAGGATATTCGCGGAATCGCAATTTTTTATTATTTTGAGAGTCAGAGGTATTATGCTTTGACTTTTGTTTTCTTACATCACTAGAAGAACGCAACGATTCGAAATAAAATGCATATATGATCTTTCAATATATTTAAGTAGCAAAAGATTGAGTAGAAAAAGATATCGCGCGCGACACAAATTAAAATTCAAGTTAATATTTAATTAATTAATATTTTTAAGTCAAATAAAGTACATTTTTAAGATAATTCATTGCATAATACATTAGAATTGATTGCATTAAAATCTTTCATCACGTTTCGCTGAAATCCGTGGTTGAACTCGAATTTTCGAAAAGTGATTTTTGGTTTCTCGCGTGCGAATACGTCACATTTTTGTATATATCTCCAAAACGAACAATTGTCAAAAATCAATCTTAGCACCAATTATAGTGCTAACCAAAAGGTATACATTTCAAACTTTAAAAGATTTGAATAAAGTCTTGGCGCATGTTTTTTTTTTAGTTTAAATACGTACGAATGTTGCATTCGACATCAGAAAGCCCATATGCCTTTTTCCATTCTTATTCTTAAGAATGGAACAAAATTAAATAATACAAATTAATAAATACTTTAGTTATATGTATATTCTTCAAATATATTCTTCTTAATGATAAATTATCCAGTGCCAGCCTAAAATGGAAATCAGCAATCGTATCAATCAGATTTAAATAAAGTCACATACAAATCTTAATAAAATATTAAACAATCGTTGTCCAAGGTCTCAGAAATCCAAGATAATTCGCTTGCTGACATAGTGGCCTCCAGGGTATTACCTATGTACATAGTAACAAAAAATCTTGTTTTTACATGCAAACTCAAGCTTTGCATATTTACAAGGCCAAGTGAGAGACCAAGGAACAACTGGCCTCGTTGCCACTGTGTTCCATAAATATTTTATGATAGCTAAACGTTGCAGACCAACACAATAGCTAGTGAGTGGGGTGATAGGAAGTCTGAAGCAGTGGTCGACTTGGGGGGGGATTCTACTTAAATTTTAATTATACTCTGTTCTGAAATATAATTACAACATAGCTAGTTAGACTCACAAAACTAAAATGTTAACTCAAATATTTACTTAGTATTTTTCAAATCCCTTGGAAAACATTCTTTGACCTGCTCCTGGCAGGCAGAGGGAGCCCTAAGATAAATGGAACGGCCAGTGAAGTGGCAGTGGTTACAGAACCTCACTGAACTCTGAACATTTTCGGTGTCAGTTTGTGATTTGCGGCCTGACCAAACTGCTCTCTAATTGCCAAAGTCCATTGCCAAGTTCTCGGATGAACCGAAACGAGGTTCTGGGTGCGGACAGGACTATGGAGAATCCTTGAGCTTTTTGCATAAGCAACAACATTCTCCCCTCAAGACTCTTGAGAACACCAGCCGCCTATATAAAGTATGGCCGGACATGGGGCCAAACTTTATGGCCAGCCATAATTGCGCTTTCAGGCGGATAATAGTTGTGGGACACTTTGACAACACGGAGGAGCGTTGGTCCTTGCACGTTCCCGAATTCCTGAGTAGTTAAAAATTGATAATATCCACCTATACAATACATTGGGGCAAACGGCTTACGATGGCCATTCACCTGCCGTCCTGTTCTCCCCTGGCTGGCAGTTTAAAAATTTATTCAGGCAACCACTTTTACGAGCCCGAGCGGGGACTTTAATAAAGTCAACACCGCGTGCTAGGAGAAAGGTGTGTTTGGGCAGGAAGACACTTCTCGTTATAAAACACCATGGCTAGCCATCATGTAACCAAAGATTATTGCAAAAGATAATAAGTACAAAGTAGTTTATTGTTAATAGTATTGGAATACTCAATTTCTTCTTCAGTTTTTAGTTTTATTTAAAGCTGGAAAACCTCTGCAACCCAAAGAATTGTTAGACCTCAAGACGTGCTAGTTTTAATAAATCGACTGCACAGATTCAAATGAGTCTGCTGCCCATCTGATTGCATGCTCAGGCGTACCCTGAAGCACCTCCCGGCCCAAAAGTGTTATGTAAAAATACCAAATTCGAGTAACGCGAAAAGGGAGCCCACAAAGAAAGTTTGCTTGTGGCAACATCAGGCGGAGCAACGCCATTTGGTTATGCGGTTGTCTACGTTGTTGCAAACTGTTGCTCGGGGCGCTTCTGGCGCTCTGATTATTAAAATAAAAGTAAAATAACATGGAAAATGGTAGGGAAACTGTTCGGCCCGTAATGAAAATGCAGAAGGCAGCCGTTTGAGTCTAGACACCTCCAACAGCAGGCTTAACGGCGAGGAGGAACGGTGGGTGAAAAGACTCAAAGTGTCTTCAGCTTAATATTTATGCAGGACGACGCAGATTGCAACTGGTTAAGGCCGAGGATCTGAGCGGCAATTTAGATTATTTAGCAATTTATTACGGCCAGCGGGCGTAGAGATGAGAAATTTCCTAATATGTCAGCACCATGAAATTCACTGGAAAATTGTGTAAAAATAGTTTGTACATATTTTCATAAAATTCCCCACTCCCTCAGCCGTGTCCTGACAGTGGGAGAACTTTTAACTAAATTATGCGAAAGTTAGAATTTGCGGGCAAGGGCTCGTGCTCGGGCTCGGGTTCGGGCTCGGTCTCGGGCTGGGAAGGATTTATGGTGGATGCTCGGGGATGGCAGGTGGCAGATGGCAGGTGCTAACTCACCTGGGGTGGAACGTCCAGTACCATCAGCTCACGTATGCAGGTGTCGCAGACCAGACAGTTTTTATAAATCTTCCGACGCGTTGTCGTCTGATGAGTCTTGGGAAAGTCATGGTAGAAAAATTGCTGTAAAGAAATACGATGTGTGCGAATATTAAATATTATTATATTTGTAAAATATTGCGCATGCGACACGTGGGACACCAATGAAAATAAAAATGAATTTTCCATTTGGACTCCGAATAAAAGCGCCCGCTCAAAAGCAAACCGAGCAAATATTGTTTCGCTTTTTCTACCGCACACTCCTTGCCTGCTTCTCACGCTAGTTCTATTTCTATTTCTATTTCTGGGTTGAGCAAACATTTTAAATATGCGCTATGAGCATTTGCATGAGGTCCTTTGGCCAGTCACTGGCCAAAACAGCCACACATATTTCATGGACATTTTTAGCTTATTAAAATTGTAAACGCTTAAAAGTGTGCTTCGGATTTTATGTTCGCTGCGGTCATGTAATCATAAAAACGACGGAAAAAACAGTAAACAAACCGCACACGAGTCGCCTGGCAATGGTTATATGTATGAGCTATATGTGAAACGGAGCGGAGGATTGAATTTAGAGAAGTGTAATTAAATGGGACTTTGGCTTTGCCAGAGCTTAGCTTAAACACGAAACCTTGGGAATTGTATCTATTTTGGGCTACTGTAAGGGGCTGAGAAGGGCTTCTTCTTTAAAAATATTATATTAATAACTTAATAATATTATGACTTTAATTAACTTAGGGTCCAGCAATGTTTCAATTTCTGTGAAACCCATTAAATACTTATTTATAATAGAATTTACCAGCTTCCTTCCGCCTTATAACACTTTCAATAAACTCCTGGTAACGCCCTTTCACTTTAATTTGTTAATAAATTTTTAGACGCCCAATACTGCGCTTCACTCGCTCCTCTCTTAAGCCTCAGTAACGAGCTATAACTCTAATCCAAAGCTCATAACGCACACGCGGGACTTTTTCGGATTTCGTCCTGCAACGTGGTCGAAATGACCCCATTAACCCGCAGCCTCTCTTATTGGGTCCTTGGCTGGCTTTTGGTGCCCGGGTACCCAAGGAGACGGAGTGGCCAAGTCCAAAGGCAGTCAAAGGAAAGGAAGCATCCTAAAAATAAAGCCAAGGCCGGCGAGGGCATAAAATACGCTTTCTAAAAAAAAGATGATAATGAAAGAAGGGAAATGGGGGCGGTTTTAGGGATGTGCAGATTTTGATTGTGGCAGACTTTGTATCGCTGTGTGTGTTTGTGTGTGTTAGGGAGTCCTCGCAGTGGGTATCAATGCATGAGCTGAATGAGTGACAGGCTCAAAGGATATTTAACGCCTGATTGCATTTTAAAGTGATGTCTTGTCCTCCAGAGGGGCCATCGACTAGATTGCCAATTCACGATTATAGTTGATTGCGTATTTGCACTGGGAGAAAACGGTTTACATTAATGTTTTTGTATTTATAATATTCTACATAACATTTACATTAGCTTATTTTAATTTAATATTTTATTTAATATTTTAACAGATTTAAAATTTTCCAGAATTATTATTTATAATTTATTTATTATTATTTATTTATTATAATAATGTAGTTCAGGCTAAAAGATTTATTTATGTTGAAACCATGAAGTACTATATACAAAGTGTTATATTTTGATTTGATTTTATAAGGAGAATCCTTTCCTAAGAAAGTTTTTATATTGGGACTGGCGAGATGCTTAGATTAATTCATCCGAAATTATACAAAATCTATGGCACATATTTTGTGATTTCTTTATTATCATAAATACATAAAATTCTTAAACCAACATAAACTTTTCATCATCATCTACAGTGCTTTCTCCCCGTGTAAGAGTGTGATAAGTCTGGCTAATAATAAAGTCAAGTGAAAATCATTCGGGACTTCGTCCAGGATCCCCTTTGCGCGTCTAATATAAATGCAAATGCCTTTCTGCCAATCAGCACAGCCATTGTTGTCAATGCAATGAAATCAGCTGCAATTTATGCGCACTACGATTCAATTACGCGGCACCGAAAAGGAACCAACGAAGCCGACCAAGGCCAGCCACCGGAAGCGGAAGTGGCCGCATTGGGAAGCCATCTTGGCCTTAAAGCTGGAATGCTTTTAGCAGAGACGATTTAAAATTATATGCTTTTCCCAGGAGGAGTGTCAGTGTGGGAGGCGTGGCGAAGGGGTCAGATCGCAACTCGTGGCAAGACTCCGCATCGCATGGCATCACATTGAAGCGCAGCGCATCGCATCGCTTTTATGTCCCAGCGCCGCATATCATTGAGTTTTATTTTTATTGAACTGGTAATTGAATAAGAAATGACATTGATGGTCGTCTCCCATCTCCGTCTGTTCCGCGGTCTCCAGGTCCTGCTCCCAAGCTTCCAGTTTCCAGTTAACAGTTCCCAATTCCGTGCTCCCTGCTCTGGGTCGTTGGCGTTGTCGTGGCCGGCTTTGCGCCTCTTTATGCTTCCTGCTGCCCCATAAAGTGCGCTACATTATCTGGGCCATAAATAAGCATGCTGCCGGGCACCCGAGGAGGATCTTCTTCCAAATTTACCCAAATGGATATTCATGGCATACTCTTTATTGATATGATGCACTGCGTTTTATTTCTCGCGTTTATCTGCCGGAATTAGCGCAGTTTATTCGAAAATATAGGCAAGTACTTTAAGCCAGCTCCGAAATGAAGTGGCCCACAACAGAGTATAATGAAGTTGAGTCAGCAAATTAGATTGTAATGCTGTGTATTGCTTATAATGAAAAGTCTGTAAAATAAACATAACGGTTTCCGTCTTACCTTAATTTTTCTTAATATAAAAATAATAAATTTAACAGCAAAAAAGTCGTATTTTAGTGAGAAATAATACCCTGCAAGGGTATAATAATTAAAACTTTCCAAGGTTTAATAGTTTTAATGGATCAATAATTAGGTTATAAATTTCTCCTGATTTCTTTAAGCCATTTTAAAGAATTAAGTTGGCTTGAAAGGCTTTAATACTGTTAAAACAAAAGAGTATTAAAAATAAAATTCCCGCATTTTATGTTAACTTCTGACTAACTTTATGTTCTGGCAATTTCATTTCGTGAAACTGCCAAACAATAGACAAACGCGATCGTATCGATTTGCTTTATTCTGCTATATCAATTATGTGATTTGGTTTCGCATGTTTTTGTTTACACGCCTATTACATTTACGCGGCAATAAACATTTTGGAAAGGTCCTAGCAGACACACTCCGCGGGGCATTCCCCTGGCCAGCTTGACCGCGAACAGCCATTAAACGGGAAGTAATTGATTTTGCAGTGCTTAAAATGCCATAAAAATGCACAAATCTCGCATTACACACAATAAAAGGCGTCCAGCAGGAAACGGGAAACGGGAAACCTCCCATGGCGGGAGGTAGGGACCGGACAACGGAGATTAGAGGGACCTTGGGGAGAGGAATGGATTCGGTTGGGTACTAAAAGCTAGCACCCCCACATCGAGACTCGCAGAAATTAAACGCTGCTGTAGAGTGCACACACAGACAGCCAGACGTATGGAAAATAATGGAGAGAGCGCAGCAAATGGCACTGCGGCCAACTCGCAACTGCCAACTGCAGTTAATTGAATTTTCCGAGGTGAGAGGCGCTAGGGGAAAGCGCTAGAAAATACTCCCGATACTGCCGAGGCTAATACACTTTTTTTGAAAACAATTTCCGCTGCCATGGCAAGTAAAGGTCTCTTTTACGTTTATATATCATATTTTTCTTTGCTTATGAAATTTCCGGAAATTACCGCGCATCGTCTTGCAAAAAATCCGCCGTGTGGCCTTTTACGAGCAACTTTATTTCGAGATGGAGAAACTAAGTAAATTTGTATATTCCTTATGGAATCTGAATCTTATTTCAGCATTTATATTTTTACGTTTAGTCGCTCTATCTTTTCGAAAAACCCTTAATTATTTTAGTTAGTATCCTTTCTCCTTACAAATTTTCTGTATGTTAAGTTTGTATCAATGACAAAATGAGTTTTATTGCCGATATACTCTCTGGCCAAGGTAGGGAGCCATGCTAAACACATATGCGCCGCCTTCCTAGCGCTGCGCATTGCCATTGTCTAATTACAAAAGATAAACCACAAAAGATACGATGCGATGCGGAGCGCAAATCAAATTAACGACGCACCCACACGCACACAAATGCAATTAGCAGAGCGAGGAATAAGTGTGTGTGAAGGACGAAGTGAGGATGTTTGCTGGATGCGGGGCATGGGGCTGGCAGAGCCCCATTTTATAGGTAGACGGAACACTATACATCGGCGATGAGAGGCAGCTGCCGTGGGACTGGTCCATTAAAAAGTTCCCGGCTAAACTTTTCAGCTTTCAGCGGGGTCGCCTATATTGCCCATTAATAATTTAGAGCCAAAAGCCGGAGCACGAAAAGTGCAGCAGCTAGTCATCCCGCTGGATTTGGCCTTTTACGTGTAATTCAGGGAACTTTTAATCACGAATTGTGTTAATTGAAAATGCAATTTATTATTGAAAAATTAATTAATGCGACTGGGAAACAGGATATCATACTGTCGGTCTGATTGGATTGGAATTCGGTTGGGTGGAATGGGACTAACGACGATACCGAGCATTAATTTTAATTGCATCACAAACTGAAATGCATTTAACAAACATTTAAATTTCCATTGGCGATTCCGTATTAATTACATCAATTAAATTTCGATGCTTGCAGATGCCCTTTGATTCTTGCAAATTGAAACAAATTAGTTAACATCATTGGGTTGACTTTTAATTAATATAATTAAGCCAAGCGCAGTGTTTGCTTGTCAATTAAGGTGTGGAGAAACATTTCAAAAGGTAAATGCTTAGCTTTACGTTCTAATTGGTTGCATGTTGTATCGGGGGAGTTCTTTGTTGCCTTTCCCTCTTCGGATAAGTTTCAGCATGTTTTTTTTATAGTGATTTAAAGTAAAATATTTGATATTTAGACTCACCTGTAATATGCTTGTTTTGCCGACGCCAGTAGCCCCCAAAAAAGCGGCTTTAAGGGGGCCCTGCAGCCATGGCGGCTCCGCACCACCCTCCAGAGTGATGCGCTATGCCGAAATGCACTTATTCTGTATATGAAGCTCCATTTCAATTGAGATCTTGGTTGTGCTCGCTGCCGCTGTGGCTGTGGCTGCAATTGCGGTGGCTTTGGCTTTTGATCCTTTGGCTCCTGCTGCTGCTGCTGGTGCTCCTGTTTTGTTATTGCCTGCTGCTGTCCTTGCACTATCACCGACATAATCAACGCTTCGTGTGCTACCGATTAATAGTTTCTTAGAGTTGGTTGGCGATATTGTACTACTCCACATTATATTATTATTATAATTGCTAATAGTATTGTTGTTATTCCGCTGCTTTAACGACGCCAGCTTGACAGATTTCGGGGAATATGTTTGGCTAGAAGTAAATGTCCTTAGGCGAAACAGTGAGTTATTGGATCAAGCGAGGATGAAGTTGCCGAGAAATAAATGCGCAGCTGTTCCAAGTTCCTTATTTATTGCTGTAAAAAAAAGAATAAATTGTTGGTATTGTTTTGTTTATAAATAAAATTAAAATGAAATCAAAGAACATTATTCCTTAAATTTGTATTAAAGATTATATAATTAAGAAGACATCCATAATAATTGAGATATTCACGATGTTGGAAGTATTAAAACTCTACTAGAAGGAATCTTTAGTCTATGTTCTAAGCAAAAAAAAATTAATGTCATCTGCCATGATGAAGAAAGGGCTGTGCTTAATGTAGAAAGTCGGTAACAGAGTAAACTCAGTTTATTTTACATGAAATTTGTATGAGATCCAGGGGTGGGAAAAAGTTGGGTCCAAATTGCGTCCAAGTAATGTCCAAGCAACGTTTCTTTCGATAAAAACTAAAGCACCGAGCGAGACTCGTATCACACCCGAACATGCTGGCAAATGCCCTAGAATGATTACAAGAAACAGACATAAGAAGGCCACTATCGGTCAGCTTTTAACCCGCAAAATACACTAAAATAACATAACACGCATAACACACATGTACGCTATTTACAAATTATTTATTAATATTAGAAATTGCTTGTTTATTATCAGCCATAAATAACTTACCACAACAAAAAAAGATAACAATTTTCGGTAGACAACTTCCTGATTTTCGGACTATCGAAGAAGTTCCACCACTAAATCTAAAAAAAAATACAAAACTTCAACTGACAATTCAATATTCAGTCTGACAACAGATTTGTTTGGAGCAGTGATTCCAGCAGTGATTCCAGCAGTGAATCCAGCAGTGATTCTATGAGTGATTCCAGGAGTGATTCCAGGAGTGATCCCAGGAGTGATTGGGGAACAGTGATGCCATCAGCGAAAGAAATTAAAAACAAAATTGATAACTTGACCAAAAAATACAGGTTAGATAAAAAATTAAGATAAATTAAGATATAAAAATAAGTAACAGATATTAAAGCAACAAAAGTAAAAGAGAACCATCAGGGGGAAGCCACTCAAAATGGTCATACTTTGATAAGAACGCATACATATTACATGGAGAGCACGGAAGAGAAAACTTACAGGTGACAATTTATAAAAATAAATAAAATTAATACATTTCAATTAAACTTATTTCTTTTACAACCAGCACAATATAAATGTCTATATTTTATTTAATCAGTCATTCGGCCGGAGTGTAAAAGAAAAAGGCAACGACAACGAAAACTAGACATTCATATATACAAGTTGTTCAAGTTTTACGAAATTCCTCGCTGCAATTTAGAATAATAGGGTCATTCGACCCGGAGACCGTGTCGTCCAAGCGTTACTCAAGTACAAAGCTCGCATTAAAGAACTTAAAAGACGTATCCAAACTAACATGGTCCGAAAAATCATGAAAAAGAAAATAGTGGAAAAATATCTTACAAACAATGAAAATTTAAACTAGAATTTATATGGAAAAAAAAAGATGGAAAATCAACGAGGATATTATCTTAAAGAAATACTGTCTCTTAGCCGCAGTAAGCAAACGAAACAAGTTGCTTGTGTGCTCTGCTGCTGCTAAATAAGATAAATCACTCAAAACCAAATTAAAAATAAGGAAATTAAAAATAACTTTGTTCAGGACAAGTCGGAAACACAAAAACGAATGAGCTACCTACAGCAGAGGAGCTGCTTTTTATACGAAAATTGACTGACAGTAATCGCAAGGCAATCGGTGTGAAAACAGTGTCAACTAGAGATCCCAAAATATATATAGCTATCGATATTTCCTACTCGATAATATTTAATTTTTGTATGTGCTTCCACTTAAAGTAAATAAATAAAAAATACAAATTATTTATAATGTGTGGAATATTGGATCAATAATTTTGCCATATGTAAAATTTCACAAATTATATAATTATAGTTATATGGAGATGTCACTTTTTAAGGTTAAAAAAATAAGTAAACACTATAATAGACGCTATAAGTATTAACAATTTCAATACGTTTTTTGTTTATTTTTTTATGGTTAGTTTATATACAACTCCTCCTGCTGGTCTTTTAAGATAATACCGATTTATATGGACCATATGCGGCCAATAAATTCAGGATACGCATCAATTGTGATGAACATACCTGCCCATTTCAAAATATTGCAAGATTGATTGTGAAATTATAATTTAAATGGCCTTTCCAACCAATCTGATGGCTACAATGGAATAAACACAAATCAATGGCCATCGAATAAATTGCCAAAATGACGGCGAAAAAAATTATTTTGTGAAGCCGAAATGCTTTCGTGGCAATCAGCCCGAATGCTGCTAACTAAATTTATTGAGTCGCCAGCGGATATTGCACATTGATTTCAGTTTAATAACATAAATATTGTTTGTGCCTTCGCCCCCCTCCGTCCGGTGATTGTTTTCTCCCACCCGGTCCTGTGTTTCTCCTTTGGGTCTCTTTGCATTGCCAATAATAAATTTCAAATTTCACATTTCACTTCCGCTGCACAACGGAAGTTGATTTCTGGCTCTGGCTGGCTGGCCCAAGGGCTCATATTCTTTCTTATTGCCTATTTTTTGGGGGGGAAATGAAAATGCGCACAAAAAGAAAAACATTAAGTGAGGCGTGAAAAATGTTTGGCAATTCTCCGTCTTTTGGGTTCCCCGAAAATTCGTATATTCGGTTTGGGGGCGAGCCTCACCACAGTGTGCTTGTAAATTACACGAAAGCAGATTTATAATTAGAAAAGTTTCGGAAAATTAGATTGGGCGTTGATTAACGTTAAATTTCGGGGCTTTGAATGGCTTTTTAAAGTTCAGCGCGCAGAAAGCGCGACTCGGCGTTGGCCTAACCTTCAGCATTTGCGCCTACTCCTAATTAGTTAGACATCTGCCAACAGCTCCATCTATCATCTATCACCCCGTCCGTCCGCGTGGCGCCCCGCTGCCTGACAAGGCAAACTTAATAAATTTAATAACCGCAAAATATGCCCGGAGCGAAATGTGCGGAGACAGGGTGCTAAAAATGCCAGACAACCATCACATCGTTGGCCTATTTATAACCCACATCTCCATCACGAATCATCTCCACCTTCGGCATATCCCAGCCATATCTCCCTCCGAAAAATCATGCGTCATCGAGACGACGCCCACACCTAACCGGCCACGTATTGTGGGGATGCCAGGAGCAAGACGCGGCGGCGACTGATTTGATTTGATCTGATATGATTGAGAGCGCTGCCAAGGGCAGGACTTAAGCGGCGCCCACACACCCACAGGGGAGCCACCAAGAGCCCACTGAGAACCTTTGGCCCATCGTGAGTCATTCGCTGTTTTCGGGGCGTAGAATCCTAAAAATCCTCAACTTCCTCATGTCACACTCATACAATTTATTTTCTATATTTGAGTAATTTGCTATTACAGAAGTAGCAAGTATCTACGTTAATTGTTACTTACGCTAGGGTATTCGGATATTTATCGATACGATATTTTTGTTTATTTTGTTAGGCAAACAATTTTATAAGTGCACATGCCGACACTGTGCTTGAGATCTTTCAAGCTGGTATTAATTAAATTCAAAAAATCCTATAGCATAAATAAATGAAATGTTTTATTAATAATTAATGAGAGATTTTTTTTTTTAAATAGTTTACATACCTATTTTAAAGGACTTCTAACTCAGGCCTAATTGAAGTAAATCTAAAAATATTTAAACCATATAAATGGCAACGCAAGTCAAAACATTATAAACATATTTAACTTCTATAGAAAAATATACTTTATTCTTCTCTCTTTCTAAATAGAAAAACCCCAAGTAAGTTTTGTGACGTAGCCCATCTATGCCGCCGCTTGGGAATGAAGGGTCCACGCAGAAGTCACCATCCCCTGAACTAGGAGTACATTTGCATATTCGGTCGTAAATCTGAGAGTAACTTGCCAATCGAACCCCTAGTTCATGGTGGCAGCCCTAGCCCATTGATTAGATTCTGCCGGGCAAAGTAAATTTAATTTGGGAAACAACACATTTGGGCAGCCATCTGATGGCATTCCGAATGGGGTGCGGATGGTCTTTGTCTTGGGCCCCGCCTACAGACGCCATACGCCCTGTGGCCCAGTTGATTGATACGCTCTCAGCGAGCGCCGAAGGACGTAAACAAGTTCCTGGACTGAGGTGAGCTGCTCTGTGGAGACACAAAACCTGGCAATTGAAAAGTTTCCGCTCTTGGCAACACTCCAAGGCTTGGGTCTCGGCTTCAGTCCCGGAATCAAAGCCAGACAATTGTATCCCGGTTATTGTGTGTATTGCCGCTGTGTATATTGTAATGTTTTTATCTGCCACCCACTCGAGCCTCTGCCAACGTTGCTTAATGCTGACAGGCTCACGCAGTTTCCCACTTTTCTCAGTTTTCCGTCTTTTCCGAGTTTCTAAGACCGGCTACAGCTTCGACCCACGACCATTTCATGGCCTGCCTGCCTGCCTTGGCTTTCGCCTTCTTTGCCTTTGTTTTATGCCCTACTTCCGGGGCCCTCGCTTTTGTTTGTGCCCAGTGTTTTTTATGCTACGTGCCACTAAAATTTTATTGGTTTATTTATTGTTTTTAGAGCAACTTGCTACAGTTCTTTCGCTGTCGGCTCTGGCTCTTTTCCTTTTATGTGCACTGCATTAAGCGCTTAGCGGGAGACAATCAATTAAAAGTTTTAGCCATTTTAATTGCTGGGATCCCCGCTTTACTTATTCAATAAGCCCCTTGGGCAAGTTTTATGCATAGAATAATAATGTAAGGCTCACCAGGAGCAGATCCTTACATGCAAATCAGAAATGTGTCAAAGAAACAGCGCTAGCACCTAAATCCCTGGTGGAGCCAACTATTTGGACTGACATCGAGCGAATGCAGAAAAGAAGGAACGGAAAAAAATAGCACAGTTGAAAAACAGTTTTTTAGAAACTAAAAAATGTATTTATAATATGGATTAATTTATAAAAAGTTCATTCAATACCAAACAAACAATATAATTTAATGGGAAACCTTAATTCGTTTTCTAAATTTAATAAGTTCTTCTCTAGGTTTTCATATACTTGAAAATATCCCCTATTTTAATGATCCTTTTCTCTAACTGATATTTTTTCCAGTGCTGCTGGGTGGGACAGGAAGAGCGTGCAAATCTGCATATGTGTGTGTCCCTTAGACAAACGGAAATGAAATGTGTGACAGTCGATGGCAGCGAATGGCAGCTCTAGGCGGATATTGATTTCGGTGTGTATACACGGACGGTGGCAAGAATAGGAAACATTTACCTTCATGTCGGCTCACAGAGGCAAAAAATAAGCTCAATGTTGGATATAATGTCAAATAAATGTTTGTGCCAGTCTCAAAATGGTTTTTATGAGCAAAGAAAAACATTCATGCTGGAAACCAGGAACATTTTACCAGGAAAAAATATCGTTTCTCAACCATTAATTATATGAAGCCATCTGTTTTGGTCGCTCCACCTTCTTTAAGCTTTTAATTAGTATAAATTAGCCCAAAAACTCTTAAAATTGCGTAACTAATTACAGGCAGGCAGTACGAGACCCAAATGGATGGCCACCCCTTTCTACCCTCCTGCCATTCGTTACCTAATCCATTCAAAACTAGCTAAACAAAGCAATTTGCGCCGTAAGCTGCAACATTAATTCAAATTATGACGGGAATAAAGCAAAGCAGAGCGCTTAATCAAAATGCTTAAGTGAATCCTTGGCAGCAGGCCGGAGGACTCAGAGCCAAAGCGATGACTCGACTCCCTGCGAAGACGATACACTTTATGTCATTTGCATTTTAAGCATCTTGCTCCCATCCCTCATCCTGCCGCCGTCCTTGCGCACGTTTCACGTTTGCCCTCGTCCCGGCAGCTAAACACGCAAGTTTCTGTAGCATCCTCAGTGCGTATTTCATACAAGCTAATTTTTTTACGATTATATGCGCTTAATAAACGCCAACGCCCGTGGAGCTTCTGTGAGGGATATCAGGGAATCAGGACACCGGGACAACAGAGTCTCGGGGCATCTGGGTTCCTTCCTCAGCTTCATTCTCATGCTTAGCCATAAAGTCATCCCCACTGCCGGAATCCGTCCGGACACGTGCTGTGCCCACTGCTTAGCTGGGGCATTATCTGAGCCAGCGCAGCGGAAGCAATGGCAACGCCATCATCACCAACACCAACACATGGCAGCGGAGCAGCGGAAGTCCATCACACACATGCTCACGAGGGACATGGGACACGGGACCCACAGGCACGCATCCTACAGTGCCAACTCCTGCTGGCTTGGATTCGTCCTTTGTGCATAGCTGCGCTACGTGTGTCTACACTGGCTAAGAGGGCTTTCTTGGCAGGAATTCGAGTGAAAAGTTCGTGTGCATAACTTTTAGAAGAGGTGTGTTAAAGGATATATTTTAAATCGAGAAAATTCGTTTTATAATAAATTATAAAATATCCTTTTCAAAGTTCTTAGTCATTTCAATTGTGTAAAACAAGGAAATTATAGATAAATCAGCGGTATGAAAATTCAAACAAATACAAATAAATAAATTACTTAAAAAATCATTTGATAAACATTTGTCAACTTCTTTAAAGTAGATTGTTTTGTGCCCAGTCAAGATGTTCCAAGAGTTTCAAGAGAACAAATACAGAGAGATATTTCAGTTGAAAATCTTTTCTTGGTGGCAGACGGTGTAACAATTAAATGTCAGCTTTAGTTGAAGGACCTTGACGTTCCCAGAGTCTCACAGGCATCCCAGGCCTCCCTCCAGGCGAAGGGTATAAGCCCCCGTTGTATTTCCATTGTATCTCCGGCTGGTACTTGCCGTGGCCTCAGTCACAACACTTAAGCACTGTCAATGTGTTTGGATTTCGTTGATTTCGGCTGGCACGTATAATAAAAGCTTCCACTTCTCGGGGGACAACTACAGTGTTCCGCCGCTTGACTCCCTTTTGCATACACTTATCGCGAGTCCTGGCACCGTGAGAGCGCGTTTTGAGTGCTCAGCAAATATGCGGGTGCTTGGCAGGACTTACCGCGACGGAGATGTAATGTACCCAGTACGCCCATCTTCAGCTGCTCTCGGATTCATTTCACTGCTTCGCGAATTTTGTTTGGCTTTCGGTTGGCGAACTTGGCACTGTCCGATTCCGATTTGGAGTCAACTTTAGCTGGAAGTGCACCACCAAATGGATTCGCACTCGGTTTACTTTTCGCCCTCCGTCCATCTGCCGCCTTTCCATACTTGATCTTGGCTCTGGCGAAAACTTTTCCAATATTTCAAGGGATTCCGCTTTTTATTTATTCCTTTCCCCTTCGGCAGCTGCAGCTTTATATAATTGAGTGGAAGGAAGCAGCTTTAACCGCACGAGTTAACCGTGAAGAGGCTGCGGCGGCAGCGAGGAGGCATCTAGGATGCGGTTGCAAAGGGGATTTTGTGCCAGAATCCGAATCCTTTCGCTCCGGCATCCAAATGGCGGGCTGTGCTAAGATCTGAAATATTTTCTATTGTTGCCGCTGCTGGTCAAGAATGCGGCCCAAATTGGAGAGAGAAGAAAACTCTGGAAGATTATAATTTTGCGGTTTACATTTAAGCTGGTTGAGTTTTTATATTATTTTGTTTTTCTTCTGGCCTACGGGGGATTTTAATAGAAATAGATAAAACTTTTAATGGCAAAACAATTAGCTAATGTTGTGGTTGTCTTATTTAGCTTGACAAGATATTTGTGAGCTTGTGCACAAATTGGTGTCTTGATTAATTTATTTCCTTAAATAGCCATTAAATGTGAAATTTATGAAATAAACTAAGCATTTTTCCTAACAATTATCATGATTCCCTTACTGTCCATTAACAGAAACAATACTAATTATCAACAATTAAAAGGAAACCGGTTTTATGCACCACTTTTGCATAATTTTATTAACGGCCTTAATGCCTAGGAGAACAATGCCAGATGCTCATATGAGCGTATTCGACACAACAGCCGTCAAGATTACAGGACGTGTTGGCATAATCATAAGGATGCGTAGGAACGGCAATTGGAGATCATAAAACCTGTTCCAGCGGCCGACAAGGGACCTACTATAGATGGCCCCAAAGGATGTTGACGAGCGAGCTGATGTGGACGTGAGATCCGAATAAAAGGCCCAATTCTCGCCTTGGACACGCACCGGGCAAACCAAGGGGAATTGGGCCACGAGCTACGGGGCAGAAGGCAGAAGGCAAAAGGCAGCAGGCTGGAGCCGGCAGGAGTCTGCAGAGAGTTTCCACGTTGATGAGCCGGATTCATTTCGGTTGCGTGCCAAAGTCAACGGAAGGTGCGAATTGGGGGCGTCGCTGTGCCCTGTGCATGTGTGCAGAGGGTAGGGGCGTGGCTGTTCACTGGCCGCAAAGGATGGAAGGACTGTGCAAACTGGATGGACTGGCAGGAAGCAATACGAAACTTACAGTTGACATGAAGGACATCATTAGCAGGAGCACGGTCCTTGGCCTATAACAGGCGGCTGTCATTTGGCACGGAAATTACGCATATCCTTTGAGAAATTTTGCGGAAATTTTGTAGCGGAAAACGAAATAATGAACTCAGAGCCAAACTTCAAAAGTTTGCCCAACTGAAGCCGAACTCAAGCTGACAAACTACGCCGGCACTCGACGCGGAATGGCAAACGCCGAGCCAAGGATGTTAGGTGAGAGAATCCCTCCTGGACTGGGGACACTCGGCATCAAGATTAGCCCGACCCATGTCGGTTAGACGCAAGCAGGCTTTGGCTAATGTCATCAAATGACATGTCACTCAGCGACGACGGAAGGCGGAGGCGGAATCCGATGCCGCCACACATCCTGGCAGGCGATAAGCGAGCAAGAACCTATATCTTAAGCTTATGCAAAATTAAATCATTAAAATGCAAGACAGATGAAATTTTCTTAAACTGTTTTGCGCACGAGTTGATGCCAAGTCACACATACCAAGGCAAACATCACGCCCACCTACACAAACACCGCCCCCAGACATGTCCCGCGTGCTTGTGCCTAAGTAGATATTTCATCGGATTTTCACAGCAGTTGAGATAAAAAACAACGTTGAACAGGACGCTGGCAGGGGCAGGACATGTGAGGCAGGCAAAAATTTAAAACGTTTCGCTATTCCAAGGGAGCAGGGGGCATGGGTGAGTTTCCCTCGTTAATGGCTAGGGTCATGTTTTGACCTGGTTGACATAAAAGCAGCAGGCATCCAGGCAGCAGGCAGCAGCCAAGAATAACAAAAACTCAGGCAGCCAGTCACATGCACAAAAGCATGAGACATTAAAATTAAAGCTGGCCAAGACGACACGCATGTGATTGCCCAAAGGCGAGAGCAACCAGATTTGTGCACCCCGCTAGGGACTGGGAGAATGACTAAATTTTAAGATAAATAGGAAATGTATCTATTTGGAAATGATCCTGATTCTATTTGAATTAAATGTATATATTACCATTTCTAATATTAATATTAACATAATCAAAACTTAGTTCAACTAATTAACAATTGAACCTTTGAGTGGGACGAAACTATTAAGGGGCTTAATTAATAAAAATAAAGACGAGGAATAAGGTCGACGAGTAGGAACGACGAGTAGGGACGGCGAGTAGGAATGACGAGTAGGGAAGACAAGTAGGAATGACGAGTAGGTATTATGAGTAGGAATGACGAGTAGATATTATGAGTAGGGAAGACGAGTAAGGACGAAAAGTAGGGACTAGGAGTAGGGACTACGAGTAGGAACGATGAGTAGGGACGACGAGAAGTGACGATGAGTAGGGACGACGAGTAGGGACGACGAGTAGGGACGACGAGTAGGGACGACGAGTAGGGACGACGAGTAGGGACGACGAGTAGGGACGACGAGTAGTTACGACCAGTAGAGGCGACGAGTAGGAACGACGAGTAAAGATAGTAGAAATGAGAGACGATCGTGAATTTTAAATTTAAAATTTGTATAATTTTGATAAGAAGTATATTAAATAAAATGTACTATATAATATTATACAGAAATTTAAAAGAACGTAATTTAAGAGTATAAAATATAACTAGGACTTTAACAAAGTCCAGAAGCAATTTATAAAGTTTTTAAAGAACTAAAGCCTCTTCAAACCGTTCAGAATTTGTAAGGAGAACCAATTTTAATATTATAATCTATGTTATTTTCCATGCAAACACTCAACGTCGCCTGTGTATAATTTATATAAAGGGTTCAGCTGCTATTAATAAAGATATATTGAATAGACACACCAACTTTCTACGAATATTTTCCAGCAAGCGTACGCTAAATGTCTGTCTTGTGTTTAGCTCGAGCCCAAGATGTACTTAACTTGAGACGCCCACGGCCCGTTCGGGGATGGGGATGGGATCTGCCCGTCACATCACATCCTTGGGTTACTCCTTCCACTGCGCCCGGGAAACAAGTGTATGTACGTGTTCCGCCGGAAAGCCCAGACATCGCAAAGCCACGACTAGGCAGTTGAGAAATTAAATTCTAGTTACGCCCATGGAATTTAAAAATAGCAAACAATCGGCGGATGGCGGTTGAAGGGAGGGAGAGGAGGGTCGGCTTTTGCAGGGGCTGAAGGATGCTTGGATGCGGTTCTTGAACGTGTTCAAATTGCCGAAACGCGTCGAAATTATGTTAATGTTGTATGTACGTGTCCCGAAGGCGGCCAACAAATTGAATATGTATTTAAGCTTTAAGCCGGGAAAGGAGCGTTTATCGGGACACGTCACTGTTTAATCTATAATTTGGCCCCAATATCTATATCTATATCTATATTCTGGCGCAGAAAGAAGTGAGTGGAAAGCAGAGTGAATTTCAACAATTTGGCATCCCATTGTTTGCCCTTGTCATTCTTGCATTTTTTATTCCTCCGCCGATATTTGCTTATATATGTTGTATATATGTTATGGAAAAAAGCCCGACTACTGCTTAACAATTCCTGTTCATCTTCTCCGTCACTTTTAATGAGTTTTTTTTTTTTGCAAGGGCTCGCGTTCCCTTCGCATTCCTTTCCCCGGAACTTGTTGGCAACAATGTCAGCGAAATTGTCGCCGCTTCTGATAATCAGGCGAGCGACCGCCCTCCGGAGTGGGCGTGGGCGTGGCCATGACGCATTGTCAGCATGATTATAATTTCCATTAAGGCAATTTTGTAGGGCCTGCCATCGGAGTGAGTCGGCCGGGCGAGCCGAGCAAGTCATATTGAACTAATTTGCATTACAAGGCGAGAAGCAGTAAAACCCAAAAGTCGAGTTGAGACGGAGTAGGAGAAGCGGGCTGGAGAAAACATCCTTCGAGTATATTTTTTGGGTATCGTCTTAAATCTGCTCAACATAAGCCACAAAACAAGCACAGTGACTACGAATTTTCGAATCAACGGGTGGTGGTAAAATGATAAAATTTAGCTCGCTGACTTCCTTAAATGGTAACGTTTAATAGGCCTTGTGCTTCTTAATAGAAATTTAAAAATAGCTTCTAAGAGCTTTTTGGGATTTAAAGAGAAATTTAGAAATTACAATTTTGTGGCTAGATTTTGAGAGTTTAACAGGATTCTTGGTCTGAACTGTTTGCATTTCGAATGTAAATCCCTACTAGAAAAAGAATCTTGCATAATGACTTAATATATATGCAAAAACACTGTAAAATCAGAGCCTAAAATAAATTAAAGGTTGTCTTTTCTTAATAAATAACAAGAAAGGAAAGCTAACTTCGGGCGGAGCCGAAGTTTATATACCCTTGCAGAATATTCTGTAAATTATATTTTCCAAATTGAATCATATGCAATCTAATTTTAATGACTTAACGAGAAGGCTGAAATGGCCGGGTAATTTCCGATCGTTCAGTTATATGGCAGCTATAAGATATAGTCGGCCGATCGTTATGAAATTTGGTAGGTCGGATTAACTGACCAAATATGTAATATGTACGAAGTTTTTATTTTCTATCTTCAAAAACACAAAAGATGGGCAATTTTCGATTTTTCAGTTATATTATTATATCTATAGCTATATCTTATAGTCGGCCGATCCTGATAAAATTTGGTTTGTCGTAGTATTTTGCCAAAAATAGCATTCTTACTAAATTTGAACTCTATAACTTTAAAATCGCCGAAGTTATAGCATTTCCGATCAATCAGTTATATGGCAGCTATAGGATATAGTCGGCCGATCCTTATGAAATTTGGTATGTCGTATTATGTTGCCAACAATAGCATTCGTATCTGAATTCTCTAACTCTAAAAACACCGAAGTTATACCATATCCGATCAATCGGTTATATGGCAGCTATAGGATATAGTCGGCCGATCCCGGCCGTTCCGACTTATATACTGCGTGCAAAGGAAAGAAGGGTGTGTGCAAAGTTTCAAGTCGATAGCTTTAAAACTGAGAGACTAGTTTGCGTAGAAACAGACAGACGGACAGACAGACGGACAGAC
>VNJQ01004706.1:0-27053 GCA_008042515.1 Drosophila truncata
ATTTTAAGATACGTATATTCTTTAGAATTAAGAGCTTGAACAAGAGAATGGCTGTCAAACAACAAAAACAAAGAATTATGTCAAATTCAAAATTAATTAGAATAAAATTATAAAAATTACAACTTTTGTTATAACTAAGGAAACTTTTAGCCCCATGCACCGTTCAAGGGTTAATCGAAACACTATGTAGCCCTTTCACTCACACTAACTGTCAAAGATATTTCACTCGCACTTATATTAAGGGACTATGATTTTGCCGAGTGGACTACCTTGTATTGTTGTATCATGTATCCCCTGATCCAAGTTTCCTTTAAATTAACATACTTTTTTTTAATGGCTTCGTTCGTTTTCCTATCCAAGGTTTTATGTTTTGAGCACTCTAAAAGTTTGATTCGGTTCACCCTTGTACGGATTTCGAGAAACTTGAAAACCTTCAACATCTTTTAATAAGAACCTGTCATTACGAAGTACTTTAGCAATCACGTAAGGACCTTTGCTCTTTGAAATTAACTTCGTAGCAACTCCCGCAGTACTGTCAAAATTTTTTACCATTACGCAATCTCCTTTAGTGTAATCCTTTGGCTTTTTCTTTGTTTTATCATAATAAGTTTCGTTGTACGCCTGTGTTCGATTTTGACTATCCATTGCTTGTTTTCTGATATTCTCTAAGCTCCCTACCTGTATTGTATCTCCTTTAGTGTAATCCTTTGGCTTTTTCTTTGTTTTATCATAATAAGTTTCGTTGTACGCCTGTGTTCGATTTCGACTATCCATTGCTTGTTTTCTGATATTCTCTAAGCTCTCTACCTGTATTGTATCATTAATTTCTTCTAATTTCTCTCTAAGTTTATCCATAATCGGACCTTTTTGCTCTACTTGGTTAATGCTTTGGTGTAGAGTGTTGCTGAGTGCATACTCTACTTGTTCCATTACATTGTCCCAGTATACACCGTTTAAACCCTCGGATAATTTCGCTATCATTGGACCTAATGACTCCTTGAAATTGCTTCTATCATTTTATCCCTGCCGATGTGTCCAAGCCCATTATGGTATTTGTGCAGGACGTGGCTTTCCATGTCTTCGGGTACAAAAAATAATAAGCGATCATCGTTTGTTTTCCTGTTCAAATACTATAGTTTGTGTTGTTTTTTTTCTTACTCCTCCTTAATTTGTTGTATTTTTACATCTTTTGACTGACAGATTTAAAGATTGTCTTCAAAACTTGTGGTTTCAATGACTAATATGTTGCATCTACTCAGAGCATCTACGTGTTGCATCTTCGTCCCGTGTCTATGAATGAGTTCATAATCATAATTTTGGAGTTCAAGTGCCCATCGGGGGATTCTAGGATTTAATTCGACTCTGTTCCACGTAAGTGTTAACGAATTGCAATCGGTTATTATCTTGAAATGACTTCCTTGTAAATAGATTCGAAATCTACTTAGCGCGTAGATAATAGCTAGAGTTTTCAGCTTAAAGCTGTGATACTTTCAGTCTCTGTACTTCGCTTTAAAAAATAAAAGACGGGATGGAGCTTTCTATCTCCAATTCTTTGCAGTAACAGAGCTTCGAAACCCATAGCACTTGCATTGCAATGCAATTCAACCTCATCTTTGTGATCATAAATGGCCATAACCGGTGCCTCTATAAGTTTTTTCTTAAGGTTTAAAAAACAGTTTAGCTCTCTTTCTCCAAAAAAAAATTCTTTGTCTTTTTTTAGAATATCATAGAGGGGCTTAGCTAACGTAGAGAAATCTTTAGTTAATTGAGTCATCAGTCAGCCGTCAAAGCGATCGGATGTGCTTCTCTCGTAATGTTGTGCGCCGAATGCAATACTGAAATCTCGGCCGCTCAGCTTCGTCTCACTGAGGCTGTTCGCTGCGCTTCTCTCTGCCGTCGGATATATCATAGTGCCTGTGTTAACATGCCCACTGAGGCTATCAAACTTTTGCTTAATCCCAATATCTTGTGGCAGTGTGATGGCTGCGTCGCTGCGAACGACTCGCACTCGAAAATTGATGAACTTGATTCGTAAGTTAAGTCTTTGGAGTGTTTGTTCCAGAGTTTTAATTCTAAATTTACTGAGGCCTTTCCAAACTATGGTGAAGTGAATCTACAGAGCAGCAATGCCACTATCAGGCCTCGTGAATTGCGGCCCGCTGATGTATCGGTGGCGCCTCTATCTTATGCTGCTGCGGCCTCCAGTTCGTTGGCCCAGATCCAAGCTCTGCAGCCAGCCCCCCCTCTGTTGGGCGGGGTGACTTTGTCAAGGTTCATAATCGTAAGAAGAAGATGAAAATGAACAACAAAACCAAGACCGTCGTGGGAGTTGCGCCTGCGTCGACTGATCTACAAGTCCTCCAGAGTACCAAATACTTGCATGTTGGAAAGTTTAGTGCAGCTACAGATCCTGATGCGGTATCCACCTATGTTTCCAACAAGCTACAGGTAGATGCTAAGACAGTCTCATGCTTCAAATTGGTAAAAAGAGATGTGGATATGGCTTCCCTGAAATTTGTAAATTTTAAACTTGGCGTACCGGAGCAGTACTACGAAGAAGTCTTCAATAACAAATTTTGGCCGTGCTCAGTTAAGGTCAAAATATTTGTCTACAGGGAGAGGGTTAATAAGGAAGACACTATTGTGGAGCTGGCTGGAGCTGGAAGATCTTCAACACCTATCCATTCGCCAAAAAACCCCCAGTGATCGGCGCCGCTGGCGTCGATGTTCTCTTGGATTACTTCTACCATGCCCCTCCTCGTCTTAGTCTACCGCTTGGGCTAAGTTCAAAGCCCTCACGGTACCCTCACCTCCCTCTTCACCTGCACTTATTGCCTGCTTGTCTCCCACCGCGCCCACAACAACACCAGCCTGAGCTTGAGCTGTCCCTTTTGAGCGACGTTCGCTGCAGGCGGAGCTCGGCCGCAGCTCTCTCAGATGGGCAGTCGGCAATTATGCTTCCGCCACCGCCCCCGCTAACTCTGTCACCGCTTCTTCAACATCTTCTTCGTGAGTTGCTGTGCTCGGCGGCTGCAGGATTGCATTATGCTGCTTCGGGCTCTGGTTCGCCGTTGGATCTCCCACTTCTTTGGAGGTGCTCGACCGCTGCTTGCTCTGATGAGCACTGGGCAGTTATGCTTCCGCCACCACCCCCGCTTCTGCCGTCCCCGCACCTACAACATCATCTTCGAGAGCTGATTAGTGCGGCGTCCGCTGGGCTAATTCATGCAGCTTCGACTTCTGGCTCGGCGTTGGATCGTCCGCTTCGTGGGTTTTTGCTGTGCAGCGGTGGAACTGATGCTCTTAACTCTCATAAGGCTCTGGTAAATCGTCTGGTGCTAGCGGTGCAGCCCTCCGCCAGCTTGGCTCCCCTGAGCGCTATCTCATGCACCCTGGATGTTGCTGATACCTCGTTTAAGGTCCGAGCCGCATCGTTGCTTAAGGCGGCCATTGGGTTGCTAGATTATGAGCCGCGGCCTGTAGCCCTTAATTCTGGAATGATGACTCCGGCGGTACTTCAAGCTTCGGAACCTGAGCCGCATTCATCACCTGCGTATTGCGATAGCCCCAGCCGGAAGATATTTTATCAAAATATCTCTGGCATGCGAGTATGATGTCATCATATTAGTGGAAACTTGGCTCAACATAGATTTCTTCGATAATGAGTTTTTTGACCGAAATCTATACAAAGTTTTTCGCAAGGATCGTGATGCGTTAAAAACTCAATGCTCCAGAGGAAGAGGCGTTCTTATTGCGGTCTAGCGTAGTCTTAGATGCGCGTTAGTCCGTCTTTGGAATGAGGATTCTATCTTGGACCAACTTTGTGTTTCCCTGATCGGAGCGGATGATACTATCTTCCTGGTGGTTTCCTATATACCGCCTTGCAGCAGTTTTGAGCTCTATAAATCGCATGTGGACAATATTGCCCGCATGAGCAATGACTTGGCGGATCCCCAATCCATCTGTGTCTTCGGCGATTTTAACCTTTCCTCGTGGGTCTGGGTGCAAGATGCTGACTCTCTAGCAATGGTCCCTAGCAACCTGCATCAGCCACACGAAATCTTAGTCATCGATGATCTTTTTAGTTTGGGACTGGTCCAGATTAACCACGTATTCAATAGATTGAATAAGATTTTAGATTTAATTTTCGTGAACCAAGACTTAAACTTGAATCTAGCTTCTTACCATAATTCTCTGTCCGAGTGTGATGTACATCACCTTTGCTAATCTCACTATTTACATACATATTTTCTCCTTATAAGGCACCCTTGTTCTCTTTATATATTAGCGCTAGTAATCTAGATTTAATTCGTAGGACATCGCTAATTTTAACTGGTTGGAGGTCCTGTCGCATGGTAATTTGGAGTGTAGTGTTGTCCTTATACACATCCCATTAAGAAGACTTCTCTGTTTTTAGGTTTGTATGTTTTTAAGTTTTTATTAATATTTATCTTGGAATGAGCAGCAATGGTGCCGCTCTGAGTCCAATTTGTTTCTGAATTATTACAATATTCCTTAAGTCTAATTTAAGCTAAGTCTCGTAGCTGCGCTGCTCGCAGGCGGCGGCAGAGAGACGGCTTTGTTCCCATATACTTATGTATAAAGGAATGTACTTATATATACTGGCTATGCGCTCTGATATCGAGGCGCGAGGGGTATGCATATGCTGTCCGTTCGTTACAATTATGCCGACGCTAGCACTCTCTGTGCACGGGCTAAGCCATAGCGATCGGTTCATATTACGGTCACCTGGGGTTTATGACCGGGACATTAAAATATGTTAACACTGCAACAAAGCGTTACAGTGCGTACCCTTTAAGTACTCTTGGTACAGTGGGTATTCAATATATGCGCATACTACAGGAGGTCTGCTATGAACATTTTCTGTCAGCTCTTTCTCTCATCATCAATAGGTATGCTAAAAAAGGTCTCACGGTTCTTACAAGCTACCTTGGTACACTGCAGGGTTAAAAAAATACAAGAACCTTAGAAACAAATTCTATAAACGTTTCGCTGAGCAGGGCAATGCTGTGGATTGGGATAGATATAGGCAGCATAAGCGGGAGTTCGAATTTCTAAATAAATTTTTTTATAACCAGTATATAGTAGATGTGGAACGAAAACTCTTTAGTAACCCAAAATCCTTCTGGCACTTTGATAACTCTAAAAAACTACAACCCATATCCCCTCTCCTATGGCGTTTAATGGTTCAATGGGATCGACGGATTTTGAGGTGGCTAATCTCTTCGCAAAAAACTTTGAGACAAAGTTTGAACCAACCTCTCCTTGCTATGATATTGAATTGCTTAGTTCCGTGGCCTCAAGCATTAATATTGGGTGCTTGCAGGTCTCTGAGTCTGACTGTCACTTAGCAGCGGAATGTTTTAACGATTCCGAAAAGTTGGATAGTGATAGTCTCTCATCTTTTCTTTTGAAAAATTGTATTGGGCTCTAGCTGAGCCACTAAAATTAATATTTAATAAATCTCTCTCCGAAGTGGTTTTTATTCAGAGATGGAAGCTGGGGTTAGGCACAAAAACATGATTTCAAACTATAGGACTATCGCTAAGCTTAGCAATGTATCCAAGATGTTCGAGCGAGTAGTAGCGAAGCAGTTGGCTTTTCTCTTGGGTAGGCATATTAGCCTTAACCAGCATGGCTTTATGCCGGGGAGATTGACTTCCACGAACCTACTGTGTGTGCCTGCTACCGAGGTTTCGGTAGAAAGAGCATTTTCTGCACTGAAATTGGTACTGTTGGATTTACGGTGTAACTTATCATCGGAGTCCATAAAAAACTGTTGTTTTTAAAACTAAATAAATAAATGTTCTTCAGAGAAAAATTGACGAGCTCGAATTATTTTATTGTAGTCTGCCGAAAAAAATAGACAAAAATATTTGAATTTAATCGAATGAATTTTAAGAAACCCGATGTGCACTTTTACATGGTTGACACACAGTAGAAATATAAATAAATAACCGTAACATAATATATGTAGCAGAGAACAATAAATAAAATGACTTATTGAGGAATCCTGGACTATGTCCCTTAAAGACATTCGATACATCATTTGAAAGGTACTGCGTCACAGATCACAAATATGTAAACAATTTTTGAATAATCCACTCGGTTCAGAAGTTATTCGCATTCAATTTTTATTTTCAATTTTTATAATAAAAATTGAAAAATAATTCTTATTTTCAAGTTTTAAAAAGTTGAAAAATAATTCTTATTTTCAATTTTTATAATAAAAATTGAATCATAATTTTTATTTTTAATTTTTATAATAAAAATTGAACCATAATTCTAATTTTTCATTTTTATAATAAAAAAATGAATATAAAAATTATTTTTAAATTTTTATTATAAAAATTGAAAATAAAAGTTTATTGTGTTTCCGGGATTTACCGTTCAAAAATGCTATATATGTGTCCTTTTCCCACTCCCCGCAAAGGCTTTTTAGTGGTTAAATTTTTTTGAACTCAATATTCTTATTTGCGGTCCCTGCTGTATACTGATTTTGCCAAAGCATTTGACAAAGTTAGTCACATTATACTGTTGGCCAAACTAGAGAAAATGGGCTTCCACTCGTCTATGCTCAGCTGGGTATGTTCCTATCTTAATGGCCGCATAGATAGAGTTGCTTGTAATGACCAGTTCTCGAATCCCTATATAGCGACTTCTGGGCTTCCGCAAGGGAGTGCCTTGGGGCTATTTCTCTTTATTCTTTTCATCAATAATATTGGATCTTGCTTTAAGAATGCGGAATATCTATTGTTTGCCGACGATCTAAAAATTTTCAAATCGGTTAGATCGATTAATGATAGCGACCAGCTTCGGTCGGTAATTGGTGCTCGCTCAATAAGCTGCAATAGCAAGCGGCTCAATAATTCCGTCTTTCATTACTTGATTTATTCGAGTATGCTGCCAATTAGAACCGAAGCTCTTGACTTGGGTGTTATTTTTGATGCAAAGTTCCTGTTCGTTGAGCACATCAACTATATTATCCCCAAGGCATACGCCATGTATGGATTTATAAGGCGTAATGCTGCTAAACTTACCGACCCCTATGCCAAGCTGAGCTTATTCTTCGCATTTGTGAGGTCGGAGTTGGAGTATGCCTCCTTTATTTGGAACCCGGCATGGGCCATACATGCAGGCCGCATAGAGCGAGTCCAAAAAAATTCTTATCGTTTGCCCTCTCATCCCTCAATTTCCTTGACCCTGTTCCTTCCTATCCTGCTAAATGTCGTCTTGTGCGTCTGACGTCACTGTGTGATAGGAGGCACATAGCGTCTATTTGTCTTCGATTTGATTTCTGGAAAAATTGATTGTCCTGTCCTGTTAAGTCATCTCTCCATAAGCATAGCAGGATCCCGGTGGCCTTTTTGGTTTGCGGCAGTCTTTCGCAAAATGGCCCCTGGAGTTGCATATCCTTCAGCGCAAGTTGTTGGCTTCCGACGCCTCCGGTGTCGACTTCTTCGGTGCATGGTTTCCGGCTTGTGGCAGGCGTATGATAGCAAATGCTAGCAGCATTTGCTTAGGATTGGCGAATCTCTGGATGCGGGCTTGATCACGCAAGCTCGCCGATGGGATTCCCTTGATTAAATATTCGACTGATTAAATATTCGACATCATCAACTTTTCCTCCAAATACATCGTAAAACGCTCGTCCCGAGTCCATTTGCGCTGTTCAAATTTTCGACGTCGCTCTGATTTGGACGCTGTTTCCCAAATGCAACGATTAGTTGGTCGCACAGCCGCTCGAAGGAATCCAGCATCCGTGTAGGGTTGGCGTGCAGCCAGCGTTGCGCGTTACCTGTTAGTTTTTTGACGAGCAACATCCGTAGGCCATCACTTCCAAGATTGTAAATCTGACCGAGGTTCTTGAGGTGATCCACCCAGTTTCTAGCGCACATGTTGCCTTCGAAATCGATTGCCGCTTCCTTGGAAAAGGAGAGTGATCCAGCCCTGGAGTAGAGCCTGTCTCCCTGGGTGCCGTCAATGATGTAGCTTGGCTGTTGTTGTTGTATGATGGCAGCGCTTTCTTGATGCTGTGTCTGTATGGCGGCGTGCGTCTCTTGCTGTTGTGTTAGTGAAGCAGCGTGTGTCTTTTGCTGCTGTATTAGTGTATCGGCGCTTGTCTCCTCTTGCTGCTGTATTGGTGTAGCGGCGCTTGTCTCCTCTTGCTGCTGTATTGGTGTAGCGGCGCGTGTCTTCTCTTGCTGCTGTATTGGTATAGCGGCGCTTGTCTCCTCTCGCCGTTAAATCTCTATTAGTTGCATGGCATTGATTTTATCAATTTGCTTTTTGTATTGCGCCACGTGCTTCTGCTCGTCGTAATGCATCCTGCTGTGGAATAAGTGTAGCCCGCAGCTGTGTGATAATTCCGAGAAATACGTTTTTTCTTAAGGTTTAAAAAACAGTTTAGCTCTCTTTCTCAAAAAAAAAAAATTCTTTGTCTTACTTCAGAATATCATAGAGGGGCTTAGCTAACGTAGAGAAATCTTTAATTAACCTTCTAAAATAGGAGCATAGCCCTAAGAAACTGTGGACGTTGTGTTCTTTTTCAGGAATTGGAAAGTTTGCAATTGCATCAATTCCGCTATCATCTGCTCTGATTCCTTCATTAGTAATAACATACCCTAAGTACTTTATGCTGGATTGCATAAACTCGCATTTGTCCATACGCAGCTCTAATTTGTTATTGGCCAGTCTCACTAACTCCTCTTTTAATATTTTAAATGCTCTTCCATCTCTGCGCTGGCTATCATTATGTCATGCATGTATACTATGACTTTATTTTCACGTATTAAATCGACAAAAATCTTGTTTACAAAACGCTGGAATACTACAGCTGCATCCTTGATCCCCATAGCCATTCTTAAAAATTCAAATTGCCCTGGAGTCACAAATGATGATATTTAGCTGAAATATCGTCAACAAACACGTGAAAGTATCCGTTTTTGAAATCGAGCTTAAAAAACACACTTTTATTCACTAGCTTGTCTAAAAGGTCATCTTTTAAAGGCAATAGATAATCATCCTTTATCAAAACTTTGTTATATTTCCTATAGTCTTCTTTGTCTTCTTCTTCTTTACTAGCACAATTGGAGAAGCGTATTCTGAATCACTGTTTCTTATAATGCCCTTGGCTAAGTATTCGTCTAATAATTTTTGAAACTGCTCCTTTTCACTAAAAGAAAGTCGCCTAGGTGAGCAGCTGAACGGTTTGGATTTGACTAAACTAATTTTCATTTCGCTTCTGGTAAGAGGAATATCTGGTCTCTTCGCATTGACATAAAATTCTTCAAACATTTTAAGAAATTTACATTTCATCTCGGAGTTTACACCACGCCCACAGTTGTAGTCTGAAAACTGATCGTCAACTACATTGATATTGACATTTCCATTTCAAAGTTTCCTGTTAAAGTTTCTGTAAAAGTTTCGTTTCTTAACAGTTTTTCTTTAGTAGCTTCATTTCCTAACAGTTTAAGCTTAACATTTTCATTTACTAACAGTTTTTCCTAAACAGCTTTTTCCTAACAGTTTCATCTACTAACAGCTTTTCCTCAACATTTTCATCTCCCTTAATACTTTCGCTGTAATCGTAATTGGCTGCTACGGCAGTTGCTAGTTGTTGATCTTTACCCTCAGATAGCGCGTTCAAATCAAAGGTTTTTATCTTACTATTATCAATATTTCCATCCATGTCAAGGGTGTCTAGATTCATGCTCAAACCATAAAGATTCATAAAATCCCTTCCCAGGACTCCATCATGTTTCATAGACTCATTAGCGACAACAATAACTTCAGTTAAGTTTTTTAATAATATTCCAGATGGAATTTTGGAATTTTTAATGAACGATATCGCGCTCCCCGAGTCTATGAGACATTCTGCAATAATGGGTAAATTAGTAAAGTTAATAAAAAAATCCTTAACTTTCTTACATAGTTGTTTACGTTGTTGCCGTTATCGCTGTTGTTGCTTCTCCTTTGACGGCATTCTCCCACGAAATGGCCCATCTCTCCACAAGCATATCAGGATCCCGGTGGCATTTTTGGTTTGCGGCAGTCTTTCGCAAATGGCCCCTGGAGTTGCAGATCCTTCAGCGCAAGTTGTTGGCTTCCGACGCCTCCGGTGTCAACTTCTTCGGTGCATGGTTTCCGGCTTGTGGCAGGCGTATGATAGCAAATGCTAGCAGCATTTGCTTAGGATTGGCGAATCTCTGGATGCGGGCTTCATCACGCAAGCTCACCGATGGGATTCCCTTGATTAAATGTTCGAGTAGCTCCTCCGTGTCCATGATGATGTTTTGGGACACCATCAACTTTTCCTCCAAATACATCGTAAAACGCTCGTCCCGAGTCCATTTGCGCTGTTCAAATTTTCGACGTTGCTCTGATTTGGACGCTGTTTCCCCAAATGCAACGATCAGTTGGTCGCACAGCCGCTGGAATGAATCCAGCATCCGTGTAGGGTTGGCGTGTAGCCAGCGTTGCGCGTTACCTGTTAGTTTGTTGTCGAGCAACATCCGTAGGTCATCACTTCCAAGATTATAAATCTGACCGAGGTTCTTGAGGTGATCCACCCAGTTTCTAGCGCACATGTTGCCTTCGAAATCGATTGCCGCTTCCTTGGCAAAGGAGAGTGATCCAGCCCTGGAGTAGAGCCTGTCTCCCTGGGAGCCGTCAATGATGTAGCTTGGCTGTTGTTGTTGTATGATGGCAGCGCCTTCTTGTTGCTGTGTCGGTATGGCGGCGCACGTCTCTTGCTGTTGTGTTAGTAAAGCGGCGCGTGTCTCTTGCTGCTGTATTAGTGTATCGGCGCTTGTCTCCTCTTGCTGCTGTATTGGTGTAGCGGCGCTTGTCTCCTCTTGCTGCTGTATTGGTGTAGCGGAGCTTGTCTCCTCTTGCTGCTGCATTGGTGTAGCGGCGCGTGTCTCCTCTGCTGCTGTGTTGGTGTAGCGGCGCGTGTCTCCTCTGCTGCTGTGTTGGTGTAGCGGCGCGTGTCTCCTCTCGCCGTTGCATCTGTATTATTGCATGCATGGTATTGATTTTATCAATTTGCTGTTGTTGTATTGCGCCACGCGGTTCTGCTTGTCGTAATGCATCCTGCTGCGCAGTTCTAATTTCTTTTAATATTCTTAAATGCTCTTCCATCTTGGCTCTGGCTATCATTATGTCATGCATTTATACGATGACTTGTTTACAAAATCTTGTTTACAAGTCGCTGGCATACTGCCTCTTTACATCGATTACTTTGGTTTAAGATAGGTTTACTTAGCTTACTACAGTACGTATATCGATAATATGATGTAACCGTCTACTAGCCTACTACACTGTATATTTAATTAGCCTACAACGTGGAGCCGCGCTTAATTTGTGATAAATAAAAGCTTTAAAATTAATAATTAATTAAAGTAAAAAAATCTTGCGCGGTCAATAAAAAACCCGATGAACCGACGAAAAAGTTTGCGATGGAAACCCAAAAGGAGGAAATTAATTAATGAAATAATCCCCCTTTACTTACAACAATCCGCTAATTAATATTCGATATAATAAACTTGATGTTTAACATAAATTATAACGGACGATCTGAGGGCAACACTTCGCTATATAAGCAGAATACGAGAATTTTACGGTAAAGCAGATAAATACGGAATTTGGGGAGAATCAGCAGAAATAGCCATGGGGCAATATACTAGAGGTAACGAAAGATTTTTTTCAGCATTGTTAATTTAAAATAAATTTTGACGCCATAATGACAAGATTGGACTTTGTTTTTAGCGGTAAACGTCCCATCCATTTAATTAAACAGGACTTAGGAGTGCTAAGTCAAGGAACTTTCCATAATAGAATGTTATAGATTAGTTATTCAATAAATTGACCATTAATTAAAAAACCATTATGACTTATGACAGGTTTCGAGGATTCCACTTTGCAAGCCAGGACTAACCACGCCGCAAAGAACTGCGACGCAACTTTGCAGCCGGCAAAATCCTACAGTCTGGTGGTGGTGTGCAGTGGAAGTTAGGTTTTTAATATTTAAATATTTACATAAATCCGTAATGACCGTCTTTATTGGACCGTACTTTAGAATAAAATCTTCAAATATAGCTTTAGCTACTGTATTTGCACTCTTATTCGCTTTTGGTATAGCTACTAAGTATTTGGTTACATCGCAGATGAGTGGTACTGCGTACTCGTTTCCATTATTGGATTTCGGTAGTGGACCAATAGTATCTATGATTACTCTTTCGAAAGCTCTTTATGGAGTTTTGGTTATAGTTAGCCGGGTCTTTGTGTGTTTAGTCGTTTTAGACTTTTGGCATTTGGGACATTTCGTTATGTACTCTTTTATGTCTTTGGACATTTGCAATGCCTGTATGACCACCTTGAATTGGATTATCATGGAATGTAAACAGTATTGCTTCGTTTTCGTTATCATTATTTGATAAAAGGGTCAGCGGCTTGAGTAGCGCTACTCTTAAAGATTCTGAAACTTTATTGCCCATAATTTTAAAAGATTCTATTGAGATTTTAGCAAAGATCTTTTCGCTCGGTGCCACTTTGAGACCGGCTTCCTTTTCAAGCCTTTGGAAGAACTGACCTAAGGCGACGGTTCCATTGGTGTACATATCGCTAACATCAATTCTTGCTATAACCTTTTTTCCTTGTTTTAGTAAACATAGAGAATCTGTTATTCGCAAGGTCACTACTTTTCGTACCTCATCATTTGCAATGACTTCGCAATGACTTCGCCCAAAGTATAGGCTTTGAAGCTTTAGTAAGACTTTGCGTGTTCAAATCTACTTTTTCTCTTTCATTTTCTGCGCAGGAATTTACTTTGTTTACTTTGATTTCTGGTAGTGACATTCAGAATCATATTGTTTGATTGTATGTTTTTCAAATCTGTGATTGTAATGCTAAATAGCGCATCGGCTACAAAATTGTCTTTACCCTTTAGATACTCTACCGTAAAATTATATTCCTATAATTCAAGTCTCATGCGTGTTAGTTTGGAACTAGGATTTACCATTAAAAATAAATAAGTAAGTGCTGTTTTGACAGTAAAGTGTCTACCATAATAATATGGTCTGAAATGTGTTATTGCCCAATGAATATCTGCTAATTCTTTAGAGCTTTTGTTGCTTTCTTCTTTTGCGCTATTTTTAAGCCGAATGGTAATCGCGTAAAACGATATGAACCATTGTTTGTTGAGAAGGATATTATATCCCGTGAACTTTTTTCGAGTTCAATTTGGTGAAAACCTGACATTAAGTCAAGGCATAAGAAGTATTTTGATCTAAAATATTATCGATTCTTGGGAGCGGAAATTTATCAGACAAGAGTTTTTTAATAATTTGGCGATTGTCAATTAAAAGTCGGCATTTTTTATTTTCAGAATTCGGGAGTGACTTTTTTGATACTAACAAAAGTGGGCTATTATAAAAAGATACAGAGGGTTCCACTATTCTATCATTAATGAGTTTTTGAACTTGTTTTTTAATTTCGTCTTGCTGACTATGAGGATTTCTATAATTTTTTATATATACGGGTTAATCATCAGTTAATCTCAGTTTTGTTTATAAAAGTTATTGGTAGTGATCGATTCGGTTTCTAGTCTTAATACTTCACTATACTGGGTGCATAATGTAGTAAGTTTTTCTTTGAATTGAAGGGGGAAGTTTTTTGCAAGTTGAGATAACATAGTATTTTGTCGGGTTTCCAAGTCTGTTTGTACTACTTCGTAGTTTGAAAGTGGTTCATGATAAATATTTGTAATGTTAACTACTTAGACTGCGTTTGTGGTTTCTGGTATTTAGCAATCATATATATGCGTTTTGAACGGTTGCTATGGTATTTGCTATATATATACCATGCTCAATTTCTTGATTCGGAGTTAATACACTGTCTTCTTCTGAATTTATTTTAATTTTTCGGACGACTTGAGATCTTGCTGGCAGAATTAGGGAGTTGTTGCCAGAACTGTATGCTGTATGCTATTGGAACATAAATCGGTTATTTGACATTGTTTGGTCTGATTAGAAGCCAGTCTTCAGACGGCTTGAAGTCTAATTGACAGTTGTATCTTTTGATAAAATCGATTCCTAGTATTCCATCACATGGAATAGCGAATTGCAAATTTGCGATATGGAAGTCATATAGAAGTCATGTGGTACTTAGAAGTTTTAATTTCAATAGAAGTGACTTTGGTGACTTCCTGACTTATACCCTGTATGTTTATGATGTGAATATATGTTGAAAATTATCGGAATTTTCCTTCATAAAGGTGACAAATGTGTTTTGACAGAGATTTATTGTGTGAATTTTGTTGTTTATTGTCTTGGCCTTGTTGTTTCCGCCACGGTTATTTCCCCCGCGGTTGTTTCCATTACGGTTGTTGTTCCTATAATAATTATTATGTTGATTATTATTATTATTATTATTGCGATTAAAACCATTGTTTTGGTTATATCCGTTGTTTTGGTAATATCTCTTACTTCTTAACAAACGGTCGTGTTTTTGTTTTGCGCTTCGAATTGTGACGCCTCCCCTAAGAGGCGCACAACGGCAGTATTTTTTCTACTAATAAATACCTTTAATACGAGATGTTCTAGTATATATTGTTTTTATTTATAAGTCTTAGCTATAATTAATACTAGATCCACCACCGATTAATATTAGATCCACCACCGATTAATATTAGATCCACCACCGATTAATATTAGATCCACCACCGATTAATACTAGATCCACCACCGATTAATATTAGATCCACCACCGATTAATACTAGACCCACGATCGATAACCACCGCGCGGACGGTCATACGGAAAGCTTGAAAAAAACTCCGTTATGTTTGGCGGGTCCCGTTACTGGGTTGTTTACTTCATGCTATAAAAGGCAGCACGTGCATGGAAAATTCCTCTTTCATCGCAAGCAGATCACCCGACCTGCACGTGTTGTCTCGCCGCCGTGACTTTTTTTTTTACCCGCCTCGTGTGCAGAGTGCCATCGCGCCACTGCTGCCACTCCGGTCGTGTGCAAGTGCTACTGCTGCTCGCCGCTACCGTCAGTGCGACGCCGTCGGCACAAGCTAGTGTCGCGAGTGCAACTGCTGCCCCGCAGCCACCCACGCAAAACCATCAACAGTGACGATCAGCGGCCCCAGTGCTCATACCCTGCGCCCGCCGCCAATCCGCGCCACCGGCAGAGCCGCCAGTGACCGCCACCTGCCAGTGCGATCGGCAACGCGCATTCCTCCCGCGTTCGCGAGTGTGTCACTTCCAGGCCGTCCGCCGCCCGTGCGCAGTCACCACGTCGCAGGTACAGCCGCCCGTGGGCCGTCGCCGCGAGACCCCTCTCGCCCGTGCCATCGGCAGAGTCGGAGCCGGACTTTGTAACCGCGAGTGATTCGCGGCCAGCCACCTTCGCCCGTGCGCAGTCGCCACGCCGCAGGTATAACCGCCCGTGGGCTGCCGCACGTGCGATTTCCGCCTTCGCGCAGCCGCCGCGAGCCATCCTCTCGCCAGTACCGCCGGCAGAGTCGACGCCAGTGCCCGTGACCGCGAGCCCGCCGGGGCCGCCACGCCCACTGAGGATACGCGCCTGCGCCCGCTGCGAATCCACGCCTGCGCCCGCCGCGAATCCGCCCCTGCCTTACGTCCAGCCACGGCCAGTCTTTTCCTGGTGAACGTAAGCGGCACGTAAGTCTCTAGATATATAAACAAATTTACTCTTCCCGCCTTTCGCCCAAAAATCCCCCTTGTTTTGGCCCACCGTGAGATTAAACACTTAATTAATTTCTGGAAATAATAAATACAGAAGTATCTAGCCACAAAAATCCAGCGTTCTCTCTGCGGGTGGGTCTCTTTCTTTCGCCTTTTCCAGGTCCTAGTGCCCTTTGCCCCCTCTCGCGCGGCCCCTACACTCTCCTCTCTCCACCGGCTCCAAGGTGTTTCTACCGGAACCGATCCCTTTCGGCTGCTCCAAGGTTTTCTTTTACCGGAGGCGCTCTCCCCGGCAGCCCCAAGGTCTTTACCGGCGGCACCGCCACTACGTCCTCTCTCCACCGGCTCCAAGGTGTTTCTACCGGAACCGATCCCTTTCGGCTGCTCCAAGGTTTTCTTTTACCGGAGACGCTCTCCCCGGCAGCCCCAAGGTCTTTACCGGCGGCACCGCCACTAAGTCCCCTCTCGCCGCCTCCAAGGTTCTCACCGGAGTCCGCCCCACCGACTCCGTCGGGATCTCCTCCGCCTCTTTTCAGCACCTATCCGCGCGATACTCCTCTCCGGACCGCCCGGGGCCGTCCGAGTTTTCGGAACCGGAACGCGACAATTTGAGGTTAGGGTTCACAAATAACGAATTTCCAATACAAAAATCCTTAGTCCCAACATACAAATATCTTGTATGATCCTCTCTGGACCCGGCTGAGTGTTATCCTGGCCAGGGGTTCGTTACAAATTTTTGTTTTTATTTTTCACTTTCGCTTTTATTTTTCATGTATTTTTTTTAGTTATTTTTCCAGTTTTTTTTTCAGCATCTATCTCATAATCATTTTTCAAATTTATTTTTCACTTATTTTCTGAGTTATTTATTTTTAGTTTTATTTTCTCAACATTTTTCCAACTTTTCTGTCTCAGATAAACTTTTCCTTTTCATAAGTGTTTTGATCAGTTTTTCTCAACTTATTTTCAATTATTTTCAACTTTGTGTTTTTGATCTTTTTACCCGAAGAGCTTCAGCTCTTGGTCACGGTCGACGAAGAAGACTTCTCTGTTTTTAGGTTTGTATGTTTTTAAGTTTAATTTTATATTTATCTTGGAATGAGCAGCAATGGTGCCGCTCTGTGTCCAGTTTGTTTCTGCATTATTCCAATATTCCTTAAGTCTAATTTAAGCTAAGTCTCGTAGCTGCGCTGCTCGCAGGCGGCGGCAGAGAGACGGCTTTGTTCCCATATACTTATGTATAAAGGAATGTACTTATATATACTGGCTATGCGCTCTGATATCGAGGCGCGAGGGGTATGCATATGCTGTCCGTTCGATACAATTATGCCGACGCTAGCACTCTCTGTGCACGGGCTAAGCCATAGCGATCGGTTCATATTACGGTCACCTGGGGTTTATGACCGGGACATTAAAATATGTTAACACTGCAACAAAGCGTTACAGTGCGTACCCTTTAAGTACTCTTGGTACAGTGGGTATTCAATATATGCGCATACTACAATATGTACTGAACTTTTATAAAAAAAATGTGTCATTAATCTGTGAGGAACCATTAGTTCCCCACATCTCTTATGTACGTAATGTAAATATAGTTAGGTTTTGTTGGGATTTAGGGTCGACGTAAGATAGGATTAGGATAGGTTAAGGTAGATTAGGGTAAAATTGGGGCATGAGCACGCAAAACCCACGGAGGGCAATGTATATAGTTAGAATAGTTAGTTAGGGGCACCCACCGCCACATCAACACGCACCCGGCAGGGCATGGCGAACCGAGCCCTGTGCGCACCACCCACGCCAAAAAGCCAACCACAACGTCGAGACGCCCCCTCGACCATCGCACGGACACCAGCAACGGATGGCCCCCACACTCGGGATCAGCATGCGCCATCGCCGGAGGCAAGGCGTTGCCAATACCCGCCTTGGATTCCGGAGGAATCACCAGGATCACCGCCGCCGGAAAACGGGACGCCCGCCGGCCATGATCCACAGCCGCATCCACAGCATGTACATTCCACCCATGACGGCCTGCGGTACATCATACATACCGTCGACCGCGCGCACACCCACAGGCCACGCCGGCCAACGAAAGCGTAATCACTAGCACGCAACCGACAAAATGCACAGAGGCAAAGTCGCACGCACACCCGACAAAAGCCCAGAGGCAGTCGCGTACATGGCATGTATTTACAAATATATATGCAGGGCCCGCGATCAACAAAAGGGCACCCTACATACATACATGGCCGAGCCAACACAAAAGCTCGCCATGTCGCTCTCAGCAGCCGGCATGCATACATACATGGCCGAGCGCTAAAAGCTCGCCATGTACGGCCGCTCTCAGCAGCTGCCACACACACATCGGCCGAGCCAAACACACGGCAGACCCAACACACATCGGCCGAGCCACACACACGGCAGAGCCAACACACATCGGCAGAGCCAACACACAACAACAGCGGCCGCCACACACACATCGGCCGAGCCACACACACGGCAGAGCCAACACACATCGGCAGAGCCACACACATCGGCAGAGCCAACACACCGGCAGAGCCACACACCGGCAGGGCCAACACACCGGCAGAGCCACACATCGGCAGAGCCAACTCTCCAGCAGAGGCACGCGTCGGCGGCAGAGCCACGCGCCAAAAGGAGATCATCGTGGCAGAGCCACACACACATACAGCGGGCCAATCAGCATTTGGCAGTAGCCTAGAATCGACGCTGCCTGGCAGATCACCGGCAGCGATCGCACCGGCAGAGGCACGCGATGCGCAAAAGCGCGCATTGCAACAGGAGCCGACGGCCGCACGTGAGTGGAAAAGTACTGGGACCACGCCACTTTTCACATCACGCGATGCCGTCGGCGGAGAGCGATAACTCCGAGAGACGGAGGGATCAGCGGCAGAGGACGGCTACCGAAGGGGCCTCTGCTCGCCGATCGAGGAGTCGAGATGGAGAATCGGAACGGCACGGACGCGCCTCGGGATTAGCTCCTAGAGGAGTGGAGTTACGATCAAGAACTGGAATGGCACGGACGTAGAAAGATAAGCTCCTCGAGTAAGGAGTCGAGCACGCGCGAGAACGAGACTCGGTACAGTCTCGCCTAGTGGAACACGGAGTCCCGGTGCCCACACCTGGGCATCTGGGACGGCTTCGCGGGAGCAGCAAGCAGGACGACAACATCCATGGGGTCTGCCACCCTGGATAGGGGGACCACCATGACGACCGGCTAGGAGGAGCTGGTAAGCGGGGCATCGGTGCCCGTTCCCCTAGCGGGGAAAATCCCATTGGCGTGGGAGTTAGGGACTAGATATTAAATTTATGTGTAAACTAGAGAGCGTAGGTTTTAAATAAATATAATTGTAACTTATCTAGAGTGGCGTCTTTTCCTCACCGGATCCCCTCCCTTCCCCTTCTCTTACAGGTCCCACCACCAACCGCGGTGGCCAATGCGGAAGCGAGGCCTGGTATCAGGGTCGCGACCACGGCGGCCATCGACGGCCCGGTGGCCAAGGCGTGAGCGAGCCTGGTTCTCAGGGTCGTGAACGCGGCGGCCATCGGAGACTCGGCGGCCACAGCGCGAGTAACGCCCGGCTTCGGGGTTGCTGCCGTTGCGGCTGCTGGGGGCCATCGCCTCCTCCGGAGTTAGGGACGGCACCCGGCATCGGGGCCGCGCCCACTCTTGGAGTTCCCTGGGACACGGACAATATTTGCAGAAACGCCAAGCAATCAAACTTAGAAGTTTGTGAATATTTAGGGTGCTGCTTATTTTTTGCCACTGGGTGTATGTACTGCTTCATTAATCGTGTCTATAAAATATTTAATTTGCTGACGGCATCAATATTTAAAATTGGTAAATTTATCAGTCGATTTAATTGATCAGAAAAAATTTTCCGCTTATTTTCGTACCGCTTGGTGAACAGATCCCAAGCGGCTTCATAATTTTCTGCCGAACCCATTAAAAGATGAGCGACAACATTTTTCGCTTCACCTTTTAAGGCCGACTTTAATTAATTAAATTTTAAGGAGGTTCTAAGACTCTCCCTATTATGAAGTATTTCTGTAAATATTTCATGAAAAATATCCCACTCCTTTGAGTCGCCGCCAAAAGTGGGTACCTCAATTTTGGGCAGGGTGGGTAGTAAATCTGGAATTTTTTCAACACCCTCCATCTTATATTAAATTTTATTCTTCATCTGTTCATTTATTTCAGATAAGATGTTTTGGATATAATATTCTCATTCGCTAAATACTAATTCAATATCTACGCTACATGCTCCTATTTCATTTTTTAAAACAGAAATATTTTACCAAAAGAAATGAATTTTATTTTCCCTAATTCGCAAGGTTTCGCGTTTCTGACAGTGAATCTCCAAATAGGTTTCCTCTAAGTACTGCCTCAGTTTCTGAATTTGTATTTCTAATATAATTGTTGGATTATGCTCCTATTTGCTAACTGGTGCTGCCTCACATGGGACCTTTTTCTTTTATTTGGTTTAATACATTTAATATCTGATCATACCTCTTTTTTTACAAAATAGTCGTGGTCTATGGGGCCTAACCTAACTAACATTTTATGGTTGGCAATTAATTCCTTTTCAATATCATACAAATATCTTATGTCTTCATTAGAAAAGGTTTTTATTTCTTTTATTAATAATTCTCCACAGACCCTACTAATGTCGGCTTGCCTTTTCAGCAGACTTATAATTTGCTCGGACAACATTTTAATTATTTATAAAATTATATTATATATAATTTTATAAATAATTAAAATTAAGAATATCTTATCTGAATATATAATATACTATCTTGAACCTCTTACCAATTTCAAACTGATTTTATTTTCGTAAAGTCCTAGCTTAGGTGGCTAACATGAATAACGCATAGACTTATTTCTAGATAAACCCTCGCAGGTACAAGCGGGAAATATCCGCTGCCTGATATCCTTATCCACACAAACATTTAATGACCACTCGCAGGAAGTCTCATTATCGCAAGTATAAATATGGGTAGGTCTGAGAAGCGATTATGTATTTATATAGTTGTACAAGGTGCGTTCCAAAGTAAACAGTATCGCAGGTATAAATATGGGTAGGTCTGAGAAGCGATTATGTATTTATATAGTTGTACAAGGTGCGTTCCAAAGTAAACACGACTTTTTCAATGTAGCGTCCCCTGGTGGTGCCATCGATATATCAACTGGTGCGTTAGAATCTGCTATCGTTTATCGACTTCCAGTAAAAATGTCATGACATTTCATCTATTGGAAGTGAGGTTATTGCCAGAATTTTAACTTAATTTTTCCTCGTTCTATTATCTATTTTCTTTCTATCTATCTAGAACGCGTTCGTGCCGTACGTCACACGGCTGCGTCCCTCGGTCGGTTGGGCGGGAGGAGCCACGCGCCAAAAGGAGATCATCGTGGCAGAGCCACACACACATACAGCGGGCCAATCAGCATTTGGCAGTAGCCCAAAATCGACGCTGCCTGGCAGATCACCGGCAGCGATCGCACCGGCAGAGGCACGCGATGCGCAAAAGCGCGCATGGCAACAGGAGCCGACGGCCGCACGTGAGTGGAAAAGTACTGGGACCACGCCACTTTTCACATCACGCGATGCCGTCGGCGGAGAGCGACAACTCCGAGAGACGGAGGGATCGGCGGCAGAGGACGGCTACCGAAGGGGCCTCTGCTCGCCGATCGAGGAGTTAAGTTGGAGAATTGGAACGGCACGGACGCGCCTCGGGATTAGCTCCTAGAGGAGTGGAGTTACGATCAAGAACTGGAACGGCACGGACGTAGAAAGATAAGCTCCTCGAGTAAGGAGTCGAGCACGCGCAAGAACGAGACTCGGTACAGTCTCGCCTAGTGGAACACGGAGTCCCGGTGCCCACACCTGGGCATCTGGGACGGCTTCGCGGGAGCAGCAAGCAGGACGACAACATCCATGGGGTCTGCCACCCTGGATAGGGGGACCACCATGACGACCGGCTAGGAGGAGCTGGTAAGCGGGGCCTCGGTGCCCGTTCCCCTCGCGGGGAAAATCCCATTGGCGTGGGAGTTAGGGACTAGTTATTAAATTTATGTGTAAACTAGAGAGCGTAGGTTTTAAATAAATATAATTGTAACTTATCTAGAGTGGCGTCTTTTCCTCACCGGATCCCCTCCCTTCCCCTTCTCTTACAGGTCCCACCACCAACCGCGGTGGCCAATGCGGAAGCGAGGCCTGGTATCAGGGTCGCGACCACGGCGGCCATCGACGGCCCGGTGGCCAAGGCGTGAGCGAGGCCTGGTTCTCAGGGTCGTGAACGCGGCGGCCATCGGAGACTCGGCGGCCACAGCGCGAGTAACGCCCGGCTTCGGGGTTGCTGCCGTTGCGGCTGCTGGGGCCATCGCCTCCTCCGGAGTTAGGGACGGCACCCGGCATCGGGGCCGCGCCCACTCTAGGAGTTCCCTGGGACACGGGTCGGCGAGGCTTGGTTTTCTCGGTCGCCAACTCCGTGCCCCGGACAATATTTGCAGAAACGCCAAGCAATCAAACTTAGAAGTTTGTGAATATTTAGGGTGCTGCTTATTTTTTGCCACTGGGTGTATGTACTGCTTCATTAATCGTGTCTATAAAATATTTAATTTGCTGACGGCATCAATATTTAAAATTGGTAAATCTATCAGTTGATTTAATTGATCAGAAAAAATTGTCCGCTTATTTTCGTACCGCTTGGTGATCAGATCCCAAACGGCTTCATAATTTTCTGCCGAACCCATTAAAAGATGAGCGACAACATTTTTTCGCTTCACCTTTTAAGGCCGACTTTAAATAATTAATTAATAAAATAATTAATTTTGGATATCAAATTCTCATTCGCTAAATACTAATTCAATATCTACGCTACATGCTCCTATTTCATTTTTTAAAACAGAAATATTTTACCAAAAGAAATAAATTTTATTTTTCCTAATTCGCAAGGTTTCGCGTTTCTGACAGTGAATCTCCAAATAGGTTTCCTCTAAGTATTGCCTCAGTTTCTGAATTAGTATTTCTAATATAATTGTTGGATTATGCTCCTATTTGCTAACTGGTGCTGCCTCACATGGGACTTTTTCCTTTATTTGGCTTAATACATTTAATATCTGATCATACCTCTTTTTTTACAAAATAGTCGTGGTCTATGGGGCCTAACCTAACTAACATTTTATGGTTGGCAATTAATTCCTTTTCAATATCATATAAATATCTTATGTCTTCATTAGAAAAGGTTCTTATTTCTTTTATTAATAATTCTCCACAGACCCTACTAATGTCGGCTTGCCTTTTCAGCAGACAACATTTTTATTATTTATATAATTATATATAATATAATTTTATACAAAATTTAAGAATATCTTATCTGAATATATAATATATTATCTTGAACCTCCTACCACAGGGGGGAAAGTTGCAGAGTGTCTCGAATGACCAATGAAAATAGAGCCTCTAAATAAAAGACGTCTATTTCTGCTGAGTTATAATTTCAAACTGATTTTATTTTCGTAAAGTCCTAGCTTAGGTGGCTAACATGAATAACGCATAGACCTATTTCTAGATAAACCCTCGCAGGTACAAGCGGGGAATATCCGCTGCCTGATCTCCTTATCCACACTAACATTTAATGACCACTCGCAGGAGGTCTCATTATCGCAGGTATAAATATGGGTAGGTCTGAGAAGCGTTTATGTATTTATATAGTTGTACAAGGTGCGTTCCAAAGTTAACTGGACTTTTTCAATGTAGCGTACCCTGGTGGTGCCATCGATATATCAACTGATGCGTTAAAATCTATTATCGTTTATCGACTTCCAGTAAAAATGTCATGACATTTCATCTATTGGAAGTGAGGTTATTGCGTTTTAAATGTCATTATGTTTTTGTCATCGGTGCGAAAATGAGCTTTGAAAAAAGAGCCAACATTAAATTTTGTTTTAAAATTGGTAAAACTTTTTCCGAAACGTTTCAATTGATGAAACAAGTTTACGGCGATGATTGCCTATCCCGTAGCAGAGTGCACAAGTGGTTTCAAAGTTTTCAAAGTGGTCGTGAGGACATAAATGACGATGAACATGTGGGCCAACCAAAATCCGTAAACACCGAAAATTCCATTGAAACTGTGCATGAATTCATGAAAAATCTGCCGAAATCACTATTCAAATTCATGGAAATAGAATTGAACATCTCCCAAACATCGACTTATCGCATTTTGACCGAACGTTTGGGCTTCAAAAGGTGTGTGCACGGTTTGTTCCGCACAAATTGACTGACGTCCAAAAATTGCTCAGAGTTCAACATTCGAAGGACATCATTAAAGAAGCAAAAAAAAGAGACCTGAACTTCCTTCCTACAAGATTGTGACTGATGACGAAACGTGGTGTTTTCAATATGATCCCGAAACGAATCGCCAGAGTACTAAATGGAAGTCGTCGGACGAGCCAAAACCCAAAAAATCGTGCCTGGAGAAGTCAAAAGTGAACCCATTGCTGATTTGTTTTTATGGTTCCAAGGGTAGTGTCCACAAGGAATTTGTTCCACCCGGCCAAAACGTTAATGCGGTATTCTACCTTGGAGTTTTGTAGCGCTTGGTGCGCGGTATTGGACGTGTTCGGGCCGAATATCGCGAAGATGGAGTTTGGCGTTTGTTGCACGATAATGCGCGGTTTTTTTTTAAAGTTCTGCTTACTTTGGAACTCCCCTTGTATATGCAGATTCTAAATAGTGCCGTGATGCGGCTCGATCTTGTTACATAATTCTCTTATATATACGTGTTCATGTGTAAACAATAACTATATATATCACTTATCACTTTAACTACTTATCGTTGTAATTTTATTACCCATGAACAGGCTCACCTAAACAATCCTTCGACAATTTGACAATTTGCTTCGACGTTTCAGATGTCCTAAAAATACAATGGTTCGGGTGGAATTTTTTGTGTTGACAATCTCACATTGCCATTAGAACCACATTGGCCGTGCGTTTCACCTGCATATTTAGTCGCATCACAATGTGGACATTTTGCGTCCATCATTCCAATGTATCCCTACTTACTATATTCAATCAGACTTTTGTAATTATAAGCAGCACGCATCATCCACAACAGCAACACGGATTCGTGATCGTCATGGAAGTAAGGGTACAGGGTCAACAGATCTATTTCGTGCAATACCTTTATCTGCAGTGTGTGATCGTCTTGGTAATAATGCCGGTCGCCTACCTATATTTGTTCGTCTAGGCCGTGTCATTTTTTCTTCATATTAAAATAAGAAAGGAAGCTAGCTTCGGCTTACCGAGGTTTATATACCCTTGCAGATTGCAATTGAACTATGTAATTAAAAATGAAATTCTAAGATAACAATGAGTGGCCGAATCTCAAATTTTATGAAAATATGTTGAGAAACAACAGAGTTATGGCTGTAATATATATAGTCTTCCGATTTGTATGAAATTAAAACTGAATAAGAAATGAAGCTAACTTCAACTCGCCAAAGTTTATATACCCTTACAAATTGCAATTAAACTATGAAACTTAAAACGAAATTTTAAAATAATCCTCAGTGGCAGAATCTCAAATTTGATGAAAATATGTTTAGAAACAGCGGAGTTATAATTTTTTCTATTACTTCCCTGATTGTTCCTATGTCAGCTATAGGATACAGTCGTCTGATTTGTATTAAATTAAAATCAGAGCTAGCAGAGTCGGGTCTTATTTTACAAAAAGAACGCACCTAACCGGTTAACTAACTGGTCATCAAATTTGAGCTTTATCTAATTTCTCTCTTTAATGCCGAGAGAATAGGATCGGTCTCTTGAGTGAATTCGGTTGCTACCCGGAAATACGGGACCCGATTCGAGCATTTAATGAAGCGTCAGCTGATTGCAGACCTTGCAAATGTACTATTAGCCACACCAGCCACCCAGGTATCGGTAGAAAGGGCGTTTTCGGCCTTAAATGTCATCTTAAGCGAGAAGCGCACTGCTCTTACCTTAGAAAACGTAAATTCATGATTGTTTGTAAAACTAAGTTTGTAGTACACTGACGAGCAAAACTGTAACACGAGTTCAATACCCTTACTTCAATGATCTGAATCCAAGTCCTTTAGGATCGAGGCGCATTTCGCGAAGGCGAGCAGTTCACCTGGCGTTCTCTTTGAGGCCTCTCCTAGCGAGGCCAGAATTGGGGCGCCTAAGTACCTTGTTCTCACCCGTGTCAAGGCCGGGCACCTGCAGATGAGATGTTCCAAGGTTTCTGTTGCCTCGAATTCATCTCATTTCCTGCAGTTGCCGTTGTCGGTGGTGCCCAGCTTGACTGCATGTGCCGCGGCCAGGCAGCGTCCTGTGAGTATTCCCACTAGTAATCTGCAGTCCTTTCTTGGGAGTTGCAGCACGTAGCGGCTGAGTTTTTCGCTGCGCTCTTTGCACATTATTTTCGTTATTTTGCAGGTTCCGTAGTTCCTTCTCCATCTAGTTTTTTGCACGCGCGTTTGAAGCGTTCTTAGGGAGACCGGGACGTTTTCTGTTCTGTCGCTCGTCAATCCGATGCCTTCCTTTGCTAATACATCTGCGGTCTCGTTGCCATGGAAGCCCTGGTGGCTGGGAATCCAATAGATCCGCACTGACGTTGTCGTGCTTAGGGTATCTAATGCCTTCCTGATTGCCAGTACATTTTTGGAGCAGACCTTCGACGATTGCATGGATCTGATCGCGGCTTGACTATTCTCTGCGCAAGCTCTGCCGCCTTCCTGATGGCGAAGACTTCCGCCAGGAATATGCTGCATTGGCTTGGTAGCTTATACGACAGCCTTATCTCAGGGTCTGTACAGTATATACCTGCTCCTACTCCTCCTTCAATCTTGGGGCCGTCGGTGTATATGGTGAGGTGTCGAGTGTGGTCCTGAGCCGTTTTTCAGTCTTCCGGTCCCATAAGTGCTGTTGTTTTGACATCCGGGCAGGTTCTGGGTATCATGTAGTCAGATGAACTGCTCATATCTCGACTAATTGAACTGTGCCCGAATCCTTGTGGCGTCATACTTCCTGCTGCTATTAGGCGTTGTGCGGCCTTTCCTGCAGTCAATTGAGCGTGAATATGTAGGGGATCGATTCCGAGTATGACTTCGAGCGCTTTTGTAGGGGTTGACCTCAGCGCCCCTGATATGCAAAGCAGTGCCTGCCGCTGGGTTCTTTCCATTAGCTTGTTGTGTGTTTTCTTTTCCGTGGCGTGCCACCACACTAAGACTCCGTACAGCAGTGTCGGACGCACCACCAATATGTAGACCCAGTGC
>VNJQ01004707.1:0-202668 GCA_008042515.1 Drosophila truncata
TGCTTTGATTATTGTGATGGATTTTGGTCATTAAGGATTATGGGTGCTGTTTGGAAACCTTAAACTCGCTTGAGTCCGTTGATTATGGGGCGTATGCTTAATGTGACCGCGCTTTGGCCACAATGCGAAAGTGATCCCTGTCAACTAACCATACAAAAGCTAGTTTTAACTTACACTGAAATAACTATCATAATTACTGATTTCCATTGACATGTCAGAGCGGAGAAATCTTCCTTCCATAATGTACGCATCGCTCTTTTCCTCTTTTCAATTCAGCTTTGCTTTGTTTTGCTTTGATTATTGTGATGGATTTTGGTCATTAAGGATTATGGGTGCTGTTTGGAAACCTTAAACTCGCTTGAGTCCGTTGATTATGGGGCGTATGCTTAATGTGACCGCGCTTTGGCCACAATGCGAAAGTGATCCCTGTCAACTAACCATACAAAAGCTAGTTTTAACTTACACTGAAATAACTATCATAATTACTGATTTCCATTGACATGTCAGAGCGGAGAAATCTTCCTTCCATAATGTACGCATCGCTCTTTTCCTCTTTTCAATTCAGCTTTGCTTTGTTTTGCTTTGATTATTGTGATGGATTTTGGTCATTAAGGATTATGGGTGCTGTTTGGAAACCTTAAACTCGCTTGAGTCCGTTGATTATGGGGCGTATGCTTAATGTGACCGCGCTTTGGCCACAATGCGAAAGTGATCCCTGTCAACTAACCATACAAAAGCTAGTTTTAACTTACACTGAAATAACTATCATAATTACTGATTTCCATTGACATGTCAGAGCGGAGAAATCTTCCTTCCATAATGTACGCATCGCTCTTTTCCTCTTTTCAATTCAGCTTTGCTTTGTTTTGCTTTGATTATTGTGATGGATTTTGGTCATTAAGGATTATGGGTGCTGTTTGGAAACCTTAAACTCGCTTGAGTCCGTTGATTATGGGGCGTATGCTTAATGTGACCGCGCTTTGGCCACAATGCGAAAGTGATCCCTGTCAACTAACCATACAAAAGCTAGTTTTAACTTACACTGAAATAACTATCATAATTACTGATTTCCATTGACATGTCAGAGCGGAGAAATCTTCCTTCCATAATGTAGGCATCGCTCTTTTCCTCTTTCCAATTCAACTTTGCTTTGTTTTGCTTTGATTATTGTGATGGATTTTGGTCATTAAGGATTATGGGTGCTGTTTGGAAACCTTAAACTCGCTTGAGTCCGTTGATTATGGGGCGTATGCTTAATGTGACCGCGCTTTGGCCACAATGCGAAAGTGATCCCTGTCAACTAACCATACAAAAGCTAGTTTTAACTTACACTGAAATAACTATCATAATTACTGATTTCCATTGACATGTCAGAGCGGAGAAATCTTCCTTCCATAATGTACGCATCGCTCTTTTCCTCTTTTCAATTCAGCTTTGCTTTGTTTTGCTTTGATTATTGTGATGGATTTTGGTCATTAAGGATTATGGGTGCTGTTTGGAAACCTTAAACTCGCTAGAGTCCGTTGATTATGGGGAGTATGCTCAATGTGGCCGCGCTTTGGCCACAATGCGAGAGTGACCCCTATGAACTAACCATACCAGCTATAAGTTACACTGAAATAACTATCATAATTACTGATTTCCATTGATATGTCGGAACGGAGAAATCTGCTCATTAGTAGTGACTATTGAGTTATACACGGCGTATGCGCAATGTTCGTTCAACGATGGCCACATAACTTAATCAAGCCACATAATGCATGCAAATGGGAAATCAAATTTAGCACCCAACCCATCACACACAACCGAAAGGGTTCTCCACTTACTTATTCAAATCAACAAAATGAGCAGCAGCGGCAGGAGGGGAGCAACAGGAGCAACCCCCGTGCCCACAGCAACATTCACATCCTGCTGAGCAACATCTACGGCAGAGTATTTAAATCAAGCAGCTCTCACACGCATTCGGGCCAGACTTATTAAATGGATTAAAGTGTGCTCAAAAGCGACCGTCGAGGGTTCTCGGAAATCGGTAGCAGCGGCAGGAGCCGCCAAAGGGTCCTTCCGGCAAAAGGATTAACTGAATTGGCCGGGCAAATAATTGAAATTGCTTTCCATATTGCATGCGGCATTTCAAATAATATTTACTCGGCCCCATTCAAACTTTGCCCCGAAAATGTTTGCCCGCCGCAAGAGGCCAAAAAGCCAACGGGGCCAGAAAGAGGCCAGAAGGCCAAAAGGCGGCTGGCAAACAAGCGGCGTGGCGGTACAAAAGCGATTTGAAAATAATGCAAAAGACAAATAATATTACCTGTTACGCACACACAACGCACGCCTCCGCTCCAGCCACAGCCTCTGCCTCAGCCTCAGCCTCAGCCTCAGCCCCAGTCACCATAGAACACAATCAAGAGGGGAGAACAATGGGGCAGAGCCGGCGGCTCTATCGGTTTATTTATTTAATCAACACTCCACAGTTGGCTTAGTGGGTGCTTCCTTTTTTCGGCTGCCTTTAAGCCAAATAAAGTGCGGCGCTTAATCTTTGCCACATTTTATCAATTTAATTATTTCAATTTGAGCGTAAGCAGCAGCAGCAGCAGCAACAACAACAGGAGACAGCCACGGCCAGAGCCACCGACAATTTCAGCTGCAGACACCCACGCACACACATACCCATAAGCAGAGGGATAAAGGATCCCCAGCCAGCGACTCGTACTCCTCAAGCGGCTCCTGCCCCTCCAGCCCCTCCTATACTTCCTGTTCGTCCTGTTCCTCCTGGCTAAAATGCGCGCAATCTGCGCATCAATAAACGCTTTAATCTCTGCTCTGCCTGCCATGTTGCTGCCGTTTCTGCCGCTTGTGCTGTTGCTGACTTGTTTGCTCCTCAGCCCCCAGCCCCCAGCCCCCCCAATACCCCAATCCCCGCCAGCAACCTGCTGCCTCTTCAATCCCCCAAGCAACCCTTGTTGATGCCATCTGCCCAGAGTTGGTCGGGATTGGTTTTGGTCTGGTCTGGTCTGGTCCTGGGCCGCTGCCGCTGCCGTTGAGCTTTGACCTAAAGCGATTCAATAATCAACTGCCAACAATTTTACCGTACTTTACTTTATTTTCACGCTAAACTATCTCAAAGATGCGAGCGCATAGATACGCTACAGCGATTTTTTGTGCGGATTGCAGACACACTCCGACACACCCAGACAGCCACAGAGAGATATATATATAAACTGAGATATATATATTTATCTATGTGTATTTGTGTGTCTAGCCTTAGGCCAAAAGTTACCATACTAACTTGTTTTTAGTTTCGAGTTCGTACGACATCATTTTACTTTAAGCACTTAAATATACTTTGCCCCACCGCCAAACCAGAACCGAGTTGAGTTGAGCGGAGCAGAGAACAGGGCCCCAGGCAGGACATCCAACGCCTCCTTCGTCCCGGAACCCCCCTGCCCTCTGTCCCCATTCTCCTCCTTCAAACGGCTAAGCTAGAAGTATATTCTATTTTATTCCTTCATCTATGGGCGGGTGGTGGCCACTCGAGCAGTCCGCACTTTTTATATCGGCAAACTTTTGTTGCGCTGCGAGTTGTTTGTGTTTTTCTTTTGCAGTTTTTCAGTTTGTGTTTTGTTCGCTCCCTGGTTCATGCCTCCTGCCCCCTGCCTTCTGCCTCCTGCCTCCTGCCTTCCATCTCCTCCGGCTTTATCAGCTCCTCCTCGGTTTTTGGCTGAGCCAGAGATTTCTTTGGAGTCCACCTACAGACCGCATAGGCTTCTGCATCAGTGTTGCCGACTATTGATTACGGAAATGAAATGAAACCAAGCCAGATTCCAGATAAACACAATCCACCTGACATCTGCAGTAGCAGGAAGACTGTTGCTTAAAAGATGCAGATATCAAATATTTTTAAAAATATTAAATACAATATTTGGATATGTGGGTGAGATAATTCTAAATGGTTGTTATTTAAATTTGAATACAGTTATAAACTACTGATAAATATAAAATAAGTGTTATTAAATATACATACATACATATTTACCAAGTTCGAAATTTGAATTTAAATTAAGATTAATAGTCGTAAAATGTTTGAGGATATCTGGTATGGAATGAATTCGTAAACACCGCCCTATGAAAAGTTCCAGCAAATTGATAGTAAACTAAATATAAAATATGATTAGAAGAATTTGATTTATTTTAAATAAATTTCTAATGACTAATCTAATGACTTCCTTAAACATCTTATATAAAATTGCATTTATAAGTTTAAGGACTATTTTTAAATTTGTGTCTATAATACTCCCAGTTCTTGCGTATTCGTATGGGATAATATTTCGGCTATTATAATTTATTTAACTAACATTTACTAATAAAATTTCAAAATTATTTAAAAATTGATTAAAATTTAGTTGACTTTGTCCTTTAAGACTCCCCAATAGCCGGAAAATAGCTGCTAAACCATCTCTCCGCCGCAGCTCGCACTCCTTTGACGCATTTACGGCGCTCGCCACTCCGCCTTCTGGCCATCCTCCGAATCAACCCAATCAGGATCCCAGGCTCCAGCCGAAAGACGACGGCGTATTGAAAAGCAGCAATGGCATCAAAATCGCATTTGAATTTAGCCGTCCCATTGTCCCCACTCCGTGGTCCGTGGTCCGTAGTCCACAGTCCGCACTGTTGTGCTGCCTATTTGCTGGCCACTGCTCCTTGGGGGGAGTTTCTCGCAAGGATGTGGGGCTTTTGTGGGGGTCTCACTTCGAGCGTCGCGTAAAGTCAGCCGACCCTTTTAGACTATGCGCCGCATATAAATTTCAGCCGAGGGTAGAAGTCCTGCCCACGCCGTGTCCTTCAGTTATTATTGTTGTTGTTGTTTTTGTTGTTGCTGCTGCTGCTGTTGTTTCGTCCTGTTGTTGGCGACATCGGCAGCATCGTTGTCGGCCTTGTGGGGCATTAAGGCAAATCGGGTTTAATTGAAAATAAAAATTCTTAATGGTCTTTAACCCAAGATTATGGTGCTGTATTGCCGGCGTCTTTTAGTGGCCTCTTTTATTAAATGGGTGTGTGCGCGCTCGTGTGTGTATGTGTGTGAGAGTGCGTGTGTGCGTTGTTTATGTGAATGTATGTAAGCCGAAAAACCCTTTTTGGCCCTGGCGGCATCTTCGTCTTGGTTGGCCTGCACCATTTTTATGTCGCCGGAAGTGGCGTGTAATCGTTTTTATTTTGTAATTGTTTTAGTGCCACTTCCTTTCGTGTTTTTTATGTGCTCCCTTCCTTCCGCTTTGCCGCCCTCCTTCCGCCGTCCTTACTCCGACATCCGTCGTCCATCGCCCGTCGTCCTTTCGTTTCGGTTTTGGTCCTTTCTCGCTCAGGATTTTTTCGCAGCTCCCTTTTCGGTTATCCATCGTCCATCGTCCATGCTTTTATGTTTCGGGCGCCGCGCACTTCTGGGGCCAAATAGGTGGCCTCATAAATCAAATATGTCACAGCAATTTAGGTGTCAGAAATTTTATTTTTTATTTTTATAACATTTTTCCCCGGCCCCGGCCCCGGCCCCGGCCCTAGCGCCATTCAACCGTCCCCTCGATCCTCTGGGCTGTCCAGCCAAATGCGTAAAACCCGCAAAAAATATTTAGAGCCGTTCTCAATGGACAGCCGCCGCCGTTGCCGCCGTTGCCGCCGTTGCCGCCTTGGGTACGCGCGGCGGCGGCGGCGGCGGCGAGTTAATGGTCCTGCCAAAAGGGTGGCCTGCGGGGTCAAATATTCTGCGAGGGTCCAGCCGAATCGCCTCTCAAGAAAACGCAAAATTTAATGAAAAAAGTTTCATAAATATGGCAATGAATTTAATTAAGGCCAACAACAACAGCAGCTCCGAACATAACAACCGAGAGCCACAGAAAAAAAACAACACAGAACGTTGAAAACGGTCTGAAAAGGAAAAAAAAATGGAAAACGGGCAGAAAAATGTCGGAACACTAATTACGCGAATTAAACGTCAAATTACAAAAACAATTTGTTTGCAGTCACTCAGCAAGGGAAAATCATAAAGGGGAAAATTCGGAGCAGACTGAAATGGTGGCGCCATTACGCATATGAGAACATTAACCTGAGATGAGGTAATGAAAACTTGATGGCTTAGCTGGAGAAATTTTTATATAAATCCTGACTTTTAGAAGCATATTTTAGAAGCTGATTTTCTGATTTATTATGAAAAGAAACTTATGTGCAATCCATTACCAATTAATGTATTCATTTATTAAATTAAAGTATGATTAAACTATGGTATGGTATAGTAAAAACAAGGGAAGTATATATATTATTTGGCATAGTTATGATCAATTAAAATTAATATTTATGGAAAAAAAGACCTTTGATTAATGGAAATAAGAAAATCTTAAGACAGTGCGCCTTTAGAATGCTTCCAATTAATTGTATTTCTGTTATATGAATATTATTAGTCATGTTGACTGATAAATTGCTTGTTCGATTAATGAAATACAATAAAATGTGGTAAATATCAACCGCAGGCTTCTAGTTTCTAACACATATACGTTTGTGTCACTCGACCCGAAGGTTAAGTAAATTAATTAGCCGGCGATTAACCCCGCTTATCTTGTCTAATGTTTATGCATCCAATTAGTTCAGATCTCCATGCGAGTAATCAAATTCACGCCTTGCTACTCCAGGCCTAATGCCCAATTATCCTTGCCTAATCTATCAGACACATGTAAATTTTGGAGCCCCCGTTAACATCCGGTTAATTAATTGCTTCCCACTTGCCACAGCCCACATAGTTTGACCCGCAAACTTCCTCCTTGCCGTGGGCCAAGTTATTTAAATGATTTTTCTATGTTTTGCCGCCATAGGAGATGAGCACTTTATTAATCTAATATTCCCCAGATTGAATCGCACAGCCGTGGCCATAAAGCGCATAACGAGCCATAAGCTAATAATGAATACAATTCCTATTAGGGCCCCGCCTTAATTGAAATCCTCCCCACCAAGAAGCAGGATCGAAACATTGAAACTGTTGACTGCTGACTGCTGACTCCTGGCTGTTCCTGCTGCGCTCCGGTCGAATGTCAGCGAATTAAGTCTAATTATACTCGAGTCTGTGGCGATGATGAAAAATGTTTTGGCACACGCTGTCAACGTGGGCGAAAGTTTCCGGGCGGGAGGGGAAGAGGGCTAAAACAGGGGGGTGCAGTGAACAAAATTGGTGAGTACTAATTTAAGAATTAAATTAAATATCTATTCTATATTTTTCTTCTTTTTTTTCTTCAGTAAATATTTAAAGTTACTTGGCTGGAATATTTCGAGAATATTTCAAATTAATTTTATCTGATTACGAAGTTTTTTTATATGTTTTAAACCAATTAAATAATTATAAAAAAATACAATAAATTATTTTTATTTTAGCTATATCTTTCATCTTTTATGTCAACTCCTATTTATATCTCTATCTCCTTTTATTTATATAAAATTCTATAATTTATTTATAGACGTATATAGATTTTTCCCAATCTTATACATCCTTTTATCTTTTTTTACATCCTTTTTTCCCTCAGTACAGAGCGCATCAAAAGCAGCCGCATCATCGAAAACGCGATAGAGAGTCATTAAACGAGAGCAGGACGAGGATGCCGCTCTCCCGCCCGTTTCATGGTCAAATGTTAATGAATCTATCGGTCGACTGCCAGAAGGGATTGGGGCGGGAGAAGCGAGAGTTGCCGGGGAGTACATCATTGTAATTGAGTGTTCATTAGTGGGCCAGGCCGGGCCGTGAATGAATTCGGTCGGTCCCGGCTTATTGACGGCTGCTGCTCCGACTGCTCCGACTGCGGCTATCAAATCATCGGTACAACGTCATTAACATGGCCCCCGCCAATGAAGCAGTCAAGCCGAAAGCCTCACAGTCCTTGCCAGCCTTGCTCCCCCGCTTGCTTCCCTCACCGCTAATCCACCCCACAAGGAAACCCCGCACACATCCTCATTATCGTCATGAAATCATCATCTTTATGCGCTAATATTTGTGATGTGCTCGCCAAGTTTCGCCAATTTCATTGTACATTAAAGACAGCCACGAACGAGGAGCTGGGAAGGGTGCCTTCGACGCGGTGCTGGGGTTTATGGGGGTTGACACCACCCCTGATTAGCCAAGAATCTGTGAAGGGCCACTCGCTGCCGTTAAACGAAGTTTACAAATATAATTTGGTAAATGTACGTTATGGCAATGGTATGAAAGAAAGGGACGCGCTCAAACTCAAGCTCAAGCCCGAGCTGAAGCCGGAGCCCAAACTCTTTCGCCAAAAAAGTCCTGGCTGGGGGGAATGGGTCTGCGAGCGAAAGTTGAGCAAATGCCAAGAATAACAACAAATTGCTGTCGGTGTGTTGTTGTGCTTAAGTTTTTTGGCAGCGCGAAACATCTGACTGGGATTTGATTAATTCTGAAGTCGGTTTAACGTCTAAGAGAGGGGCGGCTTCCGGGGGAGGGGGGCGCACAGCTTATTCATTTCGCTGTGGCTTCAGTCTGTCGGGTTAAACTTTGACGAGCAGCAAGGGAATGGTAATGGGAATGGGCGTTGGGCGGTGGGCGATGTAGTTGTTGTTGGGCATCCGGCAGACGTTAAATCAAAAGTAGCTCGAGTAACAAGTTTGATTATAAAATGCAACAACTGTAAATGTTATGATGGCGGAAATTTGTGGCATCAGCGTTGGAGAAAATTGGGGCTGTCGTGGGGGGCTGAGCACAAGTTGTTGTATCTTCTGCATTGTTCGCGGCACTTGGCTCTAAACTCTCTGGCCGTGGACCCAATCAAATATTTATGAAAAGCGTCTTTAAATTACGTCTGCTGTTTACTTTCATACAGAAAGAATAAAGAAGATTTTTTATTTTAAGTGTGTAATTCAGGTTCTTTGAAATTATTACTTTAAATTGAGAACAAATCCTTTGATTAGGTAAACTAAACTAAATGTTATATATCTACAAAAGAGCTAAAATAACAATAAACTCCTGATTATTGCCCTCTGGCTTACTTGTATTAAATTAAAAATATATATATCATTTTAAGACAAGCAAAATGATGACATTTTTAAGTGTTTGAAAGTAGGAAGCTTAGGTATCAATCAAGATGTTCTTGGCTTTTATTAATGAGCGATTATCTCCTTAAAAGTTTTGGTAAACAACCAAATTTAATAGCCTACTTATGTGGTATGTTGAAGGCCACTTTAATTGGTCTCCAATTGGACAGTTATTGGGGAGTGGTCGAGCGTGGGTAAATAACTTTTGCCACTTGCCGGCACTTTATGGATAAGTCCCCCAAAAGCGACACCTAATCAAAGATAGCTTTGCAGCTTTCTGGATGTGTGTGTGTGTGTGTGTTGCCACTGGCAGTGGCTGTGGCAGTGGCCTGTTGGTCTCCAGTTGAGTGACAGTCAGCTCTTAACTCTCAACTCCAGTTCCCAAAACTCCCTTCGCCCAACTCCCAACACTCCACTTCAGTTGCAGCTCCAGCTGATAGTTAATTTCTGTCATTCACTGGAGAACGACAAGGAGATGGAGACGAAGCAAATGCTATGGCTGAGTGCATTTGTAGCCTTTGCTGTTGCAACTTGAATTATGTGCATGTCATTGTCTAACTACACTCGCATAAAACTCATTTTCCATTTCGAGCAAGCGACTCCTACTTGTCCGGATTTTCCCCATTCCAGGGCCGCCCGTTGTCGTCCCTCTGCCGGGCCCAGCGTCATTATCATTCAGCAATCCGACTGCGACAACGATCGGGACAAACAAAAATACGGAAAATACGAGCCGAAATACCCGCACTGGCACTCGTATACGTACACATCTCCCCTTTACTGCAAACACAAAATAAATTAGAATTGAAATAATTCCGGGACGAAACTTTGTTCCTTCTCGCTTTTATTTTCATTTTTTGGTAGTTTTTAATAAAGCAAACGGCGCTGTGCAAACTTTTGGCCAGCGGCAACGCTGCGTATGGGCAATATGCAAAAATGCCAGCGGACGAACCTAACTCAACTTACCATCCCCGCACTCCTGCTTTTCCCCCGATTTGCCGCTTTCCCAACAGCTTTTGCGGTCGGACTTGTGGCAAACAGGCAAACAAACAAACAAAGCAATAAGGAGCGAAGGAGCGGAAACAGGAGCAGGAGCAGGAGCACGACTAGGACTCTGACTAGGACGAGATAGAGTGAGAGCCAGATATAAATAAATAAAAGTTCAAGGATGCGTGCGCTTTTATCTTCTTGGTCTTTTGCCGCTGATTCCACTTGCTTTGCTTTCGCTTTTTTCATTTTTCCGGCATTTTTTTGTTCTTTTTTCTCGCTTTTTTTCGCCTCATTCACGTTTTCATATTTTGTAAATAGCTGAGCAGAAATGTTCGTCCGTCCGTCGCAAACTTTTTGCGGCAATTTAAACTAATGATTTAACATTTTGTGTGGCCTTTGTGTGGGTGTCTGTGTGTTTGTCGGAGGACATTCGCATTCATTCGATTCTCCAGCGCAGCTCAGCGCCGGAAAGCTTGCTTCTCGGTCCTTTCATTCATGTCCTGTCGAGGCGAAACGAGACGAAACGAGACGAGTCGAGGGTCGGTCAGCAAAACCGCAATTTGAATATATAAATATATTTTAATGATGTCGCCGCTCATTAATCATAATCTATTCATTAATTTTAGCCTCCTAGCCCCTGACATGTCCCACGGCTTCCCCGGCTCTCGGTCGGGGAAGGGGGCAGTAGGGTCTCCGGATTGGAATGTTTTACAAACAAGTGAAATGTGTACAAACTGTTCCGGCCCTGTACCTTTGTCCCGCACAAAATGCAGATAGCATCGCGAGCGGTCGGAGATTTAGGACTCAAACATGACATCACAGCTAATTAGAGAAAATATCTCTCGGCGGCGCCACCACTGCCACCTCCACTTGGCCAATTAGTAGGGGAAAAGGAAGAGCGAAACCGCTTTCCCTAATGACAAATTTTTTCGTTACATATAAATTATGCATTAGCCCACGGCAAGCTCTGCGCGAAAAGCTGTTAAATATTTGAAAAATATTTAGCGCTCGGCTCAGCTGGGCCCGCCCCAAGTTAAACCGAGCCGAGATTCCGAATAGGCGACAGTTGGCGCTTTACACAAAATGTGTCCCATTAGCCCGTTTTTATTAAATTCAAGTCACAGTTGTCCAGTTTGGTTGGCAGTGAAATTCCTGTACGATACGGAACGGTTCGAGGAGTGGAGCGTACTGGATGGATGGAGTCTCCGAGAAATCGAAGCAGGATAATTTGTCACCCGACTGCCAGAGGGGGCGAGAGCCTGGCAAAATGGTGAAACATTAAATTTGGCAAATAAATGGACACTTGTTTGTCATAACGCTGCAAATGCGCCCAAATAAAATGGAGAATGAAAATGAAAAACCAAAAAGGAAAAGCGAGAAACGAAAAACGAATTGACGGTGTGACGGCAATGGCAATGGCAACGGCGACGGCGACGGCGACGATGTAATCCAAACAAACAAAAAACGGGGAGGAAAAAAATGTTAAAAATGAAAAACAAGACCATTACCATTGGTGCAATAAAGTAGAAAACAACCAACGCAACTATAATTTAAGCGATAGCGAAGGGACCCAGGGGATACCCTGCAATCGATGCAGAAACCAACTGAAATTTTATGCATTTCAAGGGGAAAATGCTTTTTTTTAATTGCTTTGGGGAGTTTAATTCAACAAAAGGGTGCATTTAAAATTCTTTATAATTATAAAGAAAGAGAAATTTTGTAGGCTTTAAACTTTTATTTATTTGAAAATTTCTTTATTAGGGTGTCAACGTTAATATTATTTAAGACTTGATCGTATTTTTTCCTTTGATGCAAATCCTTTCAAATTGTTGTAAAATTATTCAATAGCCCTTAACTTAACTTTTTAAATGGGCTTAACCCCTGTTGACATGTTAAACAAATTGAACAATTGTAACACAATTTATAATTTAAATTCGTTTATATTAAAGAAGCTTCGCTTGCTTTGTGTTATTATTTTCCATTGAACATTTGGGTAAATTGTTACTTTTTAAGACTACTTCATTCTTATCCGATCTGCTTAATCCCTGAACGCTGCTGGCCAAATCCCAGATACGTAGATCCGATTCTATTATGACCCTATCGGTACATTGAATCCGATGCTGTCAAATCAATAAGGCAAATACTTTAGTGCCCTTCCATTCCAATATGCCTCAATTTGTTGCTGCACCGCATCCTCCGAGAAGAAGCAGGAGTAGCAGGAGGCAGGACCAAGCATCCGAAGGATATATAGAAGGCAGGAGCAGTAGCAAAGGGGTGGACATCGAATAGCAGAAGGGTGAGCGCAAAGCGGCAAATACAACGAAACGAGGAAACGGCAAATGGCAATGGCAAAAAGTAAATAAATCGCTTCAAATTTTCGCATGGATTGCGGGTGAGTGGGGTGGTGGTGTCTGATGAGGGGTAGTGGGGCAGGGGCTGTGACAGGGCAGTGGGGGAATTGTAGCCCAAAAAACTGCTGAGCTCCAAGCTGAGCAGAGACCAAAAGGCGACAGAGAAGCAGAAGACGCAGCAGTTGAAGGCGATGGCAAAAGGCAAAGTTGCAGAAACACTACAAAAAAAAAGTATATTAGATGTTGTTTCCAGTAATACGAGATTTGAGAGGATCTTCCTAAAAGGTACAGAAGCCATTAGCATTTCATAAATAATCCTTTAAGAAGATCATAGAATTTGATGAACATGTGTGTCTACCACACTGACAAAAGAATTAGAAATTAATTATCTTTAAAGAGTCTTGAAATGTGTTGACTCAATATTCTATATGAATTAATTACTTCTTTATTAACTTTCCCCACTAAGTCTATAATAACATGACATATGCTCAAACTTTAAACTTTTAAGCATTAAACAAAATCTAGATCAAATGAAAATGCCTTTTATTTCTTTGTGTAGAGAATAGAAGGCGCCTTTTTGTTTCTTTATTGTTTCTGTTGCTGCCGCTCCTTGTTATTATTGTTGTTAGCTGGTTTTGTTGGTGTCGTAGGTTGTTAAGGGTTCCGCTCACTCCCAGGAATCCAAAGACGACTAGGGACACTTTCTGCGTAGCGTGGCATGTACCAGGTGCAATCTATCGATTCGCCGTTTCACCCGTCTCCTTTGCTCCTTTGCTCCTTCGCTCCTTGGCTCTTTTACTCCTTTTCGCCTTGTCGCCTGCTCCTGCTCCTAGTCTTACTCCAGCCTCTGCTGGTGCCCCTGCTCCTATTGCTGCTCCTTGTTTGCTATTTGTGCTCGTTATGGTTGCTGAAGCTGCCAGCTTGTTGTTGCCGCTGCTCGCACTGCTGTTGTTGCAGTTGAAATATTTACGACGTACGTTGGACTATTCCACTATTTGTAACACCCCGAGATGGGGCCTCGACACACGCACAAATGCTACCCGGAAAATTGGTACGGAAAACTGGGGTATATTCACTCTGGGTGCCAAAAGGTAACGGGGGAACTTAATTTACCCACGATATTAGCTATAAAAATGAACTTTTCATATATTTTTTCAGTTTACCAACATTTTTATGAGCTTATCTTTTGCAAAGTATTTTGCTTTGTTTAAACTTAACTTTTGACCAAAACCCATCAGCTGGTAGTTTTTATGCGAACACATCTCTTTATGCAAAAATATTTATGTCAATTATTGAAAGAAACCTGATATGAGAGCCGTGTTTGTGTGTTTAATAAATAAATTGATTGATTGATTGTATTTGTTCATTGAATATATTGCAATATTATATTTCATTTGCTTTTTCCCACTTTCGTTGATAAAATCCACAAAAAACTATATTTTTATTCAATGTAGAAATTAAAATAAAGATTAAGTGAACCATATTTGGTTCCAGAAATAAATATGAAGTTCGGAGTGTTATTATGAATATTTCTTATTTCAACTAATGCGAGTAGTAATAACTATTCAAAAAGAATTAAATAATTCCACAAAAGTTAAAATGTTTTGCTTAAATACTTTACAATTTTGTGGCAAATACAAAAATGTTGCTAAAAGGTATTTGATAATTTCACCTTCCTGGAAATTTTCATTTTATTTTTCCTTCACTACTCGCCCCCTTCCCAGCCTGTTTTCCACCACCTCCTTCCATTGTAGTTGCTGGTTGTGCATCAGTTTTGTATTTTTGTGTTTTTCGGTTCTCATTGTTGGCTGGGTTTGCCAGGACGAAAGCGAAACCAAAGGGGAATACGCAGTAATAAAATAACAAAATAGTATACAAAAAAGGAGAGCAAGGAAAAACCAAACAAGACGCGTCCTGCTTTCATTTATAATTTTATTTATTTTTTCAATGCATTTGGCGTAAATAAAGAAATAAAGCGTTGGCAAAATGCGAAATGCGAAAAACAAGAAAGCGTCGGAAAGCAGCGACGGATCCGTGGAAGCTGCGGAATAATTTGTGCAAATTTTATGTGCGGCACTTTTCATTATTTGCAAGAACAAAAATGCTAAAGAAAAAATAAGAAGGCATAGAGTCAGACAAGTGATGGCAAAGGCGAAGAGTTGGAGGAGTATTTTTAATAAAACCGGCGGCTACACGGCAAGAAAACAGGGGGGAGACACACGCATAGAGTTTCATAAAGGCAAAGAAAGCAATTGAGTTGCGTTGAAGTGGCATAAAGTAGTGGCAAGTGGCGGTTGGGAAGTTGTTGCTGCTTCTGTTGCCGGTGTTCTTGTTGTTGTTGTTGTTGTTGTTGGCCTGGCTCGGCTTGGCTTGCTTTTTAACCATTTTTGTTTGGTGGCTGCGACCGCTGTTCGGCTTTCCCTCCTTAGACCCTATCAGGGCAAACAGATATGGCCAAAATAATAGCATATATTACACATTAGATTATTCTGCTTGTAAGTTATATTGATGTCTTTATTCTTTTGTATTTATAACCATTCAGGATATTATTATTTTATTTAGAAGATTGCGGCGCACTAAAGATATCATATAAATAATGAAACAAAGGTTATAACAAATGTATTTCCAACACGTTTTTAATATTATTATAAGAGTTAGAACCTCTTCTTTTTGTTTATTCTAAAGTTACCAAGTTAAATTTTTGCTACCTATAAAAATAATTAATATTCAAGAGTCCTGTTGCTAAAATTTTGAGCCGCGCTGTTACCAGGTAGATGGTAGTTGCCGGTGGATGCCAGATCCTGATGCGGTGAGCTCCTCCTGGGTTGTAATGGGAAATGAAATGAATGAATGAGCATAAGCACTTTTTTGTTTGTCTGTTTGTCTCTGTGTTTGTTTGTCTGTGGTGGTGGCTTCCTCGGTGAAAGCGTGCGTGTGTGTGCGAGTGTGTGCGTGCTGCCATGTTAGTGTTTGTGGCCGCAGACGCAGACGGCAGAGCAGAAATGATGCACTTCAAATTAAAATGCGAATGCAAGCGAAAACTTCAAAAGAAGCACTAGAACAGAAAACAGAAGCGCAAACGAGATACTAATAGACAATGCCAAATGCTAGGGGATCCCGGCATCTCTTTGTGGGTGTTTGTGCTTCTAAAAAGGGGGGGCGCTGGTCTTCGGTCTTCGGTCTTTGGTAGGCGTGGTCGTTTCATTGAATTGAAGGACCCACCATAAACACACTAACACACTGTCCCAGCGAAAGTGTCGCCGTCCAAGGGTGAGTTTGTGTGTTGGTGGAGCCAACGAAGGATAAAGTTAGCGACGATGACGAAGCAGGACTCGCAAATGCACTCTGTCCTAGCGATGGTCGAAGGTTTCGGTGGGGAATCAATTTAAAAAATAACCCCAGAATTCAACTAGAGTCATTGAACACTTGAAAAAAAATAAGTAAATTAAATTGCATCACTCTCTTAAATTAATTAAAATGTATTAAAAGGTCTTTTTAAATCAATGCTGTCTCTTTGTTAGGTGCACTTAGCTGAAATAAAAAAAAAAAACGCAGGTTATGTGACTTGTAATCGAATAACGTATCTGTGCATTTAAATAAAAGCAATGTTATTCGTTTGTCAGATGCTGAAAGTTAAAAGTTTAGGAGTTTCAGTTTTATATGCAACTGGTTCAACATGGCGTATACGTGATTTTTTACCTATAAATTTTTCAAAATTCTTTAAACAAATTCCTATGTTGTATCCAACAGATTACATAATTATTATATAATTATATAATTATTATAATTATTATAATTATTATAATTATTATAATTATTATAATTATTATAATTATTATAATTATTATAATTATTATAATTATTATAATTATTATATAATTATATAATTATATGATTATTATATAATTATATAATTATTATATTAATAATTATTTAAGAAGGGTTTTGGTTTTTTATGCACCAGGCTTAACATGGCGTATACGTGATATAAAAAAGAAGTACTTTATCGCAGTACTTTCTAGTTTCTTTTACTGAAACTGAATAAATAATATTATTTAGCCAAAGTAGAGGCATACACACAACGTTTTGTAAGGATTACCGAAAAAAAAAAACTTAAGCCTGATTGGCGGCCATTATCGAAATCACTCTTCGAAGCCTTTCCACTTCCGTTTCCGCATCTGCTTCTGATTCTGATTCTGCCACGATTCAATGCGATTCAATTCGCTGCGATTCAATCACGTTTTTGGGCACGAACGAGGTCACGCGCCCATCCCTAATACAAATGCACTTTGGACGTGGCCGACGCGCGCTAAATTCGCCTTAATTCACTTTTCATACAAAACAGCGGCAGCACAAAAGCACGCCCCGCACGCACACACACAGGAGCAGCCAGGACACACACAAACACACACACACCCACTCGGGGGCAGGGACACAAGTACACTCCCGCGCACACAGAAGCAAATGCATGTTTGTTGTAATTAATTTAAAATATTATTACAAGAGCGCGCGCGAGCGCTAAACTAAAGAAGAAAGCAGAAACAGGAGTCGAGGTGGCAACAGCAGGAAAGAGGTTGCCAGAGGGGGGTGGCTGAAAGGGGAGCACAGACAGTGACAAGGCAACGTTAAATAATTATAGCCCAAGCGAACTGCAAACAGCGAGCAAACAAACACAGGCACACCGACACACACACACACACACACAGGCAGCAGCAAACAGCATGTGAAGTGAATGAGAGGGATGTGGCCAAATAACCGTATGCTTCCCCGCCGTAATGCATGGGTGTCTGTGTGCGGAAACTAAAAAATCCCTAACCCCGAACTTTGTTTTTAATTGACGCGACAACAAGCAGGAACAGCAAATCAACAAGCGGCATTCCAAAAAGCAAAATAAAGGATAACAGGGTACACCGAAGGAGCGGTGGATCGGTGGAGCGGTGGAGGGCCGAGCGAAGGGTAAAAGTCTGCCAAAATACCAAAAACAAAATTAAAAAGGGGCATGCCAAAGCGAGAAAAAAAAAGAAACAGTAAGAAAGTAATAAACGTAAAGCTATTACAAAATCTGATAATGGTCTGAGGGCAATGGCAATGAGGCAGACAAATAAACGCATGCCGGCTAACACAAACACTCTCACATACACAAGAGCACACGACAGGACATTAGAAGAGCACGAAAGAGCGAGAATGTGCCGGAAGGAGAGAGCGGAACGACTGGAACCGTGGAACACAACACTAAACGAAAAGGTATTCGAGAATGAACTCCTTGAGTTTCTTGAGTTTCCTAAAATTGTTGAAAAAATCACAAAAGATTTTATATCTTTTTTAAGCAACTAAAAGAATGTAATACTTGATATTTATACTGTTAAAGGAAATTAATATGAAAATATACTTAAAATAATACTTAATTTATCAACGGAAGATAACTTCTTATAAAATATAATATCAACACTGCCTATTAATATATTTTAGAGTCAATTTTCCACTTGACAATTCGCAAAAACTAATATTAGGTGTAAGTAAGCTCATAAATAATATTAAAGAAATAAACATTGACATATTTTTGATCTTATATCATAAAGAATATTTTATCTAACAAGCCAAGGATCATTATTTAAGAACTATTTTTCCCGTGCACAATAGTGCAAGGATTCCAAATAGTAACAAAGTGCAGGGCGCCCATAAAACCCGTTACAATATGCCCTGCCACCGAAACAGCAGCAGTGGCTGTGGCAACAGCAGAAGATGCAGCACAGCAGCAACATCCAAGGCACAGCGGCAACAGCAGCAACAGCAGCAGGAGCAAGAGCGCCAGGAGCAACATAAACATTGAGGCGCGCGTGCTGAGACGGTTGCCGCAATATTAATTTCACGAATGAACAACCCTTGAATAAGCATGCACTTCATGTACGGTTGTTATTATGGCCCCACGAAGTGAAAGAGTTTGTATTCTCTTTCCAAAATTTCTCTCTTTAAAAGAGAGCTACAAGAACTGCCGAGAGAGCTACTAACTTCCTCTGAAAGCTTTTTTGTCCTTCGTCTAATTTCGTATTACTTCGTTTATTTAACCGAAGTCAGCCAATGTGTGTGTGAGCCTGTGCGTGTGTGTGTGTGTTGGAGGCCAGTTGCTTTTTCATTGTGCATTTCCCAGAGGTGCATTTTTCTGAAAATCTAATTTGAGAGATTGAGATTGTTTGGTCTTTCAATGTTCGTGTTGCGACGCTTGCAATTTCTGGCCACCGCCAACAATAAGGGTCCTCGTCCTCCTCCCCAAGCACACATATACATATATATGGCACACAAAAGTGTATGTGTGCGCCCATATATTTATGCAGCAGTGGCAGGATATTGGGGAGTTATGGTCTCGTCTCGGAAATACTCCAAGTCACAGTCACACGCTCACTTTAATTGGTCGAGTGCGTCGCAACGCTGCGGCAATTTCTGTTGAAAAATCTACATGGGAGATTTGCTAGCTGCAACTGTAATGCCAGCAGCAGCAGCAGCAGCAGCAGCAACAGAAACAGAAGCAGCACCAGCAGCAGCATCTGCAATAGCAGCAACATCAACCGAGGCAACAACGGAATCCGCATGGCAGCGATTTCAATCATTGCGCGCCACGCTCGCTGCGGTTTGACAAACATTTTTCACAGAATGTGCGAAGGAAACCGCCAGGCTCCACGGCAACCGAACTCCCTGTTTAATGGCACACAGATAAAAATTTTTTTCGTTCGCAGGAATCTTAGAACTTTGGTAATTCATTAAAATTAGTTTACAACATGTATAGTTATTTCATTTTACGGTAGTCTGTAAAAGCTAAAGTTTATTTGATAAAGACCATTTATTAACTTTTATTTAATGAAATTCACTGAACTATAAATTTAATTTTAATTTAATTAAAATATAAGTTTGAAATTCCCATAGCTCTAACTAATCCTAATTGAATACATATTTTTCTCTGTGCATCCCAGCCGAGATCTCACTCCTTTGGCCTTTGCCCGTCCCTTACTTATTCGTGTATGTTTGATGAGTATGCGAGAGTTTTATGGCTGTATTGGGAATGAGCTGTGAGCAGGAGCCCGCCATATCGGAAGTCAGGGAAAGGGGGAGGGCAGATTCTGGAATGAGGAGCAGTTTCAGGAGCTGGAGGAGGCACAAGGATGGGCAGGCCTGACGCCTGCCTTTGGTTTTCGCTTTGGCTTCAGCTTGGCGCCTCTTCGCCGGGCTGCCATGGAGGCTGATTGGGTTATGCTGTGATTTTAATTTTGAAATCATACGAATGCGAGTACTGCTGCAATGCAAAGCGATACGATACATGTGCGGATTTATTTATGCACATATCCGCAGACACACACACGCGTACACAAAAAAAAAAGGAATAAAAAATAAACGTATTTGTGTGCGAGCGTAAAGCGATAAAGCGCCTTACAGGATTTTGCATCGGACGGCTGCTGTTCGCAATTTGATAAGCTACCTCTGGGCATTATTTTTACGACTTTTTTCCGGCTCTCTCGCACACAGACACAGACTGGAAATATGCAATAAAATATTCTGATTTTAAGCTGATGTGTAAATCAAACGAATCTTATTGTTTTCAATTTGTGCACACTCCCATTCTCACCGGCTCGCTCTTCCCGAACAAGTCTCACTGCCGGCTTAGAAGTTCCCTCGATTGCGGAGAGTCGTCCTTCGACACTTGATCCCATAGAAATCGCAGACAGTAGAGCCATAAGCATGTATCAATCGGGTGTGGAATGAAGTTGAAGGTTACCGGGGCCGAGAACCTACCTACAAGGCTTTGCAAGGCAGCCAGCCTTTATTAAGTATACGCCCCGTTGAACAATTTAAACACTCATCTGTAGGAGAGCCTTTTAATTCAATGCTTTCTGTAATCAACCGAAACTCATTTTATTCAGAATTTAAGTTGAATCTTACCTTTAAAGTGGAGATTGAAGTGTGTTAACACATTTAACATTTTTACTTAAAATAAAACGACTCTATGTATCCCAAACAAAATGTGAAGCTGTTTTTATTGTACTCGTAATTAAGTTTAGCAAATTTACATTAACAGACGTACGAACTAAGCTATACAAGATTCGGATAAAGCGTTTCAAACATATGACTATGGGCATATGGATATGGTACAAACATACAAACGATATATATTAGATACATACAACTAGAACTATCAACTATCAACTATTGCGGATACGGAAACGGAAATGCTTTGCGCTGAAAGAATAAGGAGTAGAAGTAGACATGCCCTAGAATGGATAGAATAGTTAAGAGGTTACAGGTCCTATAAGAAGAGCTTGAACAGGGCAAAGAGCGCCCAGGCAGCTAACGCATAAAAAATTGCCAATGTCGTATAGTGAAGGACCTTCAATCTGAAAGTATAGAGTGGAAATAATTAGTTAAATGGTATTATTTCTTTAAAAATCCTAAATCTCACCTTTCGTAGCGCTTGATGGACTCTGGAATATTGCTGGGATCATCCTTGACCACATACAGACGCAGCCCGTAGAGACTGACACGGAACAGATTGGTCCAGTCCAAATCCCTCATATCGAAGGCAAACAACCTCTTGTCTCGATCATCAAGTTTTTCCGTGAGTTTTCTTACATTGTCGTTATCGAAGCGGAACTCATTCGAACTAAAGTATTTCAGGACGTTGCTTAGCTTGTGAATCTTTCTGTAAATCTTCATCATCCTGAAAGAAAAAACATATTGATTTTCATCGGAAACCGAAAATGTTTTTAAACCCAAAACCCACCTTGGCTTCTTGCCAATGATCACCATAATGGCGTCCATGACCAGGGCAGGCAGGGTGTGATAGAAGAAGCACAGGATGTGATATTGCCACATGTGTGGCACAATGGTGAAGCGCGGATACCAGATGGACTTGCGCATCGGGATGTCACAGCCATACTCGAAGCCGTCCTCCATGTATCGCCGCCAGGTAACCATGTTCTCAGAATCCGGCACGTAATTGTAAATCGGGGGCGTCTCGTACCTTTAAATTAATTTAATTTATTAAATATTAAATTCGAAATATAAGTTATATTAGTTTAATGGAATTGCAACTCACTTGTTCCGAGCTATGTCCCAGGCACTGGCCAGCAGCGCATTCACGCACATATCCACCGGCACAATGTGCGCCTTGTTGTCCATGTCGCCGGTGAAGACTCGCAGAACGCCGGAGCCAATGCCCACGATCACGCCACAGGGGCCGTACATATTGTCGATCCAGCCAGTGACCGGTTCGCGGTAAGTGGTGATGACTGTAAGACAAAAATTATTAAAAATATATCCTTAGAGTTCAGAGAACCTTAGAAACTCACCAATGCCCGGTCTGAAGATAGTAACTGGCAAATTCTGTGCACTCTGCTGCACGACATTTTCGGCCAGGACTTTGGTAAAAGTATATGTGTTGGGATAACCCTTGATAATGGTCGGCGTCAGGGTGTTGAGGGTGTGTTCGTCGAGGCACTCGCTCAGCTTAAAGGCATTCTCCCCAGTCATTGTGCCGTTGTAGAACTTCTCCTGAATGTGACGCATGTTGCAGTGAGCAAATGCTGTGGAGACGTGGACGAGGGCCTGGAAATGTTCAATAAAATTACATAAGTTCCTTTTTAAAATATATATAAAACAAACCTTCAAATTGACTATCTCTTTGGCCAGCTTAATGATCTCCTTGGTACCATGGACATTGATAGCAATGGCCATTTTGAGTTTCTCATCAAAACGCACTGTGGCTGCACTGTGCAGGACGATATTGACATTCTCCAGGATCGTCTCACGCTCATCGGCAGATATTCCCAAGCCTGGCAGCGAGCAATCGCCACTGATGATGGTAATCTGGCAGCGATACTTGGGGTTCACCTGCTTCATCTTGCTAAAGACCTGTCCCAAGGACAAATTCAATCAGTAAAATTCAATCAATTTGTTGTCCAAGGTCCACTTACGGGATCATTAAACAGATCCTCAATGCGTGCAAAGGCATCCTTGCCCTTCTTGGTGCGTATCAGCAAATAGATTTGTCCCACCTCCGTGACGCGCAGCAATTTCTCAATGATAACTGGGGACAGGACAGGACAGCACGACACGAGACGAGACAAGATGAGAGGACGAAACAGGAGAGGATAGGTTGTGTAAATAAGTGGGCGCCATTCCAGTCACGTACTGGGAGTCGAGTGGAACTTACTTTTGCCAAAGAATCCTGTGCCGCCAGTGAGGAAGACGCCCTTGTCCTTGTAGAACATTTGCATGGGCGACTCGTCTGCGGGGAAGAGATCAATGCAAACAGTCATTAAACAATTAGCCAATTTGATGCGCATCATTGGGGGCTCAGTTTCCCAATCTCAGTTCCCTTCGCCCCGCCCGATGTTTGTTCGGTTCGGTTTGTTTGCCGGCAACTTGAAGCGCTGCCACGAATTTAAATGCGCATCAAATGCCACTTGAATGGCGCATAATTCACGCCACACACACACAGATATACGTTTCACATATACATACATGTACAGAACCAGATGCAGGGGCAGCCGCAGATACTGGCACCCACACAGGCGCATAGTTGGTGGGTCATGGGGCAACCGCCGGCTCCTGCTGCTCCCGCGTGCATTTTTGCCCAAAGTGCCAAAACGGCAACAACACTTGACGTTTCAACGCCGCCTGCCAATGGTTACTGGCTCCTCTAAACCCGCCCCCCTTGAACCCCCCACCCCCGGCTTTGTGGGCCATCCATCTCTGCCCACATTGTTGTTTGCGGCATCGGTTGCCGCTGCCTGCCACTTGCTGGGCCACTCATAAATATTTGCAAGTTAGCAGCTCGTCGAGCCATTCATCTATTGTCTAAAACGCACACACGCTGCCGGCACACACTTGCTAACGCACAGTTGCATATGCTACACGTGTATCCATCTACACTGGCAAACTGTGGGAGTTATCCTACAATTTTTAATTGATTTTAAAGATTTTTTATTTATTTATAAGTTGTATAAGAATTATTTAGACCCTACATAACTTTGCTTGAAAATTAATGAGTTCTTTCTACTAAATTTGTTTAAAGATTATCCAAAAAATGTGATATATGTATTTTACAATTTCATTTTAAATGTTCTATGATCTAATCTGTATAACTATTAGCACACATGTTTCAAAAATCATTAAAAACTATAACCTCAAAATGTGTTTAACAAAACCTATATTTAAACAACAAAAGTTAGGCAAGTTTATATTTTATAATATGCTAAAAAATGCATTTCCATTTTTTTTTTTTTCTGTAGACCAACAATGAAACTAAATAATGGTTGGCCGCCAAAAATATTCGCTTCAATATTCTAAATCAATTGTCACCAACATAACCAGCATTAACCGGTATTAATTAAACTTTGTGGCTTGCCTGTAGATTAAAAATTAAAATATGTAGTGTTTGTGGAAAATAAACTGACGCTTTAAAGCTTCATAAAGGAAAAATCATGAAAGGAAAATGATTTTTTTGAGCAATTAATTAAACCAATTTAAAAACAAAAGCTGCCTTAGCTCATATACATTTTAAAATTGGGAGAGTTTACCATTTTTATTCTTATTTAACTTCAAATAATTCACTTTTTCTCCAGTGCAAGATCCCCACACATTCCTCAATTGAATGGCATCTCATCTTGAGACGACCTGGTTCAACTTCGCCTTTGCCTTCGCCTCCGACTCGAGCTGCCTAATTGCCAATCGTCGACGTAAATCACTGTCAGTCGGTGGACAGGGACCGCTCGCAGCCCGATATGCAGCCAGCCAGCCAGACAGCCATGCACAATTGCCACTTGATAATTGCATAATAAATGCAACATTGCTGAGAAGGATGTGCCGCCGGCCCTTCATCACCCCCAGGATTCCCGTCTTCCCAGCTTCACTGATGCCCCGACACCCCGTTGCCCGTTGCTGCCGGCTCAAGCATAACAAACACATTCATTCAAATACGACTTGACACCTATAGCCTGACACCAACAACAGCTCCTGTCCAATGGCAAGCCACCGCTATGCCATCACCGCCACCCATTATAGCTTCCTCCACATGCGCCTTCTCCTCCTCCTCCGCCTTGGAGCAAATTCCTGGCTCGAGGCCACACTCAACCACAAGCACTTGGCTGGCTCACTCAAATGTTTTGTTTACCTATGCTAATTGGCTTAAATGCAACTCAAGCGCACTTCGCATCGCCTTCATCGCGCCCAATGGAAAACTGACAAGAAAGGAAGGTTGACATCAGAGATCTAAGCTTGGAATACCCTTGCTGGCCACTTATTTCTAGAGAATAAATACAAACAAGGTTTGATTTAATTATCTTTGACAACTATAAAGTTTAATTATTAAATTTGTATCAAATAAATAAATAATAAACTATCAGCTTTTTATCTGAGAAAGAAAAGGCCATATAAATGTAAAGTAAAATTAAAAAACCGGCCTATTCAAAGTGATTTCATAATTTTTAGCCTAACAATGTTTAATAAAGATTCTTTTAAACTTAAGACTTGCCTACTCTATAAACTTCTTAACCAAATGTGAATACTTTCTGGGAGAGTATCATAAATTTTGCCACCACGCATCTCTTTTCTTCCCCTTCCCCTTTTGGGAAATTGACTAGGAAAAAACCCCCCGAAAGGCATCACTGCGGCAGGGAAGCCTCCGTCATTGTTCGGGGCCGCGGCGAAATCGAGCCTCACTTGGAGTGACTCGAGTGGGAGCGGAGTGTGGCATTTAAAGCTCTTCGAGCGCTTTGGGGCATTTGTTCAACGCTAACTCCGGCTCCAGCTATGGCACCAACAGCACCAGCACCAGCACCAGCACCAGCACCAGCCACACCAACAGCCAAATCCCCGCCAGAATGCCCAACAACAGCAGCGCCACTTTGAGTGAATTGTCAACAATTGTTGTTGGCTCTTCGGATTTTGCGGGCGGCAGACAAAAGACAAAAGTCTGTCACATAATTTGTCAATTTCAACAAATTTTTGTTTCAACCCCGCTTCCTCCTTCTCTGACGCTGTGCAACCTTACCTCCGGGCAACTCCGCTAATGTAATATTTCACGTAAATGCCTTTTATTTTTCCTGGCTTGTGGCTGGGGATTTGCGTGGCTCTGTTTTTTTTTTTTTTTTTGTTTTTTTTTGTCACATTTTTATTTTATTTTACTTTATTTTTTGTTGGAACTGGTCACTCACCCTTCACGTCATTTATGAGCTGACAATGATCTTCCAGCGATTTCATCCCATTCATGATGTTCATTATTTTGGGATCATCCATCTTAGCCAGGTAAATATTTCCTAATTATCTGCGGGAAGAGAGCACAAAAATGCGGAATAAATTAGTAAAACAGGAAATTCAGGTAACACATATCAGAAAATGCAAATAATGATTCATAATTGGTATTTACAAAGATAATAATTTACAGTTGAGATTCGATACGGGGATATATTTATATCCTTTTAAGAAAATGTAAGAGAAAACCCACTTCTTATCCGATATTAGCTAATCTTCATAGTATTTTTTTACCCTTTTAAAGTTTGTAAAATTAACTTGTGAATTAATCAAGTTCTGACCTGCTTATCAGCTAAAATTTATAGTGACACGAATTCCGATTGCATTCCCTTTCTGCGACACAGATAATCCCCTAATTGAATATCTGGACTCAACCCCTTCAGTCCTACAGCCGCCAGACAGAAGTTTTCGGGAAATTATTCCTTTAATTCGAGCTAGATGAATGGGAAGCGAAAACCATAAAGCCAATTACAAGAGCCCCAGAGCGGTAACCATGCGACTGTTTCTTGGCTACTAAAAATCAAATATATACGTAAGTATATTTCGCTCCAGTAAAGCTCGAAATTTAATTAAAACTTTGCTCCTTGCTGGCAGGCCAGAGAGGAGCCACAACGAGACGGCGGGAAAGTGGGAGAAAGTGGAGCGGAGCGGAGCGGAGTGGAGCGCGTCACTGAAATTTCTAATGAAGTGCCAGACGCACCTGTTGACACAGCCGAAAAACAAGAAGGCTAAAGGCGGCTAGATATGAAACCGAAACCCAAATGAGAGTCAAACTTAAATAAAATTTAATAAAATTCAAATTATACCGAACCCGAGTGTGGCGAGAGGCGAGTGCAGCGGCGCTGAGGTGAATAAAACTATGCAAAAGTAGCGATAACAAATGCGTTACAGAATTCTGAACTCGTTTCATTTTTGGCAAAATGAACAGCGAATTTAAGCTAATTTCAAACTGGACTCTCAGTTAAAATTAACTCGTTTTCAGCACCGTCATGGTAAGGTGTAAGCCGTGCAGCGTATTTGTGCAACCTGTTACCCTAACTCACTTATTTGATTTCGATTCAATTTTATGTTGGACTTTAGTCTTTTGATGATTCCTTTATAGCAGCCACACTTGAGTAGTGATAATTGTACGCTGGCGAACAGAAATAAAACAATGGGTCTGACCCATTGATTTAACTTCCCGGCGAGAACCAACAGCAATAATGCGAATGCAATCAAAGCTCGGCGGGTGCAATTACACAGAGAAATACTTGTATATCGGCCGACAAAGTCCGAAAATATCATGAAATTCCAGGGAATGTAAGTACAGTGTGTTTCATATCGAAATACCATAGCAGCCTGCCAACGGATTCCAACAACAGGTAGTTAAGGTCATGAATCTGTGCCTGTAATTAACTCGTGTTGGTAGCGCCCTTTTATCGGAACATTAGCAGGCGTAAATAACTCCAGTCAATTAACTATGTAAATAGCCGAGTGCTGGCGATCATTAAATGAAAGTATAGGGCGATAAAAGTATGAAAAAGCACCACTCATTAGAATAATTAGCAACTTTGTTTTGTTAATTTTTGGACCTGGATTCAAAGCCTTTATTAGATTTATGAGATTTAATGCTTTTATTGGAACCTCTTGAATGTTACTACATATTTTAGTATTATTTTTAATCTATTGACCTATATTATTTATTTGTACACTGTTTACCTAATTCTAAATTAAGCAACAGGAATATAATCAGCCATAGCTACTAAGGCTTTCGGCTGTATTAACCTATATATATTATTCTCTATAATAACAAAAGTTTCAATTTCCTTAAAAAAAACATCTTTTCGCACTGCATTGTCGAGATTACAGAAATCAATAAAGAAATTATCTTATTAAATAATATTGTCTTAATTAATCGAATTACGCTCCATTGCAGTCCATTTAATGAATAAAATTAAGCCAAATTAAATGTGCCAGGCAGCCTTACACTGTCGACGCGCAGTGTCTGCTTGTAAGCGCGCGAAAGACCAACAATGGGAAGACAACAAACAAAGAAAGCCGCGGGGAAGCCTGAAATCTGAGAAGACAAAGAGACAGGCAGCAGTCAGCTCGGATGCCATATGAAAATAAAAATTAAATAATTTCGCGCAAGTCAAAGTCTCGCACAATTAACCCATATTTGCCATATTTGCGAATGGAAACCGAGCACCGATAGGCACCTCGTTACCCACTGCACTCCACTAAAAAGCAACGCCACGCCACTGCACTGCACTCCACCCTGCTCCCGATCCCAATCCCCTCCAGCTGCTCTTGCGGCTGTGGCGTGTTGCATTTCACACCAATTGGGAAGCTTTTTACACCGCTCGCGCTTGGCTCGGCGCTCACTCAGTCGGATGAGTGACGAAAGCAGCGCAGTGCAATCCAATGACAGACGGCAAAAGGGGGATTTCAGGGGTCGGGAAACGGGTACAGGGACACTTAGTTAGTTGGGCAGCTAGCCAAGCTTCATCCAACTGACTGGACTGGACGGGCTAACTGGCACTGTCGGCCAAAAAGCCACTGCAGCTGATTGCACCACGTCGACGACCACAGCGCCACCGATGCCAACGAGGAGTGGAGCCCATCTATCCATCCATCTATCCAATTCGTCCCTCCGTCCCTCCCAGCAGCCGTAGGAAAAGCTGCGAGAGGTGTACGCACTGAATGAACCTCTGCCGCGGGGGGAAGGCGACAAGGAAAAGCGGGGTTCGACTTTGTAGACGAATTTATACATTGTTTAAGTATCAGCCGCAGATACTGTTGCCCACCGTGCCTTTCCCCGCTGTCCACTCAGTTGCCGACACCAAAACTCCATCGTCAATGCACATCGAAGCGCAGCTAATTGAAACAGTGCGGAACAGTGGGCCTATGTCAAGGAAAATTTGAACAAAAATTTCAGCAGACAGAGTAAAGAGTTTCTAGAAAAATATTCTAAAAGTTTTAGAAGGAAAATTAAAAGACAGACGATCATGGCTAGATCATATTGTCTTATTATTTGTTAATTTATTATGTTCCTTTAGGTGATCACAAATTTAGCATAGTTATAAAATATTTTGGATGTCCACAGAGCTTTTTATTAAATATCTATACCCTCCAAATCACTATTTACGGAAATTTCAGCTTTAAAAACGTATTTTAAACTATTTTTGTACATATTAATCAGTTTGTAACTTCATTTGTACAACTAGCAGTAATTATGTTGATTTAAAGCAACTTTCCTGGTATTCCGGGCAATAACACATTTACATTTCGAGGAATTTCAACCCAGTTATAAGGAATTCCACTGTATAACTTGGCCTGATGTTGCCACTTTCGGTACTTCTTTTACTTCTGGCGCTTGTTTGCGTGCGGTGCACCAGACTAGCTGCTGCTGCTGCTGCTGCTGCTGCTGCTGCTACAACTGCAGCAACAACTACAGAAAACTTTTCAGGGGAACAATGGCCCGAAAAACAAAAGTATGAACCACAACAATAACAACTGGACTGAACCAGGGGGCAGTTGTTGGAGCAGGAACAGGAGCTCTGTTAGTTAGCAATGCAACAGCAATGCAGCAGCGGCAACAATGAAAATAACGCGAGCAACACAGCAACAACAACAACAAATCTGAGGCAGGACCACTTCGCATATTCCCCTGAAAACCTGTGAATCGAAATTTTTACCATCAGTGGAGGGCAATGGAAAAGCCGCACCAGTTTTCCCTTGCCTTTTCCCCCCCCATTTCCCTTTCCGGCCACTTTCCTCTCGTCGAACACTTTTGACGAGGCCCATTCGCTTTGAATTTTATTTAATGCTTTTGTAATAAAGTGTAAAATGGTGGAAAAGTGCAAACAACGGCCACAAGAGGGAGAAATGCAAAGAGGACGAAGGCGTTGCATAATATCAGCAACATCATCATCAGCAAGGCCAGAGTCGTTACCAAGGAGCCGGGCCAGGAGCAGGACCTCATCCTGCTGTTTGGGGGCGGAATAAGTAAGAGCTGCGGCCAACACCGGTGGCCACATTAAAAGAAGAAGAAATAATTAACAGCAACAGTTTGAAAGTCCATAAAATGGAAATGGTCGAGCATTGCCATCGCCATCGCCATCGCCATCGCCGTGGCCGTGTTGACTCCGGCACCATCTCCGGCTCCAGATACAGTGCCACCCGTTCGCATCCACGTCCACCGTTGCCTCATTGGCATCACCATTAACAGTGGTGCAGACGCCGTCGCCGTCGCCACCGCCAACGCCACGACCACCGCATGTGCCATACAACTTCCGACTTCCGTTGGCTTTGCCCTGTCTGAAGGAGGGTCTGTGACTGGGTCCGGACTTTAATACAATATATATACATACGTATATGTATATGTGCGGCTACATAGTTTTCTCTGATGCAGCGCACTTGTTTGCCATACCCTTTTCGGTAAGTGGCCATGACAGAGCAATCGATTCGGTTGCATCTCCGCATATGTATTTACTGTCTAACCCGTGACAAAGCAAATAACTTGAAGAGCAATGGGAATTTTTCAATTGATTATTTAAACGATTTTCCATCCACTCACTAATTACTTTGACCGCAGATTATCTCAATTTCCATGTTTAATTACATTGTATTGTGTTTTGAGAGTGAAATGTAGAAGATAATTTCCAAAAGTTTGCTTGTAAACCAGATGTTGTCTTTGGAAAATAAATTATATTCATTATTGAAAGCTAGCAAATCATTTTCCCATTATTCAATATTTCACTTAAGAAAAAGCTATCAAATTAATTCAAATGCAGGGCATTAGCTTTTCGTTGCCATAAACTTTTGCAACTTTTCCGATTTATATTCTTTGCTATTTGTTAATGCCGTTGTTGCTGTGCGTTGACTGTTGTTGCTGTTGTCGCCGGGTTGACACACAAGCAAAGAGTCTCTGCAAAAAATGTTCGTTAAATCTATTAAAAGATAATTACGTGAAGACAAATGGACGGGCAGGCAACGGGAGCCAGAGCAGGAACAGTAGCAGGAGCGCGGGCAGAGGGTGTCCGGGTATCTTTTGTGCCGACACTGGCATCCTATCCAGTGGCCGTGCCGGTGTCCGTATCCGTGGCCGTGTCCGTGTCCGTGTCTGTGTACGTACATTTGTCCGCATCCATAACCATGCCCGGCTCCTGTTTCTGCTCCTCCTGCTGCGTCTGTGGTGGCCGCCATTCATCCGTACATATGTACGATATTATTATTCGAGTTCGTTGATACGATAACGCTAATGGATATGGATATTGATTATAGTTTTTATGTCGCTTATGCATCGTTGCTGCTGTGGCCCTGGCTCCCGTTTCGCATGCTGTGCTCCTTCCGGCCGGCATTTTCCCCGAACCACAGGCGACAGACTCCACTCACCCAGGCCACTCAGCTCGCTGGTGTGGTAATGATAATTTTGATTATATTGATGCGTCATTTTATGAGCCGCAATGGTATTGAAATTGAGTGGTCTGTGACAGCGTCTAGTTTATGGCTGCCATAATGGCGTCCCAATCCCAATTAACAGCTGCTCGAGCGAATCTCCCGACGGGCTCTAATGAAAGGAGAGCCTTCTTTCGTAGCCAATTAAGCGGGGATTAGGGGCAGAGTCCTCCATCTCCATCTCCATCTCCATCTCCATCTCCATCTCCATCTCCATCTCCGCCCCCTTCTCTGACCTCTGCGTACCCAGACACTTAGTGGGTCGGCGGCAGTGGTAATAATCGCAGTCGATGGGAACTGCGAACTTTAGCTATTGTTGGCGAAAAGTCTTAACGACTTTATCCAGCGTCCGACACCGACGTTAGCACCGCTCAATGCAAACTGCAGGTTCTTGACACTCCCCCAGAGCCGAGCAGGGCAGAGGTACTGGGGAATGCTAATTACACGTATCTTCAGATACGTGTGCGAACTCGCAATATCCAATTACGGAATCTTACACGAGTGACAAACATTTGCGGCAATTAAATTAATGAAACTTTGTCCGGCTACGTGTCGCCGATCTTGTGTGGATTTCTTTATACTATACTATATATATGTGTGTTATTCAGGTGTTATCAGTCGCTATCTTTCCGCCTGGAAGAGCTGCGCATGCGTCACAATATCGTAAAAAAAAAACAAGACCCTCCCAATCCCCTACTATTCAAATCCCGTCTGCCCGCAATCGGAGAGTAACCAAAACGCAGCCACACCTGAGCTGCCAATTCGAGCGTTTAACCGAATAGTTTCGGTTATGGCTCTGCGGCTGGCCAAAACGTTTATGTATTGGCCAGGCAAATATTGCCCGGCAATTGCCTCATATTCGCATTTTCGCATGGCCACAGCAGCAATCAAAGCCAAATTGAATAGGCAAATTACCAATCTTCATCCACACGCCCGATGATAGCACGAAGAGCTTTTGCTGAAATGTACTCAACCCAATGGGGCTTTGAATGCAGAGTATGCCGACCCTTAGGGGAATTTCGAAAATGTTTTATAACCCAATAAAATATGGTTTATTTTGCCTTATTTGTGTTACTGTTGATGATGTAATTTTTAAACAAATTTAATATATGATTTTTTCAGATTTAAGGCATTTATACTAGTTATTTCGATTGCTTTCCATTTAAATTGAAAAATTAGGTTAACGATACTCTAATGTAAATGAATTAATCAAGAGATTTTTGCTTTCAAATTTCGCAAAAGAAAACCAGACAGTGAGAGTTTATTTCGAGACTTTGGGGACCAATCAATGGTCTTAAAACATATATCCATTTTCTTTTCCTTATTATAATAAATGAATGAATTTTAATCAATTAATTAATAAAACAATTAAACATTAATTTCCTACAAACCTAACAAATTGTGAATCTATTCGATAAATAACTTTAAACATATTTTTTCTGCCCTCAAAACGAAACAAACTGACAAAAAGATCCAATCTAATCCCCGACATTAACTGACGAATATCCCTTTGGGCATGGATTTTATAAATTTAATTCTCATTAATTAGGCATTCATTCTTTTTCACTGTGATTTATTTTAATTTGATTGTTTTCATTACTTAAACAATGAATATATAAGGTTAATTTCAATTTTCCATTTAATGAACAAAAGAGCACAACGCACTGTGAACAATTTCTAAATCAATTTCAATTGTTTGTTGCGCCATTATTACACCTGTTTATTTATGGCCGGGTTTTTTTTTTTTAAATTATGGAAAAACGCACACATCCATACGTACATACGTAAGCGCACACATTTACAAATTGTAATTACATAATTCGCTCATTATCAATGACAACAACAATTACAGCAACACGACATTACAAAATCGGCATAAAACAAAAAACCAAAGTGAATGCAGAAGACGAAAAAAATAACGTAAATAAATTAAATGCGCTCCGCTATAATTTATATTAATTAATCGCTTTATTTTTTCAATTTTTCGCGATTTTGCTGCTGCCATAATCGGGGAAATCACGCCAAAAATCAATGCAACAACAATCAGTGGCATGTAATGCACAAGCGACGGCAGCAGCAAAAAATATTATTACCTATACAAAAACAAATTTATGCGCTAATAAATAAGCAAACATTTAAATCGTTTTCAATTGCTATCTCTATCTCCCTCGCTCGCCGGGACTCTCCCTCTCTCTGCCCCAATTTGTGTAATTTATAATTGAATATAATTTTAAATTTTTGTTTGGCGCTTACATATAAATAAAGTATGATATTTTCCAATTAAATTACAACAAAAGCCTTGCTAAACTTTAAGCTTGCAGGCTGGAAAAATAATTGAAGAGGGGTTAGATCATGTTAAATCGGTTTTACGACCAATAAGTGCCCTGTATTGAGGCGCAGTAGAATTCAGATTAAAAAGAACATTTTCTATACATTTGTACATATACATATATTATTTTTAAATAAATTTCCTATAGGAAACAATATACAGGAATAGAATAATGATTTGCAATCAAGAGGAATTTATTTCAATTCTTTAACCTGTATTACTTTGCTTGCATTTAATTGAATTTAATTGAAATTAAATTCATTTATTTTTATTCATTTCTTGAGATTGAAATAGATTCCATAACAATTGTTAGCTAATATTTATTTAAATATAAGTGAAATCGTCACGTTAATATGCCCAAAATTATTCAGGCTCTGCGCGGAGAGTGAGAAGTCATAATGGAAATTCTTTGGCAAATTGAAATTGCAGCCACTTGAGGCAGAAGTGGCAGTGGAACGGAACTAAAGTGAGGGGGGCGTGGCCCTCTCAGTCTGAAGAGAGGCTCGTCCCACTTCGAGGGGGTTGTGAATGAAATTCGGAGCCGGGGTAAACGGTTAAGAAATCACGTCATAAACGCGCCGAGCACGAATTATTTACAAAGCACGGGGAAGCCTAAAAGAAGGCCCACACCCCAATAAAATAACAATAAACTATGCTCCATGGCCCAGCGAGGGAAATGGTGGGTGGTAGGATGGTGGGGCGGTGGACTGACTGCTGGGTGGCTCTCGGATGGTCATAAAAACAAAACAACAAAAGCTAAGGGAACAACAAGCCGCAGTGGCATAAACAATTGTGTTACAAATACGACTACAAATGCATAAAGCAAGGAATCCAGCCAGCAACAAATGTCGTCTCTTATAGACGATTATTTATTGTTAACGATTTATATTTGTTGTTTGTGCTGCTGCCGCTGCCGGAAAAGCTCGCATTTCCAAGCTGCGTCCCTTGTACGTGCAAATGTGTGAGTCCCTGCCCCAGATTGCAAGCTCCGTGCTCCATGATCCGCCCTCTCTGGGCCTTACTCCGTTTTGGCCTCAGCGATTGAGCCTGATTGCCGGCTCAAGTGTCGGTCGCGTCACACGGGGCGTATGCGTGTCGGATTGTGGGCCCAAGTGGAAGAGGTGGCCCCTGGGCGGCTGTGGGTGTGGCAGGGCCATCTTAGAGCTGAGCACTTGGCCCTGCCAACAAGGCAATAATTTTTTTTTATATTTATGGGCAGAGAATCGACGTGGTGCTTTGATTGGGTGCTTGCCCAAAATTTCAGAAAATAATATCTATGTTGGGAATAAAGCAGAAATTAAAATGGAGTCACCAAATATTATTTAATGCTTAATTTTATTCAAATAATTCTTGTTTTAATGCAATCTTGCTGTTATGTTTATCCGTTTCTAGGTATTATTATTACAATAATGAATATTAAAGTTCACTTTACTGCACACAGAGCTTGCTTGAGAAAAAATTTGAGTAAATTCGTGAGTTATTTTGGAAACAAATATAAAAATATAATTATTATTTTTATAGAGTTTTTCTTTTAGGTAAAATATTTTCAAACTTGAATTCCCAAATACCTATAGGAGTGGCTAAGGCAGATCGGAAAACCCCTACCACTGCGTGCATCACTGGCTATAATGCTGGGGCCATCAGTGGCAAGTGTTACAGTTGGCTTTCCCGCTTTCCCGCTTTCCCACGCGTCGCAGCAACATTCTTCTTCGTCAAGTGCGCGGCATGTTTGACAGCAATGAGTGCTTAACACGTACGAGGAGGGCCTTTGTTCGATACCCACTGATGATGCTGTTCCTGGAGCTGTGGCTGTGGCTGTGGCATTGTTGCTCATTTGCCACTTTATCTTGGCATTGTGCATGTTATTTACTGTTGCCCCACCAGCTTCCTTCGATTCAATACGCCCTCGACTGCTGTTGCCTTTGTGCATCAAGCTGTACACTTTGAGAAATTTAAAAGGCACACATTTACCCCGAAAAATAAGAAAAAATAAACAAAGAAAAACATTTCTTTTACCAATAAAATAGTATCTTTAAAAGTTTATATTTTTCCGAAATGATTCCTTAACAATATTTTCAAAGCACACACATTTTTTTCTGCGTGTCTTGCGAGTATCTGCGGACTGTCAAAGTATCTGTATCTGCAAACGAGCTCCAGCTTCAGCTGTGGCCGTTGTATCCGTATCTCTGTGCGTGCACATTGTTTTCTGTGTGACAAATTTTGTAGGAAATCATTTGCTATGCTCTGTTAAACGATGACTTCTTTCTCCGTTTGTGTGACGCCCAATTCATTGAGTCTACTGCCTGCGGGCTTAGTTACCCCAATACGAACCCAAGTCAGTCGAACCCGAGCACAGCACAACCCAGCTATCCCAGCCTTGGTCCAGAATAAACCAATTTGGGCGAACAAGATGGAACAAGACCAAGACCAACATCAAGACGAAGATGGAGGGCCAAGGCGAGGACAATAACCGACCCACTGACCCACACAAAGTAGCACAAAGATGTTTTACGAGTTGTTGTTCTCGTTGTTGTTACAATTTGTTCATTACTTTTTATCACTTGTAGACGATACACTGAGAATAAATCAAGGAATTCAAAAGATTCAAAGAGAAATTGATTTTAATTTGTTAAAAAGATAATAATTACTGAAGAATTGTGAGCTTAAGAGACTTTAATTTGCCTTTTAATGATTTATTAAGCTTTAAAACTATTTTTTTTTAATTTTAGTTACCTTTTAGAATTAGAAAGAAACAAATTTTTCTGCGAAAAAGTGTTATAAGTAACATATGTCTTCCACATTTTTTGTAACAGTGTCATAGCAAAAAAGAATTTACTGATAGTGACCTTTTGCCCTGCCAACAAAATTGTTGCCCCTTTTTCTGACATTTTTCGAGATTTTTTTCCCCCAGCAGCTGCTCATCCATTGTATTTCTATTGCTATTGCAGTGATTTTTTCCCCATTGTTAATTCCTCTGATTGCCAATGTTTTTGTTTCTGCTGCACCCATGTCATGGGTCAGTTGAATAAAGTGAAAAAAAACCCAACAAAATATATATAGAAACAGAAACACGAGGCACGCAGTGTTGCAAAATGGTTTCTGGCCACAAGCAGTTGGCCCAAACATATAATTATGTACGAGCATTGTGGATAATGCCGAATGCCAAAGCCACACACATGCACTCAACCCATCAACCTCAAGCCTAGCCACGCCCCCTTTATCCCCTTACCCCTTTCCACCCCGTCCACCACTTTTCCCGCCCTAGGGCCAAAATGTATTTTCCCTCATTTTTATGCTGCCCACAAATTGCATTCAATTTATTTTGCTTGTTGCAAATCAAAAATCTCCATAAAGCAAAATGTTTCCTCCGCAATGTTTGCGGACTGCATAAAAATGTTTAACATCGCATAAAAGTTATTACTTCATTTATTTCAAATGCAAACATTGTTCTCAACCGAATCCGTTTTTGGTAAAGTTATGGAGCAGGAGGAGATACATATATTTGTTTATTGCATTTAAATTGGGAAAGCTTCCATGCCATTTACGAAGGTAAAGTGAAAGGAGTTAAGAGTGCTTGGCGGCAGGATACTTTGAAACATTAGCAACTTTTTAATGTTGTTTTAAATGGACTTTCAATGTTCACCAATTAAAAGGGCTTTTAAACGTAGCTAATAAATAATGCTTTAATTTTTAGAGGCAGCAGCAGCTTTGTCAATTTCAATGTTTTATTCTTTAAAGAAATATAAAAATCATTTGAATACCTTTGAATAGCAGCATTTCTTATCTTAAATTTTCCAAAAATATACAAAGAAAAGTTTTGCAGAAACTATAAGTAATCTTAATAAACATCACAGAAATTTTGCAGTTAATTACGATTTATTTTTTACTGCATGAGCTCACCTGTAGATGAAGCAGAATCAATGTTTCAATCATTTTGCATTTCTATTTTAAGGTAACAAAATGTTGCAGAATTTCCTAAACTATATTTCAGACAAATTCCTTTGTTAAGCTCATAAACAACAATATAGTTTATTCCAAACTATTCCAGATTAATTAAATGAATTTTCAACTGGCTTTCCAACTCAGCAGAAATACAAAAAATGCAAGAACAAAAAAAGGCTTAAACCCACAATGCTCAAATGTGGCAAATGAAATGGAAATTCCCTGCATATTATGTATATCAAGTGGCAGCTTTTGTTTATGGCCAGCCACTTCAGGACCATCTGCAATCTGCAATCTCCATTGTAACTTAATAAACCACTAAAAGGGGAGGATAGCAATGAGCTGGGAAGGAGGGACAGGACGACGAACGAAAGTAAAATAAAGTGTCTTTTTTCAAAGCCGACTACGAAATCAGAAACAATTTCTATGGGGTTCAGGTTCAGATCAATTCAAGGCCCAAGCTCTGTGTTTTTTATTTTTTAATAAATACTTAAGCGTAAACCGGATATTTCAATATCCTGGCCACTGGCGCTAACCCCTACATACACACGCATATATATCCTCCGTATAAAGCGGAGTGTGCGAACAGGGTAAGAATGGAAAATGCTCCGGCGTATTTGCATAAGAAAAACTAAGTTGAACCAAAATCAATGATTGTACACTAGAAGCAAGCACCGCCACGCCCTCGAATCGCCCCCTCAGCCAGAGACGGAGTCCTGCCCTGAAACAGAGGACCCAGGGACCAGGAGGAGGGAAGGAGGAAAGGAGGTGGTGCTGGCCGCTTTCATATTATTACTTTATGGTTGCCTCCAGTTATGCATACTATAACCATAAATATGCTCCAATGGATCCAAAGTCAGCCAGCAACGAAATCGGAGCGGAGCCGGGCGGAAAACAACATCAGCAACAAAAGCAGGAGCAGGAGCTGGAGGGATAATATTTTGTGTTTGTATTAATGCAGCCAGCATACATATTTATACTATAACTCAGAACAATAAATAGTAAAAGCTGGATTATGATTAAATCGATTACATGGGGAGCTAACGCTGGCCAAACATTCGTTACGCTCCTAAGGACGAAAGTCCTGCATTACGCCCAAAGATATACGCCACGCCCACAGGCAGCGAAACAGTCGAAAAAAAAAATCGGAAAAAAATGTGGGTAAAACGCAATCGAAATAAAGAAGTAAACAAGAAACCCATAAAAATGAGTCTATGACGGGATACATATTCATAAATGCAAACAAATTTGCTGGGACCGGGGCAGGGCATGCGTGTGTGTGTGTGTGTGTAACAGCCGCACACAGATACAAAATAAATACGCAGCACTCGGTTTTCATAACTGAATTGCATGCCCGATTGAATGACGAATGGAAATTGAATGAATCCCCCAGCCAAATGCAATTGAAGATGGAAATGGAAATGGACACGGACACGGACACGGACATGGCAGGAGAATCCTCATCCTCATCCGCAGCCCAGGAAGCCCAGGAAGCCCACTACCCTGCCATCGCACCCTTGGTGACCATTTTTAAGGCTGAAATATTAACTTTATCCCCCACTCAACGTTTATGCGCCGCTGCTATAAATGTAATTTTAAATCTGCCACACATGGAATCCCTGAAGAGCAGCTCAAAGGGTGCCATTATCGAATATTCTCCTCAAACGCCCTTAATGGGCAAGGTAAAAAATATAATCTGAAAAGGTAAAGCTTAACTCTGAATTGGCATTTTAAATTAATCGCCCCGATATGATTACGCTTCTGCTGTATATATATTTGCTTCGCAAAACGAGGTAGATAACTATCTTAATTTGAAAGATAAATCGCTGTGCTAATTGAAAATAACCATTCATAAAAGCTCTGGTCAAATGTGCGATATCGTAAACTATTTATGGTGTCTTTTATGACTTTGGGGTTAATTAAAAAATTTGTTAAAATTACTAGTTAAGATAAGTAAGTTCGATATAGGAAATTCTTTACATTTAAAGTGATATCATGCCTTGTTTTGAAGCTGCTGTGCTAGAATGTATCCAATTTCATTGCCAAGTCCCACTAATTCTTCACCGAGTCTAGCTAAATGAAGTCAACCTCCAGAGTTGGCCTCTGGGGCTCCCCTAATCACTCCCCATGTTCTTCGCGGAGTACTCACAGATGCAAACCTGCCCGAAAAGCCAAGACCTTAGGACGTGATGGGGAGCTGGTCAGGTCTTAATTGGAGCGAAGCGATTCAAGAGCAGCTAAGTTCAATGTTAAGGCACTTAACAGTTGTTAATTGCGGACACTCCCCGCCACATTTCCCTCGGTGTAGCAGTTGGTCAGTGGGTTGCTTAGCTGCTCCAGTGGGCCATTAATGGTATCTTGGACCAGAAATTTACCAATTAAAAGTCATGATCAACTGAGGCGGCGACCATCGGCGACCAACTAGTTAATCATTACCAGCATCCCAATCGTGATTATGGCCATCATCATCAGCATCATCATCAGCATCGATGTTGACGTTGTCGTTTCGGTTGGTAACTTTTCGCACTTGGCCAAACTTCCGCTGAAGGCGAACCGAAACTTTCATTGAACAAGAGAGACTTCGGAATCGACGACTCGAGGCGAGTTGAAAAACTTCAATTAGCATTAATCTTGTTGACAAAATTTGTTTGTGCAAATCAACAGAACAACATGGACGGCAACACTAAATGGCCAGAGATTTAAATGCGAAAACAGTTTGCCAGATTGCTAGCTTTTTAGCCGGAGAGTTTGTGCTTATATATATATTTTTAGAATGTTGCCATTAAAGCATCGCTTAGATTTTTGTCTCACTAAATTAAGAGCCGTGCCCCTTTCACCCAGCGAAGACAATGTCCATTCGATGGCCTTGTGGTAGCACTCACTCTGTGGCTTCCTCCGGTCTCCTATAGGAGAGTTTATTATTTTTCCTCTTTGCGGTTTTCATGCACTCTTTGATTTTATGTTTTCCCATCATATCTGCATGGTATTAATATTCATACCCTAGGAAGAAGTCTACTTTCCCACAGATACATATCGAGTTGAAGCATTAACTCCATTTGAAGACTATTAAATTCTAAGAATATAATCATACCAATTTAGATAATCTTCGTTAATTACCCATAGTAAATTGTTTAAAGTTCTTCTAAATGAAATCAAAACAAAACAATTTAGTAAATTTTATGTTTGCTTTCGCTTTTTAATGCGATTTTGATTGCTAAGTAATTTGTAATAAGCTACCCTTTTATTGGATCGCCTTTAATTCAAAATGATTAAAATAATAATAAAATAAAATATAAGCACATCATTAATTATGTTAACTGCCAGCAGTTAACACAGAAATTGTTTGTCAGACGAAAGCGAAAATCTGAAATCATTCTGACAACCAAAAATGACAAACTGGTTTTACTTTTTACTTTAATAAATAGCAAGTTCAAAAGCCCGGCTAGAATAATAAACGTTAAATAAATCATTTTCTCAGGTGTTAAGTACTCTTCAAATAAAAAATCTTTTACTTGAAGTTTGCTAAGCATTAATATTATTATATTTAATTATTGTTCAAGGGTATTGACTGAGGGTATTGGTTACTTTGAGTCTCTGGGGAAAGGGTTTCCTCTTTTTATATTTTTCCATATTTTATATTATTTTATTGGAGCTGAATTTTTGTGGCTGCTCCTGCTAGGGAATCAAAAGGACCCCAAGGCACTTTGCATACCGATATGATCGCCATGTTATCCGCTCTGACCGTGGCCTTAGCTTTGGCTTCGACTTTGACTCTGGCTCTGGGGCTTCCGTTTCCCGGACAACTGGTAACTGGGCTAGCTGGTAACTGGTCCAGCTATTTTGGCCCTGGACCTGGCTTTGGTTCTTGGCCAACTATAACCAGAGGCGGCATTCATGAAGCGGCTTAATCGCTGGCACACATCAATTACGGCGCAGTTGTGCGAATGGATAGTTCATTTGTAGGCAAATCGCTCAAACGTCTGACTAATGAATAGTGGCAGGGTATTACCTAATAAATCGAGAATGTCCAGTATCATCATATGGCTCAATTACAGCGGCCTTGGCTGTTAACAATGAATTATCCGAGTATTAACTGCAGACAGGCGTCGCACAATTATTCACTACTGGCGGGCGGCTGCTTTCCAAACCCATTTCCATTTTTATGCACATTTTTTGTACGCCTTCGATACGATTCAATTCGGCCAGAAGGTCGGCCCCGCAAATGCGCTGTCACGTAGGGTGTTGAAAAAAACAGCCGAGAGATTTCGAAACTGGGACTGGGTCGCAATTGGTAACCGCCGCACAGGAACAAAGACCGCGCACACGTCCCATTTCGACGCTTCTTTGGGTGCGTAATGCATAACAATTCAACTTGAATCCGAATAAAGTGAATTCGAGTTCGCTTCGGTTTGGATTGGATTTGGAATCGAACGGATTCCCAGATCGGCTCGGATCGAGGGGCACGTATGCGGAACCCGTTAGCCCCCGATCGCAGGGCGCAATAATTTCACTGGTTCCCCTTCCGTACTAATCAGTTGCCATGAGAATCCGGCTAAGGGGGCTCAGGCCTCCGGTCTCTACGGTCTCTCTCCATCCAGCACCACACCTACATACATACCTCGTACTGCCCGTAAATGCAAACAACTCTTATTTTCACATCTATCTGCTAGATACCACGTACGGGGGCCCAGCGTACGTGCGATTTGATATTTTAAGCAAATATTTAAAACAAATTACCACAGCACAAAAGACGCACACAAATGTGTGTGAGAGCAGCCAAGGAGCCGCCGGGTCACAGTGGCTTAAAAGCTCATTAAATTGGTAACAGAATGATCTTTGATATGTGAGCAAAGTCCTTATTTATACACAGAGTAGGTTAAATCTTTGGGTTAAGATAAAAATACAATATTCAAACAAAGGCTTTAAAATTCTTAAAACCTCTTTCAAGGTGTATACATTTTAGGAAATATATTTTTATAGCAGTTAGTTAACCACTGTTGCTAATACAATCTAGAAGGCAGTAGCGTTTGTTGCCTTTCAGTTAGTACAATATCTGAGCCCCCTTTCTGGCCCCCACCGCTTGCCCACTTTATGTTGTTCCCTGCTGCTGGCCAGTTAGTTTGCTTTGGTCAGTCTGGCCAAAATGCGCACACAAAGCGCTAAGCTTTGGCTTAGAAATTGGGAAGCAATACGAAAGTGAGACGGCGGTCAATGTGCGTATATATCGGGGGCTGTTTTTTTTTTTTGGTATATCGAGGGGCAAGTGGCGGCGGGGTGCGGCGACTGTCGCATGAGTTGTGCAAACAGACCGAAAATTCCCCCCAAAAACGAAACAAACTAAGAGACAGCCATGTAAAGTGCTTCACGTATGTTGCTGGCCACGTTGTATCCATGCATCTGTGAGATACAAATAGCGAATGCCCGAATGCCCGGGAGGCGAAGCCAAGACTCCAAACTGCAACTGGAACTGCGTGTGTGGGGAATGGGACTGGGATTCGGGTCCACTAGGACAGGAACGGGATTTGGCCAGTTTATCAACGTCGAGTAGACCGACCCCCATTCCCCTCGTCGGAGGAGACTATGATTGTCAGATTGGCAACAAAGTTGTATGGTGGTTGCTGCCGCTGCTGAAATTATGTCAAACCTGTTTGATTGAAACACTGAAAATTGTCTGCAAATTGTTTTTTACAGCATTTTGCCCACCACTGTGTGTGTGGTGTAATCGCCAGGGGGCGGGAGGCAATGTGAAGTGGGTTGGGGGCTACAACGTAACCAATACACGAGGCGATTGCTCTAATGCTGGCTCATTACAAATGCACAACGTCAACATTAACGGCAACAACAAAGGATATCGGCTTTTCTACGATTTTCGAATAATTTTTGACATAATACAAAAATGTCGGGCCTTTGGTACGGAAAATGCGGCTTTATTCGATCACAAAATTTATAGGAAGTGCATGGCTATGGCGACGTATTCGATTTCTGTAATTGGCTGTGCATTTCGTCATTACGAAATGGAAAGCTCAAAAGTATAATTATGTTTGTCTGCTCTCCCATATAGTTAGTATGCTGCACTGGAGGCTTGTCAATAATCATTGCGAAGCGTGTAATTTGGATCAAAAGTACACAAGCAGAGGATGACAGAGGGATAGACGTCCTAATCACACATTTGTTTGTTACAGAGTAACTTAAATTCTCAGTGGGCGAACTGGACTTTAAAAGTTATACAAATTACCAAAAGAAATGACCAACAAGCCTCCTGAAAAAGTACGTAATGTGGAGTGCGATTGAGCTTAAGCTTCTTCCTCTAAGACTTCCTTAAAATAAATTTCTTTAAATGTAAAGTACAACAAGTTTCAAGAATAAATATATAATTCTATACCGAAAGGCAACTTAACGTTTAAATAAATTGTTTGTAACTAAACGATTAAGTAAGTTGAATTATTAAACTTGGATTTTATGGTCAAGTGGACTTGAAACCTCTGCTAAAGGATTCTTTTCACCAGACACACTCCTCAAATATCAGATCAAGTGCAACAGTTGCACATTCAAAGAAATTCGGTATTTATTTATTTACAATCCGGGTTTAAAAATGTTTCATCAAAGAAGAGATTTGGTTGCAGCTTTATCTCTGCTCTTCGCTGCTGGATGTGCTGGCTCTTGTTCAGTGGCCAAAAACAGACTGAATGGGAAATAAATGTACATATGTATATATATATATATACATATATTAAATGTATGCAAACTGCATAAATGCTTCCTGAATCGAATTTAATTGTATCTGGTGTCTGTATGCCGCACTCGTATCCGTATCTGCATCTGTATCTGTATCTGTATCTGTAACTGTGGCAGTCGTAGCTGCATGCTATATGTACATATCTGCATCTGTATCTGAGCGATGTTGTCTATCCATTTGGATGGATGTTCATATGTATCCGGATGCACCCCCTCCGCTGCAATGCTGCGGCTTTCGGGTTTAATTGGCTGCGGGAATATTCCATGTGATTACTTAATGAGCCCCAACTTATGTTTACTACGCGAAACATCGCTTCGGTTCGCTGCTGAGCTGCACAAAAGTTAAATGGTTAACACAGAAGCTGAAAAATGATATAAATACAGAACAACTGCTACCGCCCTCGCCCCCCCCCCCCCCCCCCCCCCCCNCCCCCCCCCCCCCCCCCCCCCCCCCCACAAACACGTAGTTTATTATTCAATTATGCATTCATTAAGGTACATAATTAATAATTTAATTAAAGGTGGCATAGCGTAGTGCATCAATTTGTGGCAATGTTTCCTTTATTACTCATTTTCACGCACTCTGACTCCGCACTATGCCATGACTCACTGACTCAAAGTGGAGGCGTACCAGTAGCAGTATCAGGTATCAGTGGGTTAAGGCACTGGTACGGGTTAAGGGTTCCGCTCGATCGCCGCTCGAGGAAGTTGGCAGCAATCCGAGCCACTGGCTGCGGCATGCGTGATTTCCGATTGAAATCGAACGGCAAATCTCACAGCTTATTGCCTGCCAAATGATGCAAATCATTGTTCCAATATCTGTGGATGCAAAGATGACTGGCCAAAAATTCTTGCGAAAATATTCCACTCGAGAAATCAAGTCTCTCCCCCTTCAAGACTGCAGTAATTCAATTAGTATCGATACATCGAATGCCGTCAGCAAATCATTTTACGCTAGTTTAACTTTAGTTTACAGATTGTTCTGCGATGTAAAAGGAAGTCAATCAATGGTTCCAGACAATTTAAGGCCTTGCCATTAAATATTTCCGTCTTAATTCATTATTTACTGGTTAAATTATACAAACATGAGCAGTCAATAAATCTCTAGAGTTGAGTTATGAAACATCTAAGTGCATTCTTTGAAGTCTAACATGATTACCAGCATTCTATGATTTCCAAAGTCTGCAAAAATCTTCTTCACCATCTCCAGCAGGCTCCTCCTCGTACCCTAAGACAGTCTGCATCCTGAGAGCTTTTTAAGCAAAGGTCAAGAGGTGCTTGCGAAAGGCACCTGGGCAAAGGCCAGCAAATGCCACCAGGTCTAAGCCACCTCAGGTCGACGGCGTCTTCATCTTGCCCAGGCCAAACTCTAATTTATGTCTTTATGGCGCATTACATTCAAGACAATTCACTTGCTTTATAACCTGTTAGAGTAAGTCTTTTACGGCCACATCAACGACAGGGCCAGGCGTTGGCGTTGGCGTTGGCGCGGGGGCACTTGGCCGGAGATCAAAGCCAGGCCATGGTAATGACCCAGTTGGATGCGCGGCTAAACCTTTTAGCCAGGTCGACGATGATTTCATAGCGACATACATAATTAAAAGACCGTTACAGGATGTACACGGTCAGGGTTTATGCCTAAACGGCCATGCCAAAGTTATGGTACCAGCCTTAATTGGGCCAAAACGTTGACAGACAGTATGTTATGTACGTAAGGCAAGGCTGAAAACAAACAAAAATCCGCAGTAACGTTGGCCACTTTATGTGCAGAGTTGTGGGCCACGTTCATGTTCAATGCCATCGCCATCGAGTGGAGTTAACCTTTCAATCGTCATTGGCCAATGGCTAAGTGAAGATTCTGAGAGAACCAGAAAGCCTTGCCGAAAACCAAGCCCACTCTAATACACTTTAGGAAAAAGGTATATGGGTTTTTGTTAATTAAATATAGTAAGTTAAGTTCAATTTATTGTTTTAAATTAATTTTTTAGATCAAAGTTGTAAAGGAAAAGTCCTTCTTTGCACTCATCGAACCTTTCAGTTCGAGGCAATAACCCAACCATTTCCCGAGTTTAAAAACCTCTATAATCCTGATAATGAGTTGCATTTCTCTAAGTGCATATGCCCAAGCTCAAGCTCAGAGGCGCACTGGCTGTCAAGGCGGTCAGGTGCATTTATTGCAATTAAACACTTGTTGCTGCCAAAGCCGATGCTGCCACCGCAAAAACAACGCCACATCTAACAAGAAGCGAGGCAAGATTAATACGTGTATTACGGCCGGGCCACGATTCGACAATTCAGCAATTCCACAAGCAGCTATAGCTTAAGCTCTATGCCAAGCATATATATATATATATTCCTACACACATATAGCTGATACGGCGATTTGCTTAGAATGCGACAACCGCCAGGCCCCAAATAAAAGCCAAAGTGCCGACCTTGTCAGTGGCTACTACTACGACCACTATTGCCAGCTATTGCAAACTATTGCTGCCGCTGAATCTCGAGTGGTTTTCCTTGTGTTTGATTTTTCAATTTTTGCAGCACAAAGCGAGCACTCGAACGCATTCACACACACATTCAGAGAACTAATTTGTTAAATGTAATCCACCTGGAAAACGGAGCGAAATAGAGACTAATGGAATCGGGCGGCCTTAAATAATTTCAATATCGCATTAAATCTGCTCATCAATGGTTCATCTATTGTTAATTCATATCAAATGCCTGCCATTCTGAGTGAACCACTCAAAACCGTTGGAATTTTAAAATTACATGCATATCCCAGCGTTCGGTGAATAATTAATAAGTGTAATGGGAAAGCCATCAACATAGCTATGCTCTTTGCTAAATATAATTACACAAATTAAACGAATGTGTATAATTTAATATGTGGCGAAATGGACAGGTTCTCTGAGTTTTGATGTTTTTTTAATTAAAAAACATTACTCTCAATTAAAATGATTTCTAAAGAACTATTATTGAACAAGCTAATAAAGGAGGTTGTTTATTTATTTTTTTGGCTTCTTATAAAGAATTTATGTACGTACTCCCACATGTTATGTTTTAAGCTAGCAACAAGCTCATTATTCCGTAGAAGAATACAACAGAAATTCATATTAAATTCTAAGAATTCCTCACATACTTTGTATTTCAACAGGAATTTCCAATTATACAAATTTATTTATTACTGTAAGTAAAATTCTACAGGTAAAGTCAAAGGCAATTATTGGGGAAATGTGATATTCACAATGAAAACTTCAATCGACTTTGCTTGGTTACTAAACAATTTAAATGAAGATGTTCCCAATCGGTTTCATGGTCAGGTTGCTGCTGCTTCTGCCACTGTTGTTGCCGAGTTATTTATGCATATTTTACAAGCTTTACAAATGCTTAACGAAGAACGGCGACTCTGGGCACTTGCACTTTGAATGCTTTGCGTTTGTCGGCTGCTAATTCGCAGCAGAAGCAATATTCGCACATTTATCGATTACAAATCAATTTCGTGCAATTGCACATCTCACGTAACGCTGGCAGCCCCTCTTGGCCAGGCTTTGGCTGTGGCTCTGGCTCTGGCTCTTGGCCTGGCTTAACTTGCACTCTGCACTTGAGAAAAGTGAGATTTGCAATTTGGGACAATTTCTGAAATTATTTTGAGATATTTAACTTGTGAATTTCATATTGAAATATGTGGAATTTGACATATGAAACAGATGCATCTTAAAAAGGAAAAAATTTAGAATAACTTTAATTGATGGTTCTGTAGCTCTGAAATGTGTTGGTAAATTAAATTTAAAAGGCTTATAGCTGCTTCATGATAAATATTCTCCAAATATTAAGCTTAGTTTTTTTTTGAGTGTGGGCTCTGTGACTCTGGCTTCGACTCGTGTGCAATGCATCGCTGCCGGATTACCCCCCGATTAATGCTGCTTGCATACAAATTGGCGCATTTACGTTCGCCTTCACCTGGCCAGAGTGGTATAGAGGGGTGCCTGAGGTGGATCTGTAGGAGTTGGGGGGGTCCTGAGGAGCCCACCTCAGCTGAGACATCTACAAGATACGAACACGCGCCCCTGCACTCGTTAGCAGAGTCTGGAAGCATTTGCTTTCCTTTGGCATTCGCAAGGCAACTCGAAAATTGCATAAACAACACGCGAAATGAAAACAGGGGAGTGAGGGTGGGGTAGGATACTAGGGAGGGTGTGTAAAATATAAATTACACCGCGATAGATGCATGCAAATTCCGTTTTTAATGTTCGCATGCAAATCGCTGGCATTGTCGAACGCTTTAAGTTCTCCGGCAACTGGACTGGACCGAACTGACGGGCGGATCTTCTTCCGGCAAATCCTAATCAGTATGACTGGCCCAGTGCCAGTCACACTCGCAATCCCGGCTATCCTGGCAGCCGAAAAAAGAGGAAAAAAAGCGAAGCGAGGTGACAACATAAGCAGACTTTTCGCGGGATTTGTCAAATATTTGCGCTACGCTGTGCTCATCCAAAAAAAAAGAAAAGAATAAAAAAAAGATGGGGCACGGAGATCCAAAAAACTGCAGTGTGGAATCCCCAAACTCAAACTGAAAACCCAGAGACAGAGCCCGGGCCAATCCCTGGGCTAACCCCCTCACTTTTTGTGTGCGCTTTCACGCCTCTCGCAAGGCGGCGGGCAAACTTTTATTATTATTTCATTTTTCGCCCCGCCTCGCAAGTTTAAAAAGTTTAATGCTATTTGACTTTGATTCAATGTTTGCATTGTGCCCGGGCACATCATCGATTATTTTCCACTTGACGCCCCTCGCAAAGTCCACCCACAGCCCATGGATGTCAGCCGTCCTCCCACTGCTCCGGCTCCTGCTGCCACGGATCCCAGTTGTTTGTGGTGGACAAATGAAATATGTTTGGCCGGCACCGCCAAATCAAAGCCCTGACTCTGCCGACAATGCCCGGGTACGAGTATTTTGATAAATTGCGAATTAATTGAATTGCTATGACACGAAACTTAGCACTCTTTTTTTTCGTGCTATAATTAAAGAGTTGTCAGCCTGCCATCCGACGTGTCGCCGAGTGATTGCTGGGCTTTTCGTGCACACAAATTTAGAGACTTTAATTACTGGTGGTCGGTGTGAGATCAGATCATTTAAATGTTGAAAGATGCAGAGAACTTTTAGTATTTATTAGGTTACACGTGGATACATCTCACATGGATTAATCTGATTACAATTCAGTTACAGATCTTTAAAGGATTATAACCTTTATATAAATGATTTGCATAATCAAGTGACACAATTCTGGAAAAGTTTTATAATTTGTTTTTAATAATTGTAATATATTTATCATCACACACATCATTGCTATTCAATCATTCATTTCTAAAAAGAATTCACTTGCTAATCACTTTTTACAATTCAGCATTTAAGCTGCATAAATCATAAAATAGTCAATGCCAAATGAAAAACAACTTTTTAACGACTAGAACTTTACAAATAAAATAAACAAACCATGTAAATATCCAATAAAAAAAAACAAAGTTGCACTGTGAATATTTAAAAATTATTGTTTCAATTAAAAAACCACAAAGATCTTGCCAAAGACCTATTAAATTTAGCTTTTTCCAGAAGAAGCCACCTCTTGCTCATCAGTATCTATGGTCTTATGTCGTCAGAACTTGGATACTCAACAGACCTGATGTATTTTTAAGACTCTTTTACTAAAAAAATATATATAATCATATTTTTGTGAAAAAATATCAACTAAAAATTAAATTTAATTGTCCTGTTTATATGAATTAAATCAGTTGACTCAGCTAATCAAACCACAACAATAAATTTCTAAGTATGCCATAATAATGCATAAAACCGAAAAATATGAAACGCTAAAGCCGCAAAGTATCCGAGATTCCCCAAAAATTGTTTATTACTGACTTGCTAACTGCTATTTTAAATAATGTGCCGGAATTAGCTTGAGTAAGAAGTGTTTTTCCCCATCGAATCTGGGTTTGGCCAAACTTGTAACTCGTTCGGAATGCACGAAAAAATAAATAACTGAAACCATTGAGGTAATATAATAATCCACCTGGTTATTATCGATTCTTTGCAGGCATAACTCCTGTTGCAATGGGCAAAACAATGAATTATTTCCCAATTGCGCTGTGTTTGTGTATAAAATTTGGTAAATTCAATGAAATTTCACACATTTTTCTGTGCACGCCCGGGCTGGCTGTGTGGAGCCCCTCTCCTGGAATTGCGGAGCGAATCCAACTAGTTTTGGTTTATTTTTTTAGAAAGCCACCACCACTATGTACCACGTTGCCGCACATATAATGGCATTTGTCATACGAGAAGTAGTAGAGCAGATTGGCCATAATCCCATGTAATTCAAGACTCACCGCTTTAGCTGGCTGCACTGATCCCACGCCCACAGATTGGAGTGGATTTCGACAAATAGATGGCAAATTACAGGTCGCACGAATCTTTGCAAGCGTTGCAGGGATATCAGAGTATCTGCCAATTTTTTATTCCTTTTTTTATAGTCTTTACACTTTCGAAATATGTTTTCAAATGCTTTTACTCGGTTTTTATGCCGCACGCAATCTTGCACAAGAGAGTATCCAAAATCGTGGCAGGCAATGCCAAAAACACACAGTATGCGGCAACAGGTTGAGTCCGCGGTCGGATCGATACGAAAATCCGATGGGAGTCCCGAATGGAGTTTCAAAAGTGATTTTCGAGGCGAGACGAGACAAGAAAAGCGTTACGCGTTCCAGAACCGCGCTGCCAGGCAGACGAAAGCAGACTCAGCTCGACTGCGGCTTGCAAAAACCACAACACCTGACGGCGGCTCAGGGGCTCAGCGGCTCCGCAGCTCAGTGGTTCGGCGGCTCAGTGGTTCGGCGGCACAGCGGTTCGCTGACTGCGACTGCGACTGCGACTGCGACTGCAACGTCGACGTCGAAGTCAACGTTGACGGCGGCATTTGGTGGGCGGTAAGTCGAGCTCGGCGGCAGCGCCTAAAAACAGTCAAATTGAGTGGCGCAGTTTGGATCGCGGATTGAAGTATGTAACTAACTAAAACCGGGAGAGGAGGAAAGTTTGGGGACTGGGAATGGGTATGTTATGGTCCAATTTTATGAAACCTCGTAAATCCTATGCTATTAAGCAGAGAGTAAACAGAGTATTCCATTTAAGAGCTAGTCACTCATGTAGGAAATGATATTGCGATCCGATCGTAAAGAATTTCTGATAGAGAGGTATTTACCATTGAATTAGTAATAAATTTGTTTTTTTTAGTAACCACTTAAGCTAAGGCTTCTGGCTTACATATTATATGAAAATATTATTTATAAATTTCAAAATCTATTAAATCTTTAGAGAAAATAATAAGTACCAAACTAAAAAGCAAACCACTAAACATTTCAGTTATATTATCGAAATAAATTTAATATTTTTAATTTTTTAATTAACTTTTTAAATAAGACTCAGACTTGAACACATCACCCCAGCAGAAAGAAGATCATATCTTGTAAAGAAAATGAATATTTAAAGTTACAAAGTTAGGTCTTGCTATATTATGTATACGTCGTGTGGGCAATTTGGTAATGAAACGAAAAAAAAAACTTTCCGCCATAACCATAATTAGTTAACCTGTGACAATTTATGAGTATTTTCCACATCATAGCTTATGGAAAATTTGCATACTTATAAACATTAAACCGTGTAAGATTTAGTACAGACTTCGAACCCATGTTCTGACACGGACCTCTGGCTGACTCATTCTCAATTGCAGTCCGCACATCCGCCCAATCGCAGTCGCAGTCTGTATATCCCAATCCCAATCCCAATCCCAATCCCGATCCGAAATCCCAGGCCACTTGGTATGCCAGCTCCGTTCGCCCGGAGACGTCGTTCGACGTAGTTCGCTCATAAATTTTGCATTTGCTGTGTGATTTTCCTTTTTAGACGCGACAAGATTTCACTGATTTTGCTGCGTATAATATGTATATTCTCCACTGGAGTGCTGTGCTCCCCCCTTCGGTTCTGGACGTACTTTTTTTAGCTGTTTTGGGGTAATCGCAGGTCCGCCATCAATCACGTAATTCCCAGCATGTTTCGTCTCCGATCCATCTGTATCTCGAGTCCAGTATCTTCTCACAGCGAAACAAAGCCAGCTCAAATATCTCGCGCATAACTGCTACCCGAAACAAAAGGCCTCCCATTAATGACAAATGCCAAATAAGAAAAAAATAAGAGGAACAAAAAACAATAACAAAATAATAAAGCTATATTGGCGAGCCGTCATTGCATATTAATGGTGCCCTCATCAAAAGGCACTCGAGTGCACACTTCTGCGATATGATCCGATCTTGTTCGGGTCTGTGTTTAAACACTTGACAATGACATGATTCGCTGTGATCTTTAATTACTTTATTTTCTGGCCACAATGTCCCACAGACACTACGACGCCGTAATAAATTCATAATGGCTAAGCTTTTGTAGTTATTGCGTGTAAAATTAAGCTTCTGTCAAACTGTTTGCTTTTACTTGCCTAACTCAACTATTATACAACACTTATAAAGGGCTAGCGATTAACAAATAATATTTATTTTACTCTGTTAATCAAATAGGTGAAATTCCCAAGTTCGAAAGGGTTAATGTATTTTTAATACATTTTTATTTGTTCTATTATCAAGGAAGGAGGAAGCAGATGCTCTCAGTTGGCTTATGGCAACAATCAACTAACCCCCCTAATGACTAGTACTGGCTTCCGAATTTTGCATAATTCCTAAAACTTTAAAGAGATGAAAAGGTCAATGCAAATTCCCAGACTGGAAAGCAGCCGAAAAACTTGAATATTGAATAATAAATGGTTCGGATAAAGCACGAACTTTTAGTTTCGATTAAAAATTCTAGTTGCTTGTCAATTCAAATTCCTGCTGCGATTAGTCTGTCTGAAGACTGGCCAAAATTGTTGTGGTTTCTATATATATTTACGTATGTATGCTTTTAGCATAAGAGATTTATAGATCGTCAAACGCGCTTGATTACCCACATGCACCGGCAAGCGGGAACTTATCGCCATAATCAGGTGGATTGGCCACTTTGTGGCAGCGACAAATTGAAACTGCAATAAAGCAAACGGGATTTTGAGAACCCTATAAAGTGAGCAATAAAAAAAAGAAACTAAGGCGTAACTTGACCTTGTCACCGCACAAAGAACCAAGTGCGATTTTGGCTCTAAATCCGGCACCGAATCTGAAAACAATCTAAATGGTTGCACCCCCGAAAACTGGCCAGCGACAACGACAGCGCCAGCGCCAGCACCATCACCATGATAATGGCCTAAGCAAATCGGCAAGTCATTCAGGTTTTTGCCATGCGATATTCTCGCAAATCAGCAAGCAAATAGCGCCAAACAAACAGAGACCAAAATCAAAGTCAAAGTCTGGGTGCTGCAAATCCGAAAGGTAATTGCCAGGGCTAATTCGGATTACGGAATCGCATACTCGAGAAGTTGAGAAGTCGATGGGAGTCTAGAATCGACTCGTCACTGCATAATTATTCGAGGGGAGGCATCTCGATGATGAGAGGGCTAGTGTCGGGTAATTTGCCGCTTCTGCCGTGATTTACTATTGACTCTGGTGTCGGGCTCCTTGATTTATTTTATGACTCAACGCAACGCATCGCATGGCAGCATACAAGTACGGGTTCGCCCCCGATCTGGCCTCCAAAGGGGGGTCCTATGGGGCGGTGGAAATACCCGCTCCGATGCCTGAAATACCCTTGGGGAGCATTTATTTTGATAAATGCTGAGATATTTTGATTGAATCTTAAAGATATATATAAAAAAATACAATTATAGTATCTTTAATCATTATTGTAGCTTAAATTTGTTATAATAAGTATTTAAGGCAGACCGGTAAACTATTTTAACATAGATTTTTAAACATTTTTATTGATATTGATATTGATATTGCCAGTATTATTTCAAGCAGTACAGACTAACAATAAATCACAGAATTATTTAAGAAATTCTTTATTTGTTGAAGAACAACAACTTGTTAATTATTTTTCATAGTTTTAATCCTACCTCAAAAGTAAATCCTTTATCTTTTTCCATAATTTCCAAATTCTACCTTCTTTCTTAAGTTTTCTTTACGGCTCTACATAGATTACTCATAAATGTTTTATCTGTATTTAATTGGTTTCACAGCTCTATATATTTTTCTTTACGATTTCACAACTTTGTGAAAATAAAGTAAAAACCCCGTCCAAAGGGTATAAAAATATCAGTCACGGTAGAACGCAAAATTACCAACACATTGGCTGCAAGCACACATGGACATGGTTGAACGGAATCCATTGAAATTCAGAGCGGGTTCAAAGACGGTCGGCCACGGCAACAAATCGTGCAAACAACAACCCGCCGAATTGCATAGAGCAACATCTTCATGGCGGCAGGGTGGAAAAGTGGACAGGAGGAGCAGCACCAGCTGGGAGCTGGAAGAGCGATAAAGTCACAGTCCAGAGCCAAAGCGATTCAGCTAAATGCATTCGAGTGCTTTATTGATTGGGTTTCGTGTGCGCGGCGAGCGAAAAAAATAGGAAAATCTATTAATTTAACTCGGGAATAAGCAAATGCATCTCAAGTGGCCCAGACGCTGATCGGGAATAGCGACGCGGGGCGGAGCTGGGCCGACCAAGTGGCTGACGTCGACACGGACATGACTGGGGGCCCGTTGACAGGTGTTGACTGGCCAGTCGTCAGGCCATTAATGAATACGACTACGAAAGCACAAGCAATTGTCGAGCTTTTCGACTAGAAGATACCCCCGGTCACTCATGTCTTCGTGCACTGTTTAGAAATAATTCAATTTTAAATGGAAATTGTATACAATACTGACGTCAATAAGTTAGCCTGGTCGGTTGAGATGCCAGAGGTAATGGTTGGTTATTTATAGGATTACTACTCAGCGAAATAGTATACATTTAAGGCGTAAAGAGTGGTGGTATTAAGCAAATAAGCTAAGCGTAAACAATACATCTGATTATCTACTCAATGTTAACAACTGAATAGTAGTTACGTATACGTCGCGGAGTTTTTTTTTGTTGACAAAAAGAAGGAATACAAAATCGAGATACTCGAACTTTGGCATCAATAAATTAACTAGATCTAATTAAGGTATTAAAATAGTAATTAAACAAAAATTTAGAATAAATATTTATAAATATTCTATAACTTTCCATAGAAAATACCTTACGATTAACAAGTATCATAACTTGGAAACTCTACACGATCAATCTATTTGATGTTCGAGGGAAGCCAACTGAGAAATTTTCCATAACAAACCTCCAAGCTAGGCGTGTACTTGACTTCCGACTTTGACTTCAAAGTTGAGTGTTGCTCGATAGTATATTTACCGAATCTAATAATGTTTGACTTTCATCAATTGGCAATTCAGTGGCAAAAACGCATCTCAGCAATTAGCGAAAGCTAGCTATAGGTCTTTTAGGGAACACACGGAAATGGTGGGCCCTAGTGAAGGCCAAGGTGCAGACCAGACATTTCCAACTTTGTGTTAAAGTTAACGCACTGTGACCAAATTGCAGAGACTCTTAAATAATAATTACTCGCTGGCCGCCCCAAAAGGTCGGAGCCAAATACTCATTCAAGGTAATTATTGTGACGAAACGTCATTGTCTGGGACTAGCTGTATGAGTGAATAATAAAGTGGGGGTTTATGGGGTCTGGTGCAGTTTGAGGCGTTTTCCAAAGTCGAAATAAAAGCGCATTTAAATTTATTACGAGAAATATAAACACTGTAAAGTGCTAAAATGCTATCTCTGGTGGGGGCATCGTTTGGGTCATTTCACCGCCTGATTTACCGCTAATGTCTATATGGATAAACAATTATGTCATAATAATTTTAGGGGGGAACACGGGAACCTAATTTGAGGTTGAAAATAAACGAAATTCGCGCAAAATTTTCCCACTTTTCCATTAGCAGCCATGGGGAGAGTATTGTCCACTTTTCTGCTAGCTTTATTTTTGCAACATTATTACAGTGTAACATCTTTTTTTCTTGGTATTTACATAAAATTACAATTGATTTAATCCTTCAGGGAGCTGTGATCTTCAAGATGACGAATGCAGTGTGCGAGTCCTACAACAAGTCCTGGGTAGAGTTTGGTCTTTGTCGCCTGCGAGCCGTGAGTCGCAATAAGGTCTGCTTCAACGTTAATGCCACCCTTCTGCATCCGGTGAACAATGTGATAATAAAAGCCCAATTGATGAAGAAAGCTAATGGCTATAAGCCCTGGCTCTATAGTGTGAACTTTGACGGCTGCCAGTTTTTTAGGAGGCGGAACAATGCTTTAATTCGCATTGTCTGGGAACTTTTTCGGGAGTACTCGACCCTCAATCACTCCTGTCCCTATGTGGTAAGTTTAAAGCCCGACTGATCAGTTTAAGTTATCCCGTTTCTCGTATTTTTAGGGTCTGCAGCAAGTTAAGGACTTTTATTTGAGATCCGAGAAGCTGCCTACGCCAATACCCACTGGGGATTATCTGCTGCTGATCGACTGGCTATTCAACAAGAAGCCCCAAGCTGCCACAAATGTTTACTTCACCTTTGTGGAGGATCTAAAGGACAGTAAATAAATTAGCTAAACAACAACTTGATCATAGTAAAATTTAAGTAATAAAATAAAATTATTTAATTGGGTAAAGGTGGATACTATTTATTTTACTCATTTATACAACTTATATTATTTTAATTTGCATCGAAGGATACAATTTTTGAAAAACCTTACATAATCTGTATATTTATAGTTTGTTTACCTCTTGCAATAACTTTGAAGAAAAAACGTAAACAAAATCCAAATAACAAGTGAGATTCAATCACGCCTAAAAATGTTTAATTCGATACTCAGTTTGAAAGACAAAAATGGCTCTTATCTGAGGAATACAAATGCGATTATTAAATCTGATTTGTTTTTTTGAGACCACCAAGAGAAGTTCCGCAGCCAGTGCAAAATCGTAATCGATTTAAGCCAAACAATAATTACCAATTTCGCTTGTTTTAAATTCACATTCCGTATGCACAACAATAAACAAAATCAGCCTTGCCTTCGTGGAAGCAACAAAAAAATATAATTAACTTTGCAACACCTATGATTTTGTAGTACATTTAAGACTTTATACTTTTTTAGTTTCTTTTTAATTGATAAAGAGTTAAAATTCGTATAGTGGGAGCTTGTAAAATATCTCTAAAATATACGTATTCATATTAATATACTTTTAGCGCTGAATTTTAGCCTGTAATGGAACTTAGTTATTGCTTTTTTGTCTTTAATTTACTTCTCTTCTAAGAATAAAAAGTTTTTAATTTCTAAATAATATAGTTAAAATACATACAATTTGGTTGATAGTTGCCAACTATCAACATCAAATATATAGTTACTTTGTAAATATTTTTTGTCGTGACAACTTTGCTTAACCTTTGTTCATTTTCAACAATCAGTAAATAATATATGAAACTACGAAAATAAATTAATATAATAATTATCATTCCAATTGGCATTCACAATTTCAAAATGTCAGTGTGCCCGCCTGCTTTTTCACTTCAAAACAACGGAAAGTCTGGTTTCACGCGCATCCAATATAATATCGGTACTATCGACAAAAACGATAGTAATATCGACTACTTTTAATCTATTGATTAATAACAACAGGAATTTTGCACAAATTGTTGGCCGCAGTTTCTGCAGATTCGCAGCCACCATGGACATGATAAACAAATTTTATTCAACAGCCGTTCAAACGGTTTCCACGCTTTCCGGAGTCCTTCCCGGAAACAACGTTACGCGCGAGTACGAGGTGCTGGAACAGGTGTCCACCGCAGGAGTGGGTGAGGTTTTCCCTGGACGACTTCCCCAAACATATTGTGACTAATATCGTTTCTTTAATACAATGGAACAGGCCTCATGTGGAAGGTGTACAATGGCTACAAGAAGAGCACCAAGCAGGAGGTGTCCGTTTTTGTGTTCGAAAAGAAATCCCTTGAGCGTTGGTCCAAAGACGACAGGGAAACCATGCTGGAAACGCTGCGCAGAGGGGTGCAACAGTTGACCAAGATCCGCCACCCACATGTGCTAACTGTGCAACATCCGCTGGAGGAGAGCCGGGACTCACTAGCCTTTGCCACGGAACCCGTGTTCGCCTCGCTGGCAAATGTCGTTGGCGACAACGTCCGCTCCGAGAAGAAGCTGTACGACGTGGAGATCCGTCACGGCCTGCTGCAGCTGTTTGATGGCCTGCAATTCCTACACCAGGATGCCAAGATCGTGCATCGCAACATATCGGCCGAGACGATCGTGATTAACAAAAACCGCAGTTGGAAACTATTCGGTTTTGACTTTTGCATCGCCAACCAGCCAGCAACGGACGGAACACCGAACTGGCCATTCCGAGAGTACACTACCTCGCTGCATGTTCTGGCGCAACCCAGTCTTGAATACACAGCTCCGGAGGTGGCCTTGAATAGCCTAAACACACCCGACAGTGATCTCTTCTCGCTTGGTAAGTAAGAGGAAATCCTTAAGTGATTGGCATTGTTTAAATGAATACTTAATATCTCGCAGGCGTGCTCATCTTCACCATCTATTCCGGTAAGCCGCTCAAGATGTTCGGCAGCGATTACAGCGGATTTCGGCGCTATGCCAACGATCTCAACCAGCGCAAATATCCACCCATGAACGCGGTGCCCAGCGAGCTGACCGAGAGCCTCAAGGCTCTACTGCATCCCAGTGCTAGTCTGCGACCAAAGCTGCACGAGCTCAAGCAGATTGCCTACTTCCAGGATGTGGGTGTTAAGACTCTTAGCTATCTGGACTCGCTGTATCAGTGGGACAATCTGCAGAAATCCAAGTTTTACAAGGGCCTGCCCCAGATCATTCCGACGCTGCCGCACCGCGTCAATCTGCACTCGATCCTGCCCTATCTCGTCAAGGAGTTTGTAAACTCACCGATGATTCCCTTCGTGCTGCCAAATGTGCTGCTAATCGCAGAGATGAGCAGCCAGCGAGAGTATTGCGACCATATCTTACCGCACCTGAAGCCCATCTTCAAGCTGACGGACCCCATACAGATCCTATTGATTTTTATGCAAAAGATGGATCTTTTGCTAAAGCTAACACCCGCGGAAGAGGTTAAGCAGAGTGTGCTGCCGCTGCTGTATCGCTCTCTGGAGTGCGATATGCCCCAGATTCAGGATCTCTGCCTGGCGGTTCTTCCTACATTCTCCACCCTGATCGACTACAACGCCATGAAGAACTCGGTGCTGCCACGCATCAAGAAACTGTGCCTACAGAGCAGCAATGTGTCGGTAAAGGTCAACTGCCTGATATCCATTGGAAAGCTGTTAGAGAACCTGGACAAGTGGCTTGTGCTTGATGAAATCCTACCTTTTCTGCAGCAGATTCAGAGCCGAGAGCCTGCCATCATCATGGGCATCATAGGTGAGTAAATTCTGTTTAGTTAATAATTATATTCCATTCAATTTTTTCTGTGTTTTCTCCGTTTGAAGGAATCTACAAAATTGCTATGACCAATACCAAGTTGGGTATAACCAAGGATGTGATGGCACACAAATGCATTCCCTACCTAGTGCCCTTAAGTGTCGAGAACGGCCTGACTATAGCTCAATTTAATACGATTATAGGCCTCATCAAGGAAATGCTGGGCCGGGTGGAACAGGAGCAGCGTGAGAAGTTACAGCAACTGTCCACCATTCAGAGAGACAATAAGTAAGATTGGTTTCTTTTTTTTATTAAAAATTATATTTAAATATTTATTTGAACTACCTCAAATCAGACCCAAAGATGCTTCCGAAATATTGGCCAATGAGCTGGACAGCAGTTCTGCCCTCTCGCCCAGTGGTGGTGCCAACAATGGCAACAAGATCAACGATGACATGTTCTCCGGCTTCACTGTGGGTCAACCAAAGGCAGGCAATGCCGCTCCCCTGGCGCCCGTCAAACCCAAAGAGCAGCTCAAGTACGCATCAATCAAGTCAACTATGAAGACAACCAGACGAGACTCAAGAAACACATTTTAATATTCCAGAATAACGCACAACACTATGTCGGCGCAGTCAGCTGGCAGGCCAGACATTCTCTCCTCGATGATGCAGAGCAACCTGACCGGCCTGGGAACGACAACGGTAACTACTCCAGCTCCGCCAGCACCAGCACCGGCACCCATGCAGATCAATAATGGCTGGCACAGTGCCAATCCGTTGGTTATGAACCACCAACTGGCCTCACCACAGGCCAGCAACAATAACTTCTCCTCTCTGGATAACCTGGATCCCTTTGGCGGAAGTACAGGTGTCACTGCGACCACCAAGCCAAACACAAATGGTGCCAACACGTTCACGCTGCAGCAGCCGACAGTTAACTATATTTATCCATCCGGCTACAGTCTGAACAGCATCCAGCAACATCAGCACCAACAACAGCAGCATCTTCTGGGTAAGCCCAGCCAGGCTCCAACGCTCCAGCCCCAGACACAGCCCCTGCTGCCGTCAGATAACCAGAACCTCAATGCACTTTCCCAACAAGACATACTTAACTTTTTGAACTAGACACAAATAACTGTCAATAACCACATATTCCATATATCTAGCAGCAAGACCAACTCTTTATATACCAGGTTGGGTTGGACTTTTAGGACACACAAAAACCCAAAACGGCAAAATCGAGAGAATATAGTCAGCCGCATAGATTTCGACTTACCATATTATTCACATATATACATACCTATAAATATATATACAAATTGATCTGTACGAGGTGTGATTGTCCTGTGTACGTGTGTGTGCTGCGTGTTTGTTAGAAATGTTTTAAATTATATTATGTAGATTTTAACACGAGTCCTTTGGCTCCTCGCTCGTTGCCACATTCCGCAACCAATATCAAACGCATAACGAAATGAAGGCGTTTAGTTAAAAATAGAATATGTATTATTATTGTTAGCTAGACAAAAGAGCAAACCGACTATGTTCTGTGCAATGGATCCTTATCTATGTATATTTTACAAAGTATATATTTTAGTTAAAAGTGGATTAAGTAAAGATGTATTATTTAATATATCAAAATATGTTATTTTATATATTTAATGGTTATTGTTTGCTATTTAAAATGAATTGATTTAATCTTAAATTAATATTCATTCAAATTTCAACAACTGTGAGCTTTTTCGTCCTTGTTTTGTAAAAGAACTAACCAATAAAATTACGAAATACAATTGCACAAGTGTAGTTTTTAAACACAAATAAGGTTTTTAATTATGAAGTTAAATGGAGTAGGTTATCTAGTTAACCACTTTCTTTTTCTCATTCGCCTTGGGCAATTCAACTTGAATTACGTACTGGTTGAACGGCGATCCCATATACAGGTGGCCTTCGAACTCCAGAACATGCGATATTCCAGCAGAGGATCTATCAAAACCATGCAGGGACCTGACTATGTTTCCATTCCAGTCCACCCGAACGACGGTAGTCCTGTTGGGTGAATTTCTATTGAGCCACTCCGTGAACGAGTGAAACAGACGATCCCCCACCGTGTTGGGATATAGTTGGTTCAGATATCGAAAGGGGAGCTGCATCAAGGCCATAAGACGGGCTAGGAAATACCGAAGCCTCGGATGGGGAGACAAAATGGCAAACATATTAGGATTGTCGCTATCTGCGGCGATGCCCAGAGGTACCCATATTCCCTCCGCATCAGGAGTAAGATTATCCGGTAAGCCTGGAAGGCCATCTACAAAGACTTCGCTCTGACCAGCTCGGGGTCCCTTAAGATGATATTTGGTCAGGCGCATTGCAGATGTTTCCGAAACAATAATGAAATCCTCCTTGGGACTTAAAGCCAAACCGTTGGCAAATGCCAACTCATCCAGAAGTACCTCGTTGGTCTTCTTATTGCGATTGTACCTAAAAAGACTGAAGGAGAACGGATAATTATCTCTTGAAACCAAAAGGATTTCCTCAAATTGAACTTACCGACCCGAAGGATTTGCGAACGGAGCCAACAAAAAGTCATCGGTTAGGGAGTCGGTCCAGTAAATGTCACCCTCCCGGCTAATTGCCACTGAGTTAAACAACTTTGCCCGCCGATTAACTTTCTTCCCAGGAAGTACTTGCTCCGGAGATACCAACATGGACTTCTGATTCGTATCTAAGTTCACCTGCCATAATCCAAAATAGGCATCGGCTATAATCATATTATTTTCCTGCCGGTCAAAGGCCAAACCCACGGGGTAGCCACACACCGTATCTTGGAAAATGTAATCTAAGAGGAAAATAAACATATTAATCAGGTTAAAACCAGTAAACCCAAGCTCTTTTGTACCACAAGGTTTTCCTATCTTTGTGACAGTCCCAACGGAATCCTTTTTGTTTAGCCTGACGACTTCTCCGCCATGAATGCCCGTGTAGATACCATCATCCCGAGCTATCAAGCACTCTGGTCCAAAGACGCAATCCTGCCACAAGTGTCTGGCGCCATTCAGGTGAGTATTAGTCTGCAGTGTCCCCTTTAGTTCCCTTGGTGGTGTAATTCTGTACCATATCCGGATATTTATACATTATCATATGAAATTGAAGATGAACGACTTACACATATTCTTTAAAGGGAAATGTTGTGTTGGGGGGTAAGCCGGGAAGCAGGAAAATGGCTCCCAAGAAAAAACTCAGGTAGAGAATGGCCTTACAAATGGAACTCAAAAAGCCCATGACAATGTTCTTTAACACAATTTTCTAACTGAACCCCAGATAGGTTGCCCCAACGATAAGGTAAAGTCCAGCCGTACGATCATGATAACAAACAAAAACATATGGACTTCGATATCTGCGATAGTTAATTCTAATCAACACTATTGAGTGATTTGAAAATTCGCCCGGGAATTAACAATTAAAACATCAATTTATTTACACATTTATCCATTTATTATTAGCAGAGGCAGAGCGTGCTTTACATGGCTGATATCTTTGACGATACCCTTTGATCAGAGACGATTTGCGCATTGTACTTCCTTTAACATATTCGGCTCGTCTATCCTCCGTTCTGCCTTCTCAGCTTCTTAGCCTAGTGAGTGAAGATATCACGATATCGATTCGGAACGCATTGTCTAACGCGGCTGCTAAGCTTAGTGCACCCAAAGTCTAAAACTGAGTAAACGATTGGCCTACAAGCTACATAAATAACAAATACTAGCAGGCAGCGCTTCTAGGTCTCCACCAGAATGTGCGTGAACAGGCTGTGCATGCGTCGCTCCACCTCCTTGTAGACCAGAGAGTTGAGTCCATCCGAGTGCTGCCGGAGAGTGGCTGCCCGGAGCAGGGCCACCCGGTTCTTGTTGGGCTTCTCCGGCTTGTGCTTCAGCATCGTGTACTCACTAAACTCCATCGCAAAGCGGCAGATGTCGATACCCATAGCCAACAGCCGCTCGTAGAGATCATCGTCCTCGCCGCCCCAGCCGTGGTACAGATTGGACATTCCATTAATCTGCTGGAACTGGACGGTATTGATGGCCACCACACCACCAAAGAGGCCGCGGTAGGGAAGTCTAAAACGCCAGTGATCCAAAGCGGAGCACATGTGCCGTGGCTTCTCCGCACACGCGTACATCTGACCCGAGTTGAGAGGCAGCAGGTCGACGTCGTGGAGGATCAGACAGGGGAAACCGTATTCCGCCGCCACCTGGGCACCAATATTAAAGAGCATCGCCCGGTTGAAGGGCTTGTGGTCGTACTGCTCGACTAGGAAAATTCGATAGTGGATCAGCTGCTGGCGCAGGTAATTGTGCATGTAGGTGAGGAAGGCGTGCAGTTGTTCCTCCCGTTGCCTGTACGGCACAATGATGGCGGTGCTGTAGAGGGCCTGGCACTGCTCCGGCCGGAACTCGCCGCCAGGACGGATCTCGCCACCGTTGTGAACCGCCTCATGGTAGTGGGCCAAGTTGTAGACGAACCTGTTGGCCTCAATAATCTCCGAGTAGGTGCACTCGAACACCTCCTGCAGGGACACATTCCGGGTGACCTGCTGCACCAGAGCCTTCTCGATCTGAGATCCCTCGATGTAGTCGTAGTGCGAGGCGAAACGAAAGGGCAGCGAAAGATACACAATGAGCGTGACCAGGCTGATGGCAAGGAGCAGGTCATGGATGTGGAAATTCCTGTGCCACAGCCGCACGAACATCGTTTGGCAGGAACTCGAATCTCAGCGGGATCTGAGGAAAATCCGCATCCTCGGGGCGGCAGAAGTCGCGACTGGCGGGCTGGCGAACATCAGCTGGCGACGAGGGGTGCAATGTACCCACACCAAAGCAGCTCAAACGAGTCACTGTACAGTGGAACCTATTAAAATAGATATATATTTTATATTTTCTCTCATTAACTTAAAGAGAATATTTTTAAAAAGAAAATTTGCCTAATAAAAATATTTAAATATGTGAAGATTTATCATTACTGATAAAAGACAGAGTTCGTGTCAAAAGATTTCACTGTCTAAGGCAAATATGTAAATATTTATCTCCTTTAACCAGTAACCAGATAAGAGTATCTTATGAGGCAATAATTTAATTAATTTTCAGCGAGATAAGATAACGAGAAAGGCCTGCCTATGACCCTAAATAAGATATTATTACTTATGCATTTTTTATATGAATTTTACTGAATGTTTTTATTTTGATTGATTAATATAAATTTGTATTCCGTTGCACAATAATGTTGATACAGTAAATACATTTTTTTTTTACAACAACTTATAACTTTTTAATAACTGCAGTTTCTTTTAACTGGTGACCACTGTATAAACAACAGCTTGTGCCAATAAAAACGTATGGCAACTCCAGCAAAAGTTGTTATCCATCCCTGGACCGGTCACTTGGGCCTTTATTTCTTTCTTCAAATCTAATTTCATCGTTTTTAATTAATGTGCGTTAATCTGTAGTTGAATAGTAGTTGAATCCCTCAAAATGACGTCCATTATCAAGCTGCACACGATATCCGGGGCGATGGACGAGTCTCCCCCGTGCTATATCCTCCAGATAGACGATGTGCGAATTCTCTTGGACTGCGGATGGGATGAAAAGTTTGACGCCAACTTTATCAAAGAGCTTAAGAGGTAAAAGATTCGTCAAAATTAAAGAAAGAACTACTATGTTTTGTATTATTACAGGCAGGTGCACACCCTGGATGCCGTGCTCCTGTCCCACCCGGACGCTTATCACCTGGGCGCCTTGCCGTACCTAGTGGGCAAGCTGGGTCTGAACTGTCCCATCTACGCCACAATTCCAGTGTTTAAGATGGGCCAGATGTTCATGTACGATCTGTACATGTCGCACTTCAACATGGGCGACTTTGATCTCTTCTCGCTGGACGACGTGGACACGGCCTTTGAGAAAATCACGCAACTGAAGTATAACCAAACGGTTTCGCTGAAGGGCAAGGGCTATGGCATATCCATAACGCCACTCAACGCTGGCCACATGATCGGCGGTACCATTTGGAAGATAGTAAAGGTGGGCGAGGAGGATATAGTCTATGCTACTGATTTTAACCACAAGAAGGAACGACACTTGAGCGGCTGTGAGCTGGACAGGCTGCAAAGGCCCTCGCTGCTCATCACCGACGCATACAATGCACAGTACCAGCAGGCCAGAAGGCGTGCACGCGATGAAAAGCTGATGACCAACATCCTGCAGACGGTGCGAAATAATGGCAATGTCCTCATAGCTGTGGACACAGCAGGACGTGTTCTGGAGCTAGCCCACATGCTGGACCAACTGTGGAAGAACAAGGAGTCCGGCCTGATGGCCTACTCCCTGGCCCTCCTGAACAATGTGAGCTACAACGTGATCGAGTTCGCCAAATCGCAGATCGAGTGGATGAGCGACAAGCTAACGAAGGCCTTCGAAGGCGCACGCAACAATCCCTTCCAGTTTAAGCACATCCAGCTGTGTCACTCCCTGGCCGACGTCTACAAACTACCTGCGGGACCCAAAGTTGTGCTCGCCAGCACTCCGGACCTGGAGAGTGGATTTACCAGAGACCTTTTCGTTCAATGGGCCAGCAATGCAAACAATAGCATCATCCTAACCACACGTACCTCGCCCGGTACTCTGGCCATGGAACTGGTAGACAACTGCACGCCAGGCAAGCAAATCGAGCTGGATATCCGCCGAAGAGTTGAGCTGGAAGGCGCCGAGCTTGATGAATATCTGCGCACGCAGGGCGAGAAACTGAATCCCCTTATTGTGAAGCCCGATGTGGAGGAGGAAAGCAGCTCCGAGTCCGAGGACGATATCGAAATGAGTGTTATTACAGGAAAGCACGACATTGTCGTCAGGCCAGAAGGTCGTCACCATTCCGGCTTCTTCAAGTCCAACAAGCGCCACCACGTAATGTTTCCCTATCACGAAGAAAAGATCAAGTACGACGAGTACGGAGAGATCATCAACCTCGACGACTACCGCATCGCCGACACGGGAGGCTATGATTTCGTGCCCATGGAGGAGCAAAACAAAGAGAACGTAAAGAAGGAAGAACCTGGCATGGGAGCCGATCCTCAGGCAAACGGAGCCGTCGCAGATACTGATGTTCAGTTGCTAGAAAAGCCCACCAAGCTGATTAATCAGCGGAAAACCATCGAGGTGAATGCCCAGATCCAGCGAATCGACTTTGAGGGTCGTTCGGACGGTGAGTCCATGCTAAAGATCCTCTCCCAATTGCGACCGAGGCGAGTGATTGTCATCCACGGCACTGCGGAGGGCACCCAGGTGGTGGCCAAGCATTGCGAGCAGAATGTGGGCGCCCGCGTTTTCACTCCGCAGAAGGGGGAGATCATCGATGTGACCACCGAGATCCACATTTACCAGGTGCGCCTCACAGAGGGTCTCGTCTCGCAGCTGCAGTTCCAAAAGGGCAAGGACGCAGAGGTGGCCTGGGTGGATGGACGCTTGGGAATGCGTCTAAAGGCCATCGACGCTCCCATGGATGTTACCGTTGAGCAGGACGTACAAGAGGGCAAGACGTTGACCCTGGAAACGCTAGAGGAAGACGAGATCCCCGTCCACAATTCGGTGCTAATCAACGAGCTAAAGCTCTCCGACTTCAAACAGATCCTCATGCGCAACAACATCAACTCGGAGTTCTCCGGCGGCGTTCTTTGGTGCAGCAATGGAACATTGGCTTTGAGGCGCGTGGATGCCGGCAAGGTGGCCATGGAGGGCTGCCTGTCGGAGGAGTACTATAAAATCAGGGAGTTGCTCTATGAGCAGTACGCAATTGTTTAAGATTAAAGTTTCCTTTAAAATCTAGACTATTTTTATTTCTTCGTCTACATAAATTGCATCATTGGATCTTCTGCACGCGGCCGCTTCTTCTTCCACTCCTCGATCTCGTCCTCGGTGGGTGCCTTAATATCGTACATGCTGTTGTAGGCCCGCTTCCGATCGTCCATCTCTTCGGAAATCTCCTTTGCCTTTTCCTTCGTCTTTGTCTTCTCCTTCTCCTTGGCTTCTTTGTGCTTGGATTTCTGTTTGCGCTGCTCCTTGGCCTTCTTCTTCTTCTCCCGTTTTTTGGATTTCTTCTTGGACTTTTTCTTTTCCGGCTTCTCTTCCTCCTCCGACGATGATGAGGATTCTGAACTCAGAACAGAATCAACTTCGGAGAGAACGGTCCTCTCCGAAGGCACCTCTGGCACCTTGAAATGCACTTGTGCACTGGACTCTGCTGCAGCTGCTGCTGAACTGGAGGTGGGATGCTGATCCGAATAGCCCTCCGGCTCCTGCATGCCGACGCAGTACGAGTTCTTGATGAAGGACTTGCAGCACTTGTAGCCCCAGCGACCGGCATTCCAGAAGCTGCCCCATACGGTTGTATGGTTATTGATGTACACATCCTCCTCGTAAATGCTACGGGCTTTAGGTTTCTCCACACCCTTAATGACCTTGCCACTGCGAGAGTATTCGATATATTCCTCCGTTTGAGCCAGCAGCAGGGACTTTGGAGGCACCTGCAGATGTTCTTCTCCGCCGTATTTCTCCACAATGTGAGTTTTGGTCTAAAAAAAGGAATTGTTTAAGCATTTTTTAAACAATAAAATAATTTAAAGACTTACACTCGACTTGAACTGCTCTTTTTTCTGCTCGTACTCCTTCTGGAGCAGCTCCAACTTGGTGGGTTCGGCCAGCAGATGGACATCCACACCCTTGCCATGGGCTTCCCAGGCGAACAACTGTGCGGTGGCCTGGGCTGTGGTGTCTCCCGAGAACCGCACAAAATTCTCGCCAGCAAACTCAGCTCTGCAAGGTGAGACAAGTGTTAATAAACTGTAATTCTGGGAACCATTATTGCACTTACTCTTCTTCCGGAACTGCAGGATTGGGATTATCACGCATAGAGCGAGTTTTGGGATCGTAGTACGCGGAATTCGGATCTAAATTTCTGAGGTATTTAGCTGTGTCTTCACGGATACGCAAGTTGCGCACAGTAATACGCTGTTTGGAATCCACTTTCGTGCCAGGCATGTCCACTTCGTCCACATACTTGTCCTCGTTGCCGTCTTCATCGGAAATCTCGGCATCGGGATCTGCAAGAGCGAGAGTTTCATTAATTACCGATTAATTTATGCATCCATGCTTCCTTACCATTCTTTAGCTTCTCAGCCTTGAGCTGCCGCTTCGCCTCCTCCACCTTTTCGTACTCCTCGACGATTTCTCTGTGGTTAGCCGGATCGTAGCTGCTCCAGCGATCGCGCTTCTCGTCATAGTTGACCGCCGCCTCGTTGACCAAGTGCTCATCATGGACAACGATGGATTCGGCATACTTGGCCTGGACTTTGCGTGGCCTCTCCAGGCAATCCTTGCGCTTGTGTGTGACAGCCCCGCAGTTTTCGCAGGCGCCCTTCCGGAACTTGGTGACGATGCGCGAAGTGTCCAAGCCCTTTGGTGCCCTCTTGTCCAGCTGGCCCTGTTCGTCCTCGTGCTGCGGCCGCTGATGCTTCAGCGTGGGCCCCTGTGAGCCGTAATACCACGGAGCATTCGATATATACTGCGGGATGTGTGGATTTATGTCGCGACCCTCCTCGTCCACGGCGGCCGGTGCTGTTCCTGCCTTTCGGGCTTCCTCGAGCTCCTTGGCTTTGCGCCAGTCCTCGCGGGACTTCTTCTTGGGCTCCTCTTCGGCATCCTGGTCGTGCTTGCTTTGGAGGATCTGCGAGACGGGTGTGCGCATGGCCCCCGAACTCATTTTGGCTGATTTTATTTATTTACAATTTGCAAATAGCCCACTTTATCTTCTTCTTTGTCTGTCAGTGTTGTAAAGTGAAATATTAATGGTGGGTGAAAACAATTAATTTTAATTGAATGTCTAATTAAGTAAATATCTCATAAGTAAAATCATCAAACAATTCGATTCAATAAATAATAACTACGCTCTTCAAGTCAAAGATTAAAAAAAAATCATCGTTTGCTAAACAACTTTTCCAGCACTGAACTTAAAATAACGATACATCGCTCAAGTTGCACATCCCCAACATTTTTCCAATAAGATTTGGCGTGAACATTTCTATCAATATTAATACGCGATTTCGATTCAAAGCCAACAATAAATTACCAGCAATGCTGCGGAAAATGCTGGAAACTGTGATCTTGTGAAATAATTCGAATTCGTCGGAAATCAAAGGCAAATTCCTTCGGAAACAATCAATTTAAAACGCTGTGCAAACAGGGTACGTGTAACTGTGTGCGTACTGAGTTTGTGTATACGCGCATATACATATGTCGAGCGAGTGTGTGCAGAGTGTTGTGTTTGTGTGTGTGTGTCTAGTGCCAAGGCATCCTTAATTTTTTCGCACACATAGCTGAACACTTTTTTTTCTAATATCAGCTTCTGCGCGCCTCGCCTCAACATTTTTTCTCTATATACCAACAATAGAGAGAGCCAGAGAGGCCAAGAGCATGAGTAGGAGAGAGAAAATGTGTAAAACGAATATGAAAAACATAAACAACACGTTCCTAATATATTTTTTCATTGTGTTTGGTTTTAGTCGCGATCCATTTTGATACCCAAAGGGAAAACTTTAAAAAGTTCTATGCGGTCAAAGTGCCACTCAAAGAAAACCTTGAATACCTAAACATTAAAAATGTATCTTTAAATGCGTAACTTAACCGCCAATCAAGCTGATTACCAACACTGGCTTTTCGCTCGCAGCACTCATTAGATGTGATAGTGCGCTGGCGGTACGGCAACCCTGAAGGCTGGAAGGTCTTCGTTTTCACCAATTAGAAAATTACAAATTTTCCAATTGAACTTCCTTTGCAAAAAACGTTTAGTTAATTGCACGGAATTTATCGCGTTTCGACAGGTGTTCCCAATTGAATCGCCAGGGGGTGGTGGAGTGATTCGCGAATGTATTAGTGGCTGGCTCGTGGAGGTGCGAGTGGGAGGCAGCGCTAGAACATTTCTTGTTATTCTTTCTTTGTTGTTTTATCTGTGGAAAAAGCTGCGCGCGTGTGTGTGTACTTTGCGTATGTATGTACCATACATGCACACAAAAAATTTGCATAAAAAAAAGTGAGCGAGCAAAGGCATTATGATATGTAATCAAAGCTAAATGACAATGAAAGCACTTTAGATTGTGGAAAATGGACCAACCAACTATGTGTACTTGTGTTCCCACCAAACAAAAGTTTGCCAATTAGAGAAAATAAATTCCTTGTTTGCTAATTAGGGGAATTCTTAAGTTTTGGTGGTGGTATGTGTGTGTGTGTGTATTTCCACAACAGGCGATCTCTCAGTGAAAATTGCGAAATTAACAAAGTTGCACTCCTTGGAATGATTTATGCGCCAGAAAAATATTACCACAGGCAGAAGATAATGATGATGGTGATGATGATGATGATGGTCGTGTACTATTTTCGATTTTCCGTTTCACGGACTGTTGTCGTTTGAGCGATTGCCTAATGGCCCCCATCCGAGTCCGCGTACACACACACACATACACATACACTCACCCAAATGTTCGCGGGAGACAGTGATGGCCAAGATGAAAGTTTTTAAAAATTGTAATATTTAAATATAAATATTACAAGACTGTTTAGTAATAAACTCAAAAGGATTTCGTAGTCATGGCAATTCGATTGAATACTTTTTAAAAATCTTTGAAAACAATAGAGCACTGCCTAGAAAAGTTAAAAAATGTTTGAACATAATATTGAATGGAATTCCCGAGTTTCTGCATAAGAAATTTTGATTTTCACTTAAGGATAACAAACTTTGGGGATATTTAATTTAACCTTCCAATTGTATTAAAAGCTCTTATCAGAATACAAAGCAGAAACGGCTCCAAAACTATTATCTTGACCGCATCTGTAAATAGATATTTGTATGTACCTATATTCCATTGAAGCGAGGAGCAGGCGGCGACCTTGAGAGTGAATCGAGTGCACGGCGCAAGCCATTCACGAGTGTCAATGACCTACAGCAACATTGGCCCACAGAGAAAGTTGCGAACGCCACAAGAACTTATCCCCCTCGTCCGGTCTTGTCTTCCCACAGATCACCAGGCGAGCAGACTAGATCACCAACGACAGCACTAGGACACAAGCACAGTCGTCGAGTGGTGAGACCGCTGCTCCCAGCACACAAACGGACAACGCACGCAGGACCGAGGAGCGAGCGGCAGGAGCAGGCGGAAAGGATTCGAAAGCGAACTAGGATTCGGACTCAATTCAACAGCCTGTAAGCGCTTTGAGGGCCAAAGGACGACCATGTTCACGGGCAAGCTGCAGATCAAGGTGTGCGAGGCGAGCGGCCTGCGGCCCACAGACTTCCAGAAGCGCCACAACCTCACCTTTGGCAAGCTAGCCGATGAGCAGCTCATCGATCCCTATGTGTCCATAGATGTCGACGAGAGTCACTTTGGTAAGTTCTGCCATAAGCTCACTGAAGTTCCTAAACGCAACTTAACACATTTATAACTTTCAGATCGAGCCACCACACGGCCAAAGACATTTGATCCTGTTTGGAACGAGCAGTTCGTCCATGACGTTACCAATGTCAGCAACATTAATTTGACCGTCTTTCACGATGCCGCTCTGCCGCCAGACGATTTTGTGGCCAACTGCATTATCTCCTTCGAGGACCTCATGCAGAGCGAGACGGCTGTGCAGGATCTCTGGGTATGCAATGGCTTTCATTTATGTTTTTGGAAACAATAATAATATTTTCTATATTCACGCAGGTTAACTTGGAGCCCCAGGGCAAGATCCACGTCATAATTGAGCTAAAGAATCGCAATGGTAAATAAATTTCACATATTTAAAAAACAACTGACTTTAATGTCCTTTTTTGTATTAGAACAAGCCAAAGCCGAGGCCGAGGTGGAGCACACCGTGGCCGTCAACAAGGAGTTCAAAGAGCGTGCCGGCTTCAACCGGCGTCGCGGGGCCATGCGTCGTCGTGTGCATCAGGTTAGTGGCAATATATAAGGATAAATAACTAATGAAATCATATAATGTAAATGTTATTGATTTCTTTGGGTCTAAAACGTAATCTCCTTCGATTTTACTAATTTATGTATGTTATTTGCTAATCCAGGTGAATGGGCACAAGTTCATGGCAACGTTTTTGCGTCAACCCACCTTCTGTTCGCATTGCCGGGAGTTTATCTGGTAAGTGGAGCACACAGACAGCACACATGATCGGGCTGAGAACATCTCCTCCGTACATCTTTAAGTTGTATCTCTGCAGTGATTAATCTGAACATGCATTTAGTTTCGGGACTTGATTTACACACACACACACAACACCGCTCACCATCTGAACTACTTTTGAATTGATTTGATTCTACTTGGGATGATCTCTTTATATCCTTTATATGTTCTTAATGTACCACTCTATCCTTCATCATCTTTCGGCTCTACATCATTATCTCTTTGGTCTCTATTTCTTTTTGTGGGTGGCTCATACTATTAGCAGTTTTAATTTCCTTGGTTTCCCATCGGCATTAACACTTGGTGGTTTCCTTTTTGGGCTACAGCTTGGCTGGCGGGTCGCGGGGTCTTCGGATTCATGATCAGCTCGGCCTAATGCTTGGTTTTTTCACGGGGCTTCAGGCTCTCATCCATCGAAACACAATCGCTCGCACCTCTTATACACACACAGTCACACAAAACACCAATCATTCAGTTACCCAAAAAAAAATATATATACATACAATAGCCATGGAATTTCTTGCCTTTTTGCAGGGGAATTGGTAAACAAGGCTATCAATGTCAAGGTATGTGTGTTCGCTTCAGACTAAACAAGGAAGGAGCAACCAGGGCAGCTTCAGCCCTGGCGCTTCCAGGGGGAGCTCCCTCCAGGAAGAGCGCCCCCTTTAAAAAAAAAAAGCTATATCCAATCCAAAAACCATATCACTTTGCATTTGCTTGTTACGTTCGTTCGTTATTCGTTGTTTGCTGTTGTCGTTGATGTTGTTGCCATTTTGGGGTTTCGCTTTTGATCCTTGATTAATTATTTTATTCTAAACGGAACAAAACCCCTTTACATTAGTCCAGTCTTCGTTCAGCATTGTCCAGTGCATCAATGCATCACCCACGGCTTAAGTCATGCTTCGCTCGGAACAGGACAACACTCCGGTGTCCTGTCCACCCAATTGCACCACTAATCGATCTGGTCCTGTCCCCATCACATTGCATTTTTGTATCTCACGTATGCGGAAGGAATGCAGATTACTAATGGGTCATCGGGCAGGCTCCTTTGGGTGCAACCCAACGAAATAATGTCATTCCATTAAGGTTTAGCGGTTTGTCCGTCTGTAACAATTTAATAGATTCGACCTTCATTTCTGTGCATGCCTCTAGGGGGTATTAAGAAGTCTCAAATGTAACTAAACTTTAACCATGTCGATCTTATATTAAGTATATTTTGTTAGTTCATTGAAGTGCAGTGAAAATTTTACTAGACATTAGAAATTATAGGAAGAAACTAGGCTTTAATCTTAGTAAAACTCTTGCAAACCTGAGAATAAATGTATTACTTTTAATAGGCTACAGTTTTTATTTACTTTTATTCATTGTAATCACAGAACATTGCTTTTAAGGCTTCATTCTGTGCATTATTTTCACGTAGTTTTGATTGAAATACATATCTGGCACGAAGCATTGTTTAAATGTTGTGATTAAAACCTTGTGTACACCGAAACACTAATTAGAGCACAGACAACGAGCACACAACTTAACTCCACTGACCAACATACTATATATGTGTAAAAACACACTCTGCACAACAAGAAACGGTCCTTCGACAGTTTCTCAACTAATTTCTCAATCTCAATCGTGATATTCAAAGGAGAAGATCCCAGAAGATCCAAAAGAAACTATTGAATGCCACGATTGAGGCACCTTTTGTGTCTAACCCTGAATGTTTCAACAAGCTTGAGTTAAACGAAATCCTGTAAATATATATACACATTCGTATGTCTCGCTAGACTATAAAGTGCAAGCTCGGAAAAATGTGGCCCTGATTTAAAAATATATAAAAATGCTACTTAAAACTCTGTAAATTTGAGATACAGTGATTCTGAGTTATTACCTAATTCATTATTTTGTTGCTCTTTTTGTTCGATTTATATAAAATAAAAAAACACATAGTACATTTATAATCACGTCAAAAGATCTATATCTTTACTTTTAGTTAGCTTTTTAGTTTCCAATAAATTCTCTGTGATTTCTTACCTCAAAAACTTTCTTAAAAAAAATTAATTGTTAGCATGTTTTAAATGTCATTTACTACAATCGGCATATACTTTTTTGTACACTAATTTTACAATCCCTTTGGGCGACCTTTTTCCGAGTGCATTTAGAGTTTTGGATTATTTGCCCTGCACTCTGCCTCTGCCATCGAAGATCTCCATAAGCGTTCTGTGTCGAGTTGTGATATTAATCGTATATCGAATTTGATTTCTCTCCCAAAAAAAAAAACACGTATAGTCTGCACGTTAGTTGTACATAAGAAATGCCATTTGTCCGTGGTGTCCAAGTGTCCGGGAATGCGAGATGAGGTGAGTTAAGAGCCATAGCCAGAACTTCAAAAACTAACTAACTTAGTTATGTCAGCAGCAAACCAAAGTGGAGGTGGTGCCGGCGGGGCAGCGCTTCAACGTGAACGTGCCCCACCGCTTTGTAGTGCACAGCTACAAGAGGTTCACCTTCTGCGACCACTGCGGATCGCTGCTCTATGGCCTGATCAAGCAGGGATTGCAATGCGAGACCTGCGGGATGAACGTGCACAAGCGCTGTCAGAAGAATGTGGCCAATACGTGCGGCATCAACACCAAGCAGATGGCCGAAATCCTCAGCTCGCTGGGGATCTCGCCGGACAAGCAGCAGCCGCGCCGCTCCAAGTACTTGAACCAGCAGGTGGGCGAGGACAACTATGGTGCGTCCTTGGGACCCGATGGTGACGGTGCTCCAGGCCAGTCCTTCCGCAGTGGCACTCTCTCGGCGGACAGCCTGGCCACCTCCACCACGACGCTGACAAGTGGCTACAACAGCAGCAGCTGCATGAGCCTGGCCGTGGGCAGCGCCGGCGGAAGTGGTGCCACTGGAGAGACGCGGCCCGGCAAGTGCTCCTTGCTCGACTTCAACTTCATCAAGGTGCTCGGCAAGGGATCTTTCGGCAAGGTGATGCTAGCCGAGAAGAAGGGCACCGATGAGATCTATGCCATTAAGGTGCTCAAGAAGGACGCCATCATCCAGGACGACGACGTGGATTGCACCATGACGGAGAAGCGCATCCTGGCGCTGGCCGCCAACCATCCCTTCCTGACTGCGTTACATTCCTGTTTCCAGACCCCGGACCGCCTCTTCTTCGTGATGGAGTACGTCAACGGCGGCGACCTGATGTTCCAGATACAGAAGGCCCGCCGCTTCGAGGCAGCCCGGGCGGCCTTCTACGCGGCGGAGGTTACTCTAGCACTGCAGTTCCTCCACACCCACGGCGTTATCTACCGCGACCTGAAGCTGGACAACATCCTGCTCGACCAGGAGGGCCACTGCAAGCTGGCCGACTTCGGTATGTGCAAGGAGGGCATCATGAACGGCATGCTGACCACCACATTCTGCGGCACGCCCGACTACATCGCCCCGGAGATCCTCAAGGAGCAGGAGTATGGCGCCTCTGTCGATTGGTGGGCGCTCGGCGTCCTCATGTACGAGATGATGGCCGGCCAGCCTCCGTTCGAGGCCGATAATGAGGACGAGCTCTTCGACTCGATCATGCACGACGACGTCCTATACCCAGTTTGGCTGTCACGCGAGGCCGTCTCCATTTTAAAAGGTAAGATGATTGATTATCTTTTAAAACTTTTCTGAATTATTTTTTATCTTTAAAATCCCTTGTTTCCTGCAGGTTTTCTCACCAAAAACCCAGAGCAGCGACTGGGCTGCACTGGCGACGAAAACGAGATACGCAAGCATCCATTTTTCAACAAACTGGACTGGAAGGAGCTGGAGAAGCGCAACATAAAGCCACCATTCCGACCGAAAATGGTTAGTCAACATTACTTTCTGGATTTTTGTTTGAGAATTTGAAATTAAAACTTTTTAATTTGCAGAAAAATCCACGCGATGCCAACAATTTTGATGCTGAGTTCACTAAGGAGGATCCGGTGCTGACACCAATCGGTAACGAGGTCATTCGCTGCATAAACCAGGATGAGTTTGCGGGATTCTCGTTTGTGAATCCAAAATTCGGACCGGAACGCAAAGTCTACTAAGAAGGCACCCAACGATCGCAGTTCATGTTCACCATGTTCACTTGGTCGGGCTGGATGAGACTGGGTATCCCGGTTAGCTGGCCCAATCCAGATCGCTCCTAATCGTCGTCGTCGTCCGGTCATATTCGGGCGTTCGGCGTCTAGCGCATCCTCCCAGCACAATCTAGTTTATCGTTTATTGTTTATAGTTATCATTTTTATATAACTCCCCCCGGTGAACGCTTCATTGTTGTCTGTTTATGTTGTAGTCCACTCGTAGTCGTTGTCCTCCCAACGTAGATCATTCACATCCACATCCACATCCAACTACCAGTGCCAATTGTCGCGAAACTGCTAAGCTTCAACTTGATTTAAGGCGCACACCACAAGGACAACGCAAATTGTTCCGGATTATCCCCACGATGTTGCAAATGGATCGATGTTTTTTGTAGGAAAATCTCGATTTTAAATCAACGATGTTTTTTTTTTCTATACCTAGCCTATTCCTGTTTGAATTTATTTATGTTGTTTGCCAACAAAAAAGATATCCCCCACACCCCACACCCACACACACCCATCTAGTCAATGCCCAGTGGCTGAGTGCATTTTGTTATTAGTTATTTATTGATTGTTCGATCGATGTGCCGAATCTCAAGTTTCGCACTCACAGCATCCGACAGCATCCAGGCAGAGAGCAAGGCACTTGCTCCAAGCGAATCTCAAGGGAATTTCTAAACACAATAGCCGCAATGTGCCGTCTCTACCACATACAAAGTACACAACATTTAATTTCGAGTTTGAAATCTTGCACAACTTCCTTCTCAAGTATTAAAGCGATATTATTTTAAAATTATTACCTTATTGTTATACATAAATATTTATAAAAAAACGAAATGAAAAGAAAAGAAAGCGAAAATCAAGCCAAAAACCCCTCTAATACAAAGCGCATACAATTTACCAAGAAAGAGAAATGAACGTATAGCCTAAACTAATCATAGAAATAAATGCTAAAAACCTACAAAGAGAATGTCTATAAAAATTCATATTAATTTATGCTAAAAACAAATTATGAATACAACCCAAACAACCAATGTGTTTAGCCTGTAAGCGGAGGAGGAGGAGGAGGAGCCAGAGGAGAACAAGCATATTATATATACACACTATATAATATATGAAGCATATATAAATTGTGAAACTAAAGGCATATATATATATAATACACACACACACACCCAGAACAGAACAAAACAAAACACTTAGCGTAATGAGGGAAATCCGTCAACAAATTATATATGAAATTATGTGGCATAGGATGAATAAGAGAAAATACAATATTCGCGGTTATTATGTGTTGATTTGAAAGCCAAAGACTCAAAGCTAAATATTATATTTGAACTAACCCGAGGCAAGTTTTTAGCATACCGCATCGAAATTGCATCAGTATCATTTAAATGTTATTATTACTATTACAATTATTGTTTACTCTACGACTAATTTCGTGAGTTTTCTGTTTTGATTTCCCATTTCTAACGCCAGAAGAGAGATCATTGAAAGTATATATTTAATAATAAATGGATGGGAATTGCAGAGAAAACAAAGATAACAAAAGATTTATTAACTATTAAGCAGCGTTGTTAACTAAAAGAAAAAAATAAGCAAAACAGCAGAAGAAGTGTAAGGCAAAGGCAAGCGCATAAACACACATTTGTATGTAATTATAGAGCCCCAGTGTCTAATAATATTTGTGAAATAGCAAAAAACAAGTCGACGTAAGCGCTAGTTACCCACTTACAAATTAAATGTTAACCCAAAGTATTTTCAAGAACGCATTTTACCAAAGAAAACAAATAACAAACAAAGCAGTAAACCAGAAGATGTTGAGGCAGGATGGAGTATAGGCAAAATGTTAAAGGCTATTAATAATTTTTTAAACAATGCGCTCAAATCGCCAGTCGATCGACGCCGTTGCCACGCTGGATAGAGGCGCGTATTCAATTAAAAGATATAAATACAAAAAATATATATAAAAAAAACAAAGAAAACGCATCCAGCCAACAAGATAATTTTGATGATGATGAGCCCGAACGAGGGATCAGAGAAATATCAGAGGAATAGACAAATCCACTGGTTATTGTTGAACAAAGTACAGACAAAAGTTAATAGAGGAGGAGCAGGATTAAATATACTATAATAGGAGCCAGAGGAGGAGGAGGAAACAGAAAAGGGAATAACAAATCGCGTAACCGTAACCTGACAAAAGCAAATTAAAGTTATAGGACAAATGTGCAACCAAATGTTAGCTATAAGCTCACTTTCTAAATATATGCAAAAGGTGAACGATTCCCAGTCCCCATCTACTTGGCCCTTTCGCTTGCCAAAGGTCCTATCCCTGGACCAGGCTCTGAACGTACTCACTCACTCCTCGGCTCAACTCGATCAGCTTAGCTAACCTTTTTCTGGGGCCGCACAGGCTCAGGCTCTCACCAAGGCAGCACTCACTCTGACAAAGAAACCAACTTACATACATATGTGCAACTTTTTCACGTACCTTTCGCATCTTAGAGATACTTAAATGGAACTTATTAAGTGGAAATGCCCCCGAAATCATTGTCTACAAATTGTTAACTGACCTAAGGCAAAGAACTACACACACACACACACGAACTACTAAGGAAATATATTGAATTATTTATTATTGATCGGCGGCGTACAAAACTAAAGCGCGCCCAACAGAAACACAATATGGTTTTATTAGAAGGAGCTGCAAAATCAGCAACGCAAATTAATCATAAGCAGAAAGAACGCAAAGTATTCAGAAACCCACAAAAAGCACAACCAACACACAGCAGTTGAAGTTGAAGAAGAACCAGACTAAAACACTGAGGAAAATGCATAAAGTCTAAGTTATGTTTAAACCAGAGATAAATACTTGTAACGGTAAAGTCGAAAGTCAACAGTTGATATGTTGTAAAAAAGCTATTAAATAAAAACAAAAGAGGAAAGTTTACCAAGGAAGGCAGGAAGGAGAGGGCAGAATTGAATGTTAAAGAAGCTACTAAATAAATGGTATAAGCAGATGTGTGCAAAAGATAACCAAAGAAAGCAAAATTGAAAACAAGAAATTGATTTATAACATTAAGTGAAAACTAATTAATAAATAAAGAGAGGTAACACCTATGAAAAATGTAAATAATTGTGTTTGAGTTTACGGGCTGATATATTATATATTTTAACTTACAAAATCTTCAAACGGATGATGAATGATTTATTCGAAGAGTTTTAAAATTTAAATTAACAGCTCGTTTAACAGAGTATTTTATCGATAAGCTATCGGCAACTCTGCTCATCACTAACAGCTGCTAACTAACAGCGCACATGTTGCCATCACAAGAAGAAGCAGAACATTCAAAACAAATAATTTGTTGTTTAAATTTAGCAATTTTAAAGAAGATAAGCAAGTGCTAACCAAAATGCCGAAGGTAAAAACGGAAAAGAAAACCCGCATCCACACCGAGGTGCAGAAACAGGGTGAGTTTAGTCGGCAAATCAACAAAAAACCAAAAGTAAATATAGCACACCTTCGATGCATTACAAACCAGGAATCGTATTCAACAAGGACTTCGGCCAGCACATCCTGAAGAATCCGCTGGTGATTACCACCATGCTGGAGAAGGCTGCCCTGCGTGCCACCGATGTGGTGCTGGAAATCGGTCCCGGTACCGGCAACATGACCGTACGGATGCTGGAGCGTGCCAAGAAGGTAATCGCCTGCGAAATCGACACTCGGCTGGCGGCCGAGCTGCAGAAACGTGTCCAGGCGACACCGCTGCAGCCAAAGCTACAGGTGCTCATCGGTGACTTTCTGAAGGCGGAGCTGCCCTTTTTTGATCTCTGCATTGCCAACGTGCCGTACCAGATCAGTTCGCCGCTAATCTTCAAGCTGCTGCTGCACCGCCCGCTCTTCCGCTGCGCCGTTCTTATGTTCCAGCGTGAGTTTGCCCAGCGACTGGTGGCCAAGCCAGGCGACAAGCTCTATTGCCGCCTGAGTATCAACACCCAGCTACTGGCCCGCGTCGACATGCTCATGAAGGTTGGCAAGAACAACTTTAAGCCGCCACCAAAGGTCGAATCGAGTGTGGTGCGCCTGGAGCCAAAGAACCCTCCGCCGGCAATCAATTTCACCGAGTGGGATGGCCTCACGCGTATCGCATTTCTGCGGAAAAACAAGACGCTGGCGGCCACCTTTAAGGTCACCTCCGTGCTGGAGATGCTCGAAAAGAACTACAAGCTGTATCGCTCGCTTAGAAACGAGGTGAGTTGGGGACTGATAGCTATTGATATAGGCCTCTACCTCTCAGGCATCCCTTTTACTTCAAAATTTATTCATAGTTTATTAAACACGTTTTTCGATGTTTAGTATTTATTATTGTGGGAAACTTGCATTTGAAATTGTAAATAATTAATATGTATATTTTTTCACAGCCCATTGAAGATGACTTTAACATGCAAAACAAAGTTATTGGCATCTTGGAGGAACTGGACATGGCCACCAATCGTGCGAGAAGCATGGATATTGACGACTTTATGAGGCTCCTGATGGCCTTTAACTCGGCGGGAATACACTTCAATTAGTTACTTTTATTTTTTATTTTAGCTTGTTAAACATTGTAAAATATTAACACCCACAATAATATACATAAACGTTAAGCCAACGAACTTTAGTTAAATTTGTTTATGAAAACCGGTATGTTTATTTTTGGTACAGTATATATCGGATAATGTATACCCCGTAAGCTTGTTTGATTTAGAAAATAATTGTCTATGGATTTTTTACCTTATCTCCTGGGGATTTTCAGGAAAAGACTTTGGTAATAATGAATTTTAATCGGTTTGTTATGTGCATCTATCTCCACATCGACATCATCTACTGTGTATGGGAATCTGATCAGCTGATGGAGGAGAGAGGGATTCTCGGACAAGTTGAACTGCGCAATTGAAAAATAGTTGATTAACAGCTTCGAATCGATCAGTCGCCGGCAGATAGCCTCCCACTGCAGTTCGGGAGCTAATTAAAGTCATGTTAGTCTGTTTGCTCGGATCGCTCTTGCTGCTGTTTAGCGGCAGCCTTGTTCTCGGCCAGAACCCGGATCCAGCCGCCGAGAAATGTGAGTGGTAATATAATAAATATAATAATAACATTTAACAAATATTTTATTTCATTCCCCATTAGCTTGCAATTTTTTCAAGAAGACAGTCTTTGAGCAGAGCATTCCCATTAGCCCCTTTTTTCCCAATGCACCGATTACGTACCATACACTTGACTCCTGCAGTGGGTCACGACCCCTGATAGTAGACGGCACACCGGCGGAACCCAAGGAATTCCCCCATGCAGCGAGGCTGGGCCACCGGAATTCTAATAATGAAATCAAATGGTTTTGTGGCGGCACCTTGATCAGTAATCGCGTGGTGCTCACAGCGGCCCACTGTTTTTATACCGACAAGTACGTACATATGAGGAGAATCATTTAATCTCTTCTAGGCGGAAATACTTATAATATTTATTTATTTATTTTCCGCAGCGGCGAGGTCAATGTGGTGCGTTTGGGTGAGCTTGAGTTCGACACGGATACGGATGACGCTGAGCCCGAGGACTTCGGCGTGGCCCGACGCATCCAACATGAAGAGTATAGGGATCCTGCCCTCTATCACGACATTGCCATGGTGCGGCTCGATCGGGAGGTGAAGTTCAACCTGTACAAGCATCCCGCCTGCCTGCCCTTCGACGACGGCGAGCAGCACGATACCTTCATTGCAATTGGTTGGGGCCAGAAGGCATTCACCAAGAAGGAGTCCAAGAAGCTGCTGAAAGTCCAGCTGCGAAGCTACGGGCAGCGGTGTCTGGAAACCACGGATGCAAACGAGTCGCTGCCCAATGGGTTTAACACCACCATTCAGCTGTGCATCGGATCGAAGGACAACAAGGACACCTGCAACGGAGACTCTGGTGGTCCGGCATTGGCCTATCACAGGACATTCATTTGCATGTACCATGTAATGGGCATCACCTCGGCGGGAGTCAGTTGCTCCACCCCCGATATACCCAGTGCCTATACAAGGGTCCATTACTACCTCGACTGGATCAAAAGGGAGTTGGCGAAGACCTCGTAGATTCGATGGATTTTTGCTTTTATTTTATTTGAAATTAAATAGCCAAATTAGTTTTTTTATAGTGCTTTAAAGTTTAAAATAAAAAAAGTATATTTACGTACATTTCAAACTTCCCAGACCGGTTTGGTGTGCTCAAGTCGTAACTTAAATTTCATAGAATATTTTCTGGTTTTGATTTCACAGAAAGCAGTTTTCCATTTGCATTTCCAATGTTAATTTTTGAATAAATAAAATTACTTATGTTTAACTATACCAAAATGTACCGTTCTGTATCTCTATATATAGATATATCAATGGGGTAGTAACCTTTTGAAGACCTTCAGGTACTGCAAATATTTTATACCCGGAAAACTGGCTTTGTTTTGTATACAGCTTCGGGTTGGTCAAGTCGTGAGCATTGAAGCCCCTATTATTTATAAGTATTCAATTTCTTATCAACAAATACACGGACTTTCCCAGTATTTAATGGCTCTCCTGCGTTGCACTTTAGAACCCGAAACGGAATCGAAACTCTCGCAAGACGAGCTTAATGATCATCGGAGATAATGCTGTCAGTAGCTAACACATCGTAGAGGCAGCCAGACGTTGGAATCTGAAATGTATTGCTGGCTGAAAGTTATATTGGCGGTTCTATCTGTTCAGCTGGTGACCTGCCAAGATCCAGACGTAGTAAGAAGTGCGCGTGGATTCATCTTCTGGGTGATATATACTAAGATTTACTCTCAACAGCCTGCTCCGCCTACAAAAAGGAAGTCTGGGAGGAGACCTCTGAGTTTAGCCTCCTGGTGGAGGGCATGCCGCCCATTTACAAGACCGAGGATAAGTGCACTAGCTACGCACCCCTCATAGTTGGCGGTGGACCAGCCTCGCCCAAGGAGTTTCCTCACGCCGCCCGGCTGGGGCACCGCGATGAAGATGGCAAGACGAATTGGTTTTGTGGAGGAACTCTTATCAGCAACCGGCATGTGCTCACGGCAGCTCATTGCCACTTTGGCGAGGAGTATGTACATATGCAGATAATATATATTATCACATATTTATTACATGTCAATTTTTAGCACCGGCTCCGTGAATGTCGTCCGCCTTGGGGAACTAGAGTTTGACACTGACACCGACGACGCTGATCCCGAAGATTTTAGCGTTAAGGACCACACGATGCATCCAGATTTCGATTTTCCCGCTCTTTACAATGACCTGTCCATTATACGGCTGTCTAGGACTGTCACCTTTAACGAGTACAAGCATCCGGCATGCCTTCCGTTTAGCGACGGAAAATCAGACTCGGCCTTTGTTGCCATCGGCTGGGGGCAGAAGGAGTTCGTTCCCCGTTTGGGTGCGGAGACCAAGAAGCTCCAGAAGGTTAAGCTCTTCAACTACGGCACCCGCTGCTCAATCACCGCAGAGAAAAACCAGGACTTGCCCGATGGGTATAATGCCACCACGCAAATCTGTATTGGGTCGCCGGACCACAAGGATACCTGCAACGGTGACTCTGGCGGACCGGTGCTGACCTACCACAAGAAGGATCCTTGCATGTATCACGTAATGGGCATTACCTCGGTTGGAGTGGGCTGCGATACGCCAAATGTGGCCGGCATGTACACGAGGGTGCACTTCTACATCAATTGGATCAAGCAGGAGATGGCAAAGCCGTAACGACATGAAATTGCTTTAGATATGCATGTTGTAGATATGAAATTGCGTCTATAAGAACCAAAAAAATGTGTATAAATAATAATTACGGGCGAGCAGGCAAGGGAACTTACTCAACCAATCAGCCCCTGCCATTAATTATCGTGTTATTATTGTTATTGTTAATATTCGCATTTAAAGCGAGCTAAACGATTCCGAAGAACCAGCTGAGGTCTGTTGGCTTTTACCCGATTGAACCTTTGTCGGTGAACCGGAGCTGAGATTAGTCGGAACCCAGCAGATCGATCGATCAGTAACTGCTCGGGAGTGAAACCCGTTCGCAACGGCTTAGATCTCGGAGAGTGTAGCTCTCAGTTTATCTCCGATCTAAGGTAAAGATGTGGCCGTCTCTGCTCACTACCCTCTTGGTCATTCTGTTGGCATGTGTTTTTGGCCAGCATCCGGATATAGTCAAGTGTGAGTGCGTCTTATCGTAAAGACATAAGCCTAAAAAGTTAATTGGTATATGCTAAATGGTTGAGACAGATCCATTTTAAGTCATAGATGAAATCTTCGCAGTATATTGTCTCCAAATCATATATAACATCATTCCTCATCAGCTTGCACGAGATACAAAAAGACCGTGTTTGATGAGACACTCCACTATGGATTATTGCTGCCCGGAGCAGCTACTCTAACTCGGGTAATCGACAATTGCCGTAGTTATTCGCCTCTCATTGTGGGCGGTCATCCGGCCCAACCCAGGGAATTTCCACATATGGCTCGTTTGGGACGCCGCCAAGATCTGGGCATCGATTGGTTTTGCGGCGGCGTTTTAATCAGTGAGAAATTCATCCTTACCGCTGCGCACTGCCTGGAATCAGAGAAGTAGAATTTAAAATTTATAAATTCTAAAAATTCATCTAATAAATTCGATATCCCCACAGAGGAGACGTGAATGTGGTGCGTTTGGGCGAACTAGACTTTGATACGTACTTAGATGACGCCGCTCCCCAGGATTATAATGTTTCTGGGTACTCCATCCATCCGAATTACGAGGATCCAGAGTTCTACCACGATATAGGAATAATAAAACTGAATGAGAGCGTGATCTTTGATGTTTACAAGCATCCAGCCTGTCTGCCATTCCAGGATGATCGTTCTATGAACACTTTTATTGCCGTAGGATGGGGTAGCACGGATCTGGCTGGAAAACCCTCAGCCAAGCTGCTCAAAGTGAAACTGGATTTGTACGGGGAAAAGGTAAGTAATTCGCAATATCTAACTACTCTGGAATCAAAGGCACTTATTTGGTATTCTGTAGGTTTGCACTAGACTCTTGACCCGGCAACTGGAGGAGTTCCCGCGAGGATTTGATCAGCGAAACCAACTCTGTGTGGGTTCCGAGATGGCACGAGATACGTGCAACGGCGATTCGGGCGGTCCTCTGCTGATATACCATCGGGAATATCCTTGCATGTACCATGTCATTGGAATCACATCGGCGGGTCTGACTTGCGGCACTCCCGGAATCCCCGGAATATACACTCGGGTTTATCCATATCTGGACTGGATAACCAGAACTATTGCAAAGTTTTAATAGCTTTAATAAAACAAAAACCCGGTTAAAGGGGAATCGTGTATCTATATATCTGTATATAAATCAACAATTTTAAAAATGTATATCATCTAAATAATTTAAACTGCTGCTTTAGTTAATGTTGAACGAATTTTATTTCAATTTTTTAAAAGCACGACGTGAGTGTTGCATCCCTAAGCTATCGATAAGTAACATTTATCGATACGGACATCGATAGTTGTTTACCTTTTTTCACAAAAAAAAGAAACATTTACAAAACAATAGTTTGTCGCACAATTTAGCGAATTGCAATTTCATCGCTAATAAAATGTAAGCGGTAAATCTGCGCTTGACACTGCATCACACTTGGCCATCGCCCGCATCTTTCCCGTTCCTGGCCGTGGTGCACTTTAATTCTGTTTCCCGCATATACACTTGAGATTGCCAAATTGTGCCGGACCAGGAAGGACCATGGAGCTGGATCGCGAGAAGGAGCAAGAGCAGCAGATGGAGCTGGAGCAGAAGCAGGAGATGGATGTGGCGCAGTCTTATATAACCCGGGCCAAGATGAACCCAGCCAAGAAGGACAACGAGAAACGGCGACGCAAGGATGCCATGCGAAGGGTAATTAAAGTCCGCCATAGTGTGTGTGTGTATGCGTGCACCACTGGTATGCGTGTGTTTATGTTTGTATCCTGGCAGGAAGTGTTCTAATTAGTCAATTTTAAAAGGATAAAGCTACCAATATTCATGGAAAATAAAAATTTATAATTAATATTTAATTTAATTCAAAAAATATTTATATAGAACCTTCTTTAAAGGCCGTCATCACTTTCTCTGCTTTTGCTAATTTTGCTAATCTTGCATTACAGGTCTCAATGATTTTGAAAAAGTGCGACTCGCTACGCTCTGCGGATGACCGACAGTTTCTCGATAAACACCCGGATATGGTGAAGGCGACCAAGAAGCGCAAGGAGCGCGTGGAGATCTACAAGGAGAGGGTGGTGGAGCGCGAAGATGCACCGCATGTGATCGAGGCAAAGGTGGAGCAGCTGGCCAACATCATATCCCAGGCGAAGCACTTAGTTTGCTACACTGGCGCAGGGATTAGCACTGCGGCATTGATTCCCGACTATCGTGGCAGTCAGGGTATTTGGACGCTTCTGCAAAAGGGTCAGGATATTGGGGAGCATGATTTATCCAGCGCAAATCCCACTTACACGCATATGGCCCTGTACGAGCTGCACCGCCGCCGACTTCTCCATCATGTGGTATCACAGAACTGCGATGGCCTGCACCTGAGATCCGGATTACCGAGGCATTCTCTGTCCGAGATCCATGGCAACATGTATGTGGAGGTGTGCAAGAACTGCCGTCCGAACGCCGTCTACTGGCGTCAGTTCGACACCACAGAGATGACCGCCCGCTACTGCCACAAGACCCACCGGCTGTGCCATCGCTGCTCGGAGCCCCTGTACGACACCATTGTGCACTTTGGAGAGCGGGGAAACCTCAAGTGGCCGTTGAATTGGGCGGGGGCCTCGGCGAGTGCGGAGCGAGCGGATGTGATTCTTTGCCTGGGATCCAGTCTTAAAGTACTCAAGAAATATACCTGGTTGTGGCAGATGGATCGGCCGGCGCGCCAGCGGGCCAAGATCTGCGTGGTGAACCTGCAGTGGACGCCCAAGGATGCGATAGCCAGCATCAAGATCAATGGCAAGTGCGACCGTGTGATGGCGCAGCTGATGCACCTCCTCCACATTCCAGTGCCTGTTTACACGAAGGAAAAGGACCCGATCTTCGCACACGCCTCGCTCCTGATGCCCGAGGAGCTTCACACCCTCACGCAACCGCTGTTAAAGAACGCCAACGAAGAAGAGGCCTTTACCACCACCACCGAGGAGACGCAGGATTCGACTATCTCCAGCGAGAGTTGCAGCTACAATTATAGCGATTTGCCAATCGGCAAGGGACCGCGCATCCGGACGCCCATTAAGAACGGCCGACGGGTGAAGACCAATCTGGAACTTCGTCAGAAATATAAGTTAATCAATGGCCAGGATGAGGAAATTAAGGTGGAGCGACTGGACACCAATGGTGGCGTGAAGAAAGAGGAGGAGAACGGCGCCATTCTGCAGCTGGAGGCGACAGAGACATCCGTTAAAATAGAGACTGATGAGGTTAAACTAGAAGTAATCGACAGCCAGGTGACCTTTGTAAAGCAAGAGCTGCATCTGCTGGAGCTCTTACCCAAGCTGGAGCCACTGTCCCTTAAAGAGGAGGTAGAGGAATCGATAGAGACGCAGGTGGTGGTGGCCAATGGTCAACTGGAGCTGCCCAAGCTAGTTGCCATTCAGAAATCTACTGTGGCCAGCAGTACCGAGGTCCCGATTGAGCTGAGATTGGAATTGCCTATGGAATTGCCACCGCTGGTGCCTATTGGAGCACCTCTAAGTACGCCGTTCGTGGAGCCCAAACTTGTACTGCCGCCTGCCTTTCAGGCCCTGAATATCCAAACCCAGAGCGAATCCAGCACAGAACCCGAAGAAGAGGAGGAAGAAGAGCAGAAGGATCAGGAAGAAGAAAATATTCTGGCCCAAGTGGATTTACTAAGGCAGAACACAGATGAAGAGCTGCTCCGCCAGCTGCCAAGCTGGTACGATGCGAAATACGCATACTCCGGCCTGCATAGCATCCTGATACCGCCGCCAGCGGATCTCAATATCTGGAACTTGCAGGTGGTGCCCAACTTTGCCATGAACCGCTCCGCCGCTAGCTGTGACTTCTGCTTCGATCGGTATGCCGAGCTGGAGTGCCAATTCTATCGCCGCTGGAACCTCAATCAGCGCAAGCACAAGAAACGGGCCAGAAGCGGCCGGTTCGTGGTCTGCGAGTGCTGCCCCACATCCGATGACGACGATGAATATGACGAAAATATATCCTTGGCGCACATCGCGGCTGCGGAGACGGCGAAGCGAAGGCAACAGCTGAGCACGAGTTTTCCCCGAAAGCTGGCACGCACCCAGGCCGGATGGTACGGCAAGGGCTATAAGAAGGGACGCAAGCGACGGTAGATGACTTCGGTCGTGATCCTCCCTCCCAACAAACTAGGACGGGTTGGTTTTTTAATAGCTGAAAACCAATTAAGGATACTTTTTTGGAGAACAAGTCGGTTTTCTTTAAGTAAAGATCTTGTTCCTCCTGTGGCAGCTCCAAGATATCGACCCAACCTAATCCGAGATATGCATACGCCCGCTTCAATAGTATTTTAGCTGTGTAGGATCATAAGTCATAGCATAGGCTAGAGTTCCGTTTTTTATAATTTATACTTATATGTATTTTAAGGCGTCAGCATCGTGTGTGTCCTTGTTATTTGAAGGAATGATATTGTAAAATTTTAATTCAATGTCGTTCGGTTTTTGTCCACATAATTTAACTAATTTGTGCCCGTCCCATTTGTAAATTTCAGATATTGTTCCACCGAGTATTGATAATTGATTAGTTTTTATCTCAGTTTACAATTGTGTTTTATTTAAAGTAAATTTTCATTCGGTTCAACGTGCACGTATTTCGACCCAACTTCCGCCCTTTATTTTTGTAAGTTGAATAAACAAGACAAGCATTTTGCTGTAATGATATGCAGTTGCGTTTTATTTAAACGACCATTTCAGGTTCTAAAAGAAAAGATGCCTCATTGATATTTTTTAATACAGATTTTACGGACTGCACTCCCCGTGCAGGTCGCAATAGTCCAGCATCTATAAATCTTTGGATATGATTTTGATACCAAACTGTATTACAAAAGCTAAACCATTACATTTTCAATGAAAAGTTCCTAAATATAAAAAAACACACATTCAGCCCACCTTTGAAGATAAAAAAGAAATGCTGTGAATTCGCTTTCATTATCTGAGTAGAACCAAGTTTATTCAATAACTTAAAATTTAAAGTATTGCTATATTTTAGTTGTAGTTTATTTTTTAGCGATCTCGTGTGTTTGGATTGTGAGTGTTTGCGTTTGTATTTTTATGCATTCCATGCTGGGAGAGGACCGGACCTTCAGAAGCTTAATTCTCTATGTGGCGTCGCCTTACGCAGAACATTGCAAAAATACCCAAGAATCAACAGAAGACGACCAGGCAACGGAAACAAACAAGGTAGACGAACTACACACTCAGAAAACAGCAAGTTGATTAGATTAACGCTATCGATCGATAAATATTCATGGGGGGCAGGGAGCGGGCATGGGCGGGCACTGAATTTCCAGGGGGGGCTTTGTCGGTGCACTTAATCGCACGAAACATAATACCTAGAGCTACATACGCCTTAAAAGCCAATGGAGCTAGTTGGGCCAAATATAAAAATACAAAGATCTCACAAAATACCAATACAGATATGAATACAGACGTGGAGGAGATGCGGAAAGCGGGCGCCGGACTGAAACGCCTGCCGATATAAATGCTCTGAGGACACAATGTCAGCAGCGAATCACGATTCCATTTATATAATACAATTTATCCAATTTATCCACAGTTAGAAATATAGGTTGCGTGCGTGCTTTGAGCACGTGTCGGCATTGAGATTAAAATCGCCGCACCGACGGCGTGTGAGGTGAATGGAAATGGAGATAGGGAATGATGATTGCTTAGATGGGTGACTGAGACTAGAGCCTGGAACTTGGAGCAGCATCTGAGAGAGCAGCCATCCTAGGCCACATAGATGAACATGTTGATGTCATCGTCGTCGCGCCTCATGTACTTGTGCTCTATAAGCCACTCCAGCTGCTCCTTGATCATCTTCTTGGACGGCAGGAACATGTTCTTCAGTATATCGATCAGTTCGCCCTGCAACACAAAGAGTGTGAGTCTCCGCCAGAATGACATTTAAAGTCAATCCAAAGCAATTACCTGCAGCGCAGCATTGTTCATCCGCTTGCGCACCTTCATGATCTTTATGATGGCTTCCTGGGTGCGCAGGATGCGCAGCTGCACAATGGACTGATTGTCCTCCTGCTGCGACCGTTCTGTGCTCAGCTGCAGGCGCCCAATAAGGTTGAGCTGAGGGAAATGAAAAGGCTGATTATAGTTTCGCCCGGTTCGATCTGCACCTTCATACCTTTCCACGCCGCTGTGATTTGCCATTCTTGACGATTGCAAACTCCTGATTGATATAGAACATAGTGTTCTCGGCAAAATCCTTGGGCGAGTTAATGGCTGCTGGTTCCATGAGCAGTATTTGCTTCTTGATTTTGGGAAAAGCCACCAGCGACCACAGCGTTCGCCTCAGTTCGGGATCTTAAACGGAAAGCAAGAGATAATGCGATTTGTAAGCTCAGGAAAGCCCCAAATAAAATAATCATGAAACCTTACCTGGCAGTTCGGTGGCCAGGCGGAGATTCTCATACGAGATCTTGTCGTCCTGCCTCTGATTCCAGGCAAACAGGACGGCCATTTGGAAGGTGGTCACGTCCAGATCATAGCGACCGAAGTTGTTCACAAAGGTGATGGTGCCGTTGCTCATGTGATGATACCACTGCAGCTTGCGGCCGGAATGCTTCTTTTTGTAGAACTCCTCCACATCGGGGATATAGTCCTCCAGTTCGATGGGCAGTGACACTGACACGCGCTCCGAGCAGCGCGCCCAGGCACCGGCATTGAGTATTTTAATATTGATAGCGTCGTGGCGACTTATCGAGGTGCGGAATTGTGTATTTAAATCCTCGCTAACCTTAATATCCTGGAACATGCGTGCCAGCCGATTGACATAGTCCGCCGGCATGCCCACCTCGCGCAGCCACTCAACAATGTCCTCTTCCTTTTCACTATCTGCGCTGGTGCCGAGAATCAGGCTGAAAATTATACAGAATTCATTTAAAAATACGAATTGAAAACATTTGATCAATTAACTTACCGCCTCGTCAAGTGAACCTTGTGGTAACGCATAAAGACGTCCTTGTTGTTGACGTACTTCAGGACGAGTAGAACGTCGCGCAGACGTGCGTCAATCTGCTCGCTGGTCAGGCGTTTGCTGAGCGGAGTCCGACGCAACAGCATGTCGCAATAGTTGGCTAACAGCTCTGGGCACTTGCTTTCCGGTGCCGTGTACTTCACGCCTCGATTGGCGATGCTCGTGGGCAGCTCCATCTTGAACACGCTGGTATCGTTGACCACAGTCTTGAAAGCGATGTCGCGGGCGGTGAGGAACCGTGGATCATCATTAAATGCGTTCCTCACCAGGTCGCTGAACTTGTTAAACAGCTCCAGCAGACGCTCCACGTACTTCTCAGAATCCTGGGTAATCACCTCCGAGGCGGAGAGCATGTCAGCCAGACCCGCGGATTGGATGTGTCGCTGTAGGTCGCCCATCATCGCCTCTACACCGATGCCGTGCAGGACGCGGTCCATTAGTCGGAACATGAGATTCAGGCGCTCCGTTTCATAATCCCTGATCAAAGCCGGGCACTCCGCAATAATAGAGTTGAGGTGGTCAACAATGAGCACCTTGACCAGCGTATAGGTGAGTATGTTAAAGCTACTAGGCTCTAGATAGCGCTTGGCTCGAACCTCCTCCTCGCGCAGCTTGGAATCTGCATACTTCATGTATGCCAGCACTCCGTTCTCCTGCTGCTGCTCCGCGGACTTAAGGCGATAGAACTCGGCCGTGGCCTTCAGGTAGGCCATCTCGAAGTTCTCCCTGTAGATCTCTAGCTTGTCCTCTGCATTCGAAGAGAGATTCACATAGCTCTCGCGAACGCCCACCACCAGTTGGGCATCATAGGCGTCGCCGTTACGCTCCGCGTGGACAATCTTCATTGCTGACTCTTGCAGGCGATGCTTTATGTCGTGAAATATGTGCTTGTTCCACGAATCCAGCATTAGCTTGCGGACGGGACTGTCCTCTGTGGGATTCTTTTTCGAGTTGGAGCTGCTACTGCTTCCCGATGACGCCGCCGCAGCCGCAGCAGCTGAGCTCGTTGATGCAGATGTCGAGGCGGCGGCGGCGGCGGAAGTTGAGGCTGCAGAGGACGAAGCGGCAGCCGCTGAGGTGGACGCGCCGGCCTTGTTTGCCGAAGAGCTACTACTGCCCGCCTGACCACTGGTGCTCGCTCCCGAGGTAGACGCGCCGGAGGAGGAACTTGAGGGTTTCACCTGCGGCGACTGCTCCAGCTGGCGAAAGGGCAGCGGCAGGTAGTTGGACTGGGTGAAAAACTTACGCCATTCTACAATGTAAGTGGCCAGCAAGGCCTGCTCACCGCGCTGAGCCTGAACCTGGCTCTGCGCCTGGACGATAAACTCGACAATGTCTTGCTGTAGGCAGTCGTAGATCTTGGCGGCGCCCTTCTCGTCCCACAGGCATACAAAGTGAACGCCAAAGAACAAATCCTGCCACTCGCGTTGCGACACAGTGTCCTGGCGCAGCAGCTTTAGCACGATCCTTCGCTTGTCCGGCCAAACCTCTTCAAAGATGTCCCTATCCCGTTTCCCGATTGCCTGCCCAGGAAGTTTATATATAATGTACGCTGGCCGAGAGTTTGTTCCACCCGCCGGGCAGGTCACTTACCCGTAGCATTTTGTTCGTAGCAATCTCTTTGTTTTTGTTGCTGCGTCCGCTTCACTTCATTTATATTTATTTTTTTGTAATTAAATCAGTGATGGACGATAGTCGGGTATCGTAGTAGTGACAGCTAAAGGCGTTCGTTATCGATGTATCGATGCGCGGCAGAATCGATGAAAAACAATCTCGAGGAGAAAAAAAAAACTCCAGAGTGTAAGCAAAAGTGCGGGAAATCTGCGGAATGCTGTAGTAGCACCGCTCGTTTGACAACGGAAAAGTCGACTACTATGCCGATCGCTGACGGCCAACGAATTCCGTTTAAAGTGAATTGCCTACTGATTTTGTCAAATGTTTTGTGAAATTTGCCTGTTTCCTATTTCGTTTTGGTTTTTTTCTTCTCTACCTCTTCGTGAGTGAGTGCGATGGCAGTACTGCGAGCGCCCCATCGCCCATAGCCATCCCGCTCGCACACACTTCCCCGACCTAATGTCTGCTTCGAGCAAATGTTTCGTATTTATCGAGGGTTGTCAGGTGTTTTCCGAATGTCAAGTACGATGATTCTTCCGTATTTATTTTATTGGCTGATACACTAATGATTAACATTATTTTGAATTCAAGAACAATATTTTTTAAAAATCTTTCGATTAATATGAATATAAAAATGTGCATTCTAATCACAAATTATGAAATATCAAAAAAATTGCAGCATCTATACCTAAAACCGGCAACGATGACCAAGAAATATCGATATATTTGAAATCTCTGCAGACGTGTGACAACCCTAGTTTCACATTTTTCACATTCACCATTTTCCCTTTGTTTGTCGGCGGCGGCGCTCGTTGTACGGCCGTGCGTAACGAATAATAATCGCAAAAAATCGCGGAAAATACACAAAAAGCGTGCTGAAATGTAAATAAACAAAATTCAGATGATCAGTCGCCGATCCAGTGCTCCGATTCCCCAGCATCATGTGCGTAAAAAGCGAGATTCAGTGACCACAACAACAACTACGTGCTGCTGCTGCTGCGTTCATTGACGTGACGCGCGAGCGTGAGAGTGTGTGTGCCCGTGTGTGTGTGGTCGGTGTGCTTGCCAGTTTAGTGTGTAGGTGTGTGGCTGTGCTGCGAGTTGTTGTCAAAATTGAAGCGTTTTTAAAAACAACAAGCCAGCGAAGAAGAGGAAGCAGCAACAAACAAAACACCGCGAAACGGCACAAATTGCAATAGAAGTAGCAACACCTCAAATATCCCCAAAGCAGCAGCAACATCAACAACGTTAAAGAGCAGTGCCAACATCTGTCGCGTTCTCCTCTACTGCCAAAGAGAGAGAGAAAGAGAAGGCAAAAAGAAAGTCAACAGTCGCGTGTGAAACGAAATTCGAAAAAATGTTCGAGTGTTTGTGTGTTGAGTGTATAGAATTAAGTAAGAAGCAGCGCGACAAAAGGAAATAAAAGCAATAGCAACAGCAAAAGGAACTGGCAACAGCAACAACAAATGCAACAAAATAACCAGCAACAAATAACAACCAATGAAGCAATCAGATTTAGTTTAATTTGCTTCTCTAAACCCCACAAAAACACAACACGACAAGGAGCAAAAATCTTTTGCCAATGAGTCGCAGACAGTCATTGGATCGACCAGGTGAGAAAATGTGTAAAAATTGGGGGAAATGGGAAGAAAAACACTCGTAATAACGCTTAGTTTGCATTGGCGGCGGCAGGCATTGAGAGGGAGAGACAGCAAGAGCGAGATGAGATGCTGCACTTTGCGCGCATGTTCTCCTTGGCTCTTCTCGCTGTTTTGGTCCGCTCTTCTCGTTGCTCTAAAAATAAACGTGCTCTCTCTCTCTCTCTAATCGCTAGCTGCGCAGCTGCTCTCAAACACTTGAACTTTGTAAACATTTCCAACAATTCTTCGGCGTGACAAACTAGCTGTATAATTAATTGTATTTCAAAATAGCTAACAGTTGAAAAAAAGGCGACAGAAGAATTCACAAGATATGAATGGAAAAGCCACCTCTTTTTCTTGCTCACTCGCTCGCCATTCTATTTTTAGCCAGAGTTTCAACACTCGAGCGGGGAAAAGAGAAAGTATCTGTCACTGTCTTAAGCAGATGTAAATGTAGCTCACATAACTCTGTCCCGGTGTGTGTATGTCTGGGAAAGAAAGCAGCCAATAACCATAAAACGCAAAAAATTCACCAACTTAGGTTTGTTTTGTTTTTTATCTTTTTGCAAGGGTAATGCGATGGACAAAGTTAAAAGGTTGAATATTATTAATTTTTTAAATTCTTAAAAAAGCCAAGGTAACCGAATTTCTTCCTTATTTAAGTTGCCTTGCAAAACGTCAAAAAGCACACAATAAGAACCCTTGAACCGGAATCTACGCTGTAATGTTAAGTAAATAATAATAGGCTTAGCTAGTTTCGCGTTGAGGAATGCTGTCCACTTATCAACGGCAATTAGCGTTGAATGCTAGTCCGTGCATCGCTTGGGAACTCAGACAGACCGGCCTCATGCTCACACACACCTAGCCAGCACACACCCACACCCACCTGTGTGTGCGTTCCTTTAATTTATTTATAACATTCAATGTAAACTCTGCTCAAGCGCCGGCCAACAGCAGAAACAACACAAACAGGCTGCAGTTTGCTTGATTTTTTTTTTTGTTTTATTGTACGCCGCTTTGTAGGTCAGGGTTGTCGTGTGTAATGCAAAACGTGCCAGCAAATTGAATGAATAAGCGTGGCTAGCGACAATCCGCCCATATATTCTATTGCAACTGCGATCACAACACAGCCATTTGTGCCATAGCCAACAATTGTCGGCTATTGCCCGAAAATAACAATCAAGCTAGCGAGTTTCGAACGAGTTCGGTTAGACAGAGTTAATTGGGGTGTAAAATTCGGATTGATGGACGAAGTGCAACTGCTGATAACCGGTATATGGTAGTTGTTGTTCTAACTAGATTATGACCTATGATACTCGAACATGACTTCCGTTTCCACTTAATTTAAGCGCAATTAACATAAACCTGCATTTTGTGCGAGTATCAAATAAAATTGTTCATATTATAAGTCAAGACTTTCACTATGCAACAAGGCACAATCGTAAATTCGAGCTCAATAAAAGCAAAGTATTTTATAACTATTATTACCCATAAATTAATGAGCAATTTCTCAGAAAGCAATTAAAAATTCAACCATTTTATTTTATAGTTTTTAATAATAATAAACTTGATTATGCAAAATAAAAATAAATCATTTAGTTTATTAGTAGAATAATGAAGATGAAAAAAAACTCTTTCCTAGCGGTTTTTTAAGTTTTTCTGCTTGACTTGCTGCAATTTCCTAATCTACGTTGACCTTATTTCTAGATAGTACAGAGAATGTTATCGATATTCACACTGTTTACATGCGATATGACGGTTTCTGTTGCCAGTGTTTACACTGTAAAAATGTTTTCCACCTACTAGTTGATTGACTATCATTATTATTATTATTATTATTATTATTGCCTGAGGCCCAACGACTTGTTGTGAAATTTCCGCTTAAACTCCATTTAGAAAGTCAATAGCGGCAGAAGCACCTCAAAATACATTTTGTAGGCGTTGCAGACAATCTGATTCGATTTGTTGTTATTGCTTCGATTTTCGCGCTTTTCTTCACGTGGAAGCGTGACAAAGCGTCATTAAATTGTTTTTAAGGTGAAATCGATTTTCCGGACCATTAGGTGACATTAGGAATCGTTGCTATTTGAATTTTCACGTTGTTTAATTGTATTTGGCTGACAGTTTGGGCGAGCATTATTTATTAATCAATAAATAAATGAGACCTTATCAAGGTCTTTATTCCAGATTGTATAGAAGTTTGTGCTGTCTAAAATGTCGTAATGTGGGCTTGTTTATATGGGATTAACCAACTGATAAGCTATAACTTGTTGGGGTACAGTGCTAGAAATTTAATAAAACTATAGCCATTTTTCTAATACAAATATTTGCTAACTGAAATAATTTATTAGGGAAAATGCAAGACCATTTCAATTTCATAAAACAATTGGCATATTAACTCTTGTGAATATCTGTCATTTCACAATGTTACTGTATCTCTCATTAGCTCGTCTAACTAAGTGATTAGTAATGCTGATACGTTCCTTCGCTAGATGACTCATGCGGGGTTACATATTATTAAAAAAGCGATTTATTATAAGTGCTAATGTTCGTGTTTTTTAGAGCTTTGTTAGAACTTATTCCTCGTGCCCGGCATTACACTCTTTCTAAATTGTATTTGCTTATCAACACAGAGAAAGAGAGAGAGAGAGAGAGAGTTGGTGCCAAAAAGAGAGTTTTTCTCTGTTCTCTCCCGCTTTTTACAAACACCCAGGCTTTCGGAATTATTCCAGCAATTTCTCTCTAGAGTCTAGACCCACGCTGTTGTTATCAGTGCATTTGTTGCTCCATGCGCCTAATTGCTCTTGGTTTTTTCGCTTTTGTATAATGATTTACGAGTGCCAAGAACAAGGCCAAGAACAATGACGGCAGATGAAAATTTGATTAGCATATAGACGGGTCCCCAAACCGTCTCTTCCTCACAGCAGAAAATCCAAGCGTTCTCACAGCATCTCGTCATCCTCGAGGCACATCATTAATCTTGGCACACAAAGGGACAGCAAAAAGTTGGCAAAAGTTGCCAAAGCAACGCATCGGGCTATTAACTTCCCCGTCCCGCGCTCTCGACCTACTCTCACTCTCTGTTTTTCGCTTTTCCCTAATGAAATTGCTTTGATTTCTGGAAAAAGCTTGAGAACTTTTCTCATCTAGCGCCCTATGCGTTTGCTACAGCAAATTACACGAATCCTTGTGGTTTTTCCAACCTTTTTGTCGAGTCTTGACACTTTATTTTGAAGGATAATCACTCTGGTTGTTAGATGAATGAAGTTTTTGCTTAATACTCGTATAATGAAGCCACTGTTAAAATATAATAGCATACAGTTATACCTTTAAATATATTTAAAAATTCAAATTTATGACTTAAACTAAACACAATTAAATATTTGATTTTGGATATGTTTTAGGTATATAAAACAAGTTAAATATATAACCAAAAAAGGTAGAGTAATCCTTAAAAACTTTTTTTTATTGCAAAAACTAAAAAACGGAAACCCAATTTTTTGTTTCACAATAAAACGAATCCTTGGGGTTGGCCACTTGGCGGTTGAGTTAAAAGTTGACACTTCTTTTTGGGGGTTAATCGCGCCGCTGGCTGCGATGTGTATCTATCTATTAAAAAATCGGGGCGAGTCGAAGTGGCCAAAAGACGATGTGGAAAACGTCGACGACGACTATGCCGACGACAATCGCGAGTGCGCTCTCAGGAAATTGTTTTTGGGAGCACGTCGGAATTAGCGCCAATAACAATGGGAAAACTGAAGCAGAAGACTCGTGTCGGAGTCAATTTCCCGAGGGGGAAAAAAGGAAAAACCTTTTAACCGAACATCGATGCAGAAAAGTAGGCAATGTTATATGAATAGGAGTTATATTTATAGGACAAAACGGCCTCGTTGCTGAAAATATGTTTCGGTTAACTGAAGAATTTCAATGCTCAATTTACATAAACTTATGATAACAATTTAAAATAAATTAATAGTTATACAATTGCATAGCGTCGAATAGTAGGCAATGTATTTATCAACACTGCTCAGGAAGTCAAAGACCTCATGTCCTTTACACTCCACTTACAACATTTCCCCCATCTAATCGACCAATTTCCGATTCTGTCCATGATGCATCATCTGAGCCCGGAATTCGCCCTTTCAGTTGTGTCAGTTGCCAGTTGTAAACTGTTGGCAGTGAATCCTGGCTATTTGGTCGCCAAGGGAATAAAGGGGGGTCAGACGCAAGCTGGGTATAAATTATTTTTGCCGCCCGAATGTCTAATATGGCGGCAACGGATATGCGGCTGCCATCCGCCAGTTAGACATGCACCCAAAACACCGACACCAACTTAATTAGGAACTATGGAGGGTATTTCTAAGGTATAGGTATAATTTTACTTTGGTTATTTGCTAAATTTAAAGTTTATAGTTAGAGTATTTTGAATCTTTCTGTATTTCTATATATTTTAATAAGGTTTTTAATGAGGTTTAATAAATGGAAAAGTAGGGGAAATGTTTTACCTATGAAAAATATCCATTCAAGATTAATTTTGAATATATTTAAATATTTAGATATTCCAATTTCATAGACATCACTGTGATTTGTAGTGTATTTGTGTGCGTTTTGGGTTGATGCTCTTACTCACACCCATTTAATCGATTCGGTAACATTTGTTGTTGTTGTTGGTTCGGTGTTGTGCTGTTTTCATTAGGGGTTATATTCCGGTTTGATCTGCAAGCAAGCCAACGAACAAAGCAAACCCATGCCCAAACCCACTTCGAATCCCGATTCCAGACCGGCACCAGAGGATTAATATTACTCGCTGCTTGCTCACCTTTGCTCGCAGGACGAACACATACACACACACACACACTTACGTATCCTCGCTCTCCGCGTGCGTTTCATCTGTCATTTATCCCGTTTGTTTCTCCGCTTGTTATTGCTGCAATAGCTGCTGTTGTTGTTCCTGTTCCTGTTTTTTGGCTCTCCGGAGAGTCGAGAGTTTTTGATTTTCGACATGTAGCTTCTTCAACCCTTTTTTCAAAAGTATACATACATACATATGTTTGTTTGTATGAATGTATGTGCGTATGGAAAGTTTTGCATTTTTATTATAGATAATTCGTGTACAGGTTTTTTTGCGGCTGCCGCGCAAACTCCCAACTTTTGAACCTTCTGCTGAGCTCCATCTCCGCTTCCTCTCTCCATCTCCGCCTCTCAGGTCTCCACTTCACGACTTCCTCTTGTCGTCGTCCTGTCTGCCTTTCTGCATATGTTGGATGTTGTTTATTTCTCTCCTTCATTCCGCTGCTGTTGTTGTTATTGCTCTGCTCTTGATTTTTGTTTTTGTTTTTCGTGTGCTGTATTATGTTGTTGTATGTGGGGAGCCATAATTAATTTTCGACATTTGCTTGTGCGCTGCTCTCCTTTTTGAAGTCTGGCAACGTTGCAATCAAAACCTCAGAAGTTCTCTATATTAGAGAAAAAGTGAGAATAGTGTTATTTCTTAATATTTTTTCAACGAATATGGAATTAAATTATATTATATTTTTTTATTTAGCAAAAATGTGTATAAAATATTTAGATTTGTTGCTTTAGTTTGTTTTGTTTCAAATTCGTGTTTAAACGCTTAAAATACATATAAATAGGATGGTGTTATTAATTTCACATTAATTATAGAGCCACAGGACCCCTTCCCTCACGTATTTTTAGCAAATATTCTGAGCTCCCATTCATAAAAAATTTAAAATGCATGAGAATAATGCAAATTTATGTATTTTATACAGGACATTCAGACAAAAAAGAATCCCTTTTATATGCTGACAAACATAATCTGTCTGTCAAGTGATATTAGCAGATTTAAACACCATTCCTTTCCGTTTGGAATTTCACAAATGAATACCCAAAAGCAGATGGTGTTACATCGTATCCCTATTACGACTGTGGCTGAACCTGTTTTCTGTTTGACAAACTTCGACACGCAATGAAACATCCACTTCCGAATGCTCAGCCAAGTTGCATTATTAACCAAATTCAGAGCCGCCTGTCAAGCTGTCTAACTGGAAATGGGCAAATGCCGCCGGCATCTTACTCACTGCGCTCCAGCGGATGCATTTTGCATGTCATCCACTTTCAACGGGGGGATTCGCATCGCTCATGTGTTCATTCTGCATACAACAATGCCACTTGACATTCGCATTAGCAGATCCGGAGGAGGAGAAGCAGGGGAGATTCCTGATACCATGGTTGGTTAATGGGTTAATGGTCTTTGAATGTTCAACTTAGGGGCTGTCTGCTCATGCATTTCCCCGACAGAAATGTTTGGCTGAGCTAATTGCATTCAGTTCATTATTGTAGCCACGTTATTTTTCTTAGTCTATTTTCTGGCGTTTGAAACCGTGCTTCATTAAACAATTAGCAAAAAAAAAACTAATTTTACACCTATTTCGCTTGTATACATTAATCATAATTTTTTAGCTTGTAATATAAACAAAATAAATAAAAACATTTAAGCTTCGATTACTGGATTTCCAACAGTCATAAAATACCAAAACTCACGGTATACTGTAGATATGCCCAAGTACATGTGTTTTATGCATGTTTGAGCATCATTTCTGCCTCCAGTTATTATAATAAAACCGAATTTGAGTTTGCTTTTCGCCTTCCGCTACGCTTGGTAATTTTCATGCCTCTCGGCTGCGTTTTTGGCCCCCCCCCCCCGTTCACGCTCCCGTTTTGGGTTCTGAATCGAGTTTGGCCCATTCTCTTGGAATGGCTCATTGTGAATTCAGTGGCGGTAAACATTTGCACAAGTGTCCGGATCGTTGAAGGCAGTTATGGAGCTTTTCAGCCGCGAATTTTGACAGGGAAAGAGAAGCCACCACTTTTGCACAGTGAAAAATAGGTCGTTTTATTAGCTGACATAAATATGCATTTTGTACATTTAAAAATCATTTGATTATATTGATTTGATTTAAATTAATCAGATACCAAGTGAGTTTCTGCTCATTTCTTTAACTTTATAAAAATGTGATGTAAAGTCTCGCCTTCTTTCTATTACCTACCCTGGGTATCCATGGAATCATGGAATTTGTAGGTGGCTCCCCACTTCCAGCTACTAAATGCCGGTTAATTGCGATCGCGTGCCGCAAGGAGGGAAAGGGTTAGTGTCCGAAGTGCAACAAAATCGAAAGCGGCACGAACCGAAGAACCCAAAGGAAGATGACCCAGTTCCAAGGAGGAGGAAGGCATTCAATGACCTTACTGCTGCTGGCTAGCAGCAAAAGTAGGGCTCAACTTTGTGTGAAAATGTTCGAAGAAAACTTTGTATATTACTACGGGGATGGGAAATGGGAAGGGGATTAGGACTGGCACCCATAGTTGGTGTATTATGGCCTGACTTTGAAAGTGAATAGTGGCTCCCACAACCTCGTAGCTCATGCCACTCGTGCCAGCAACGATGCACCCAGAGGCGGCACACCCACAAGCACTCACTTTCCCAGGGGCATTTGCATGGCATGGCAAGGGTGAGCTGTGGCTGTTGTGGGTGCCATAAACGATGATGATATGCATGAATGGTTCCCTTCCAGTTCCAGTTCCTCCGCTCGATTGTTCATTTTCAAGTTGACATTGCCATGGCAGCAACAGTTTGTTTCATAATCCAATTATTGTCAACTGGGTGTCACTTTTCATTGAGGAAACCGGAGATGTTTCACTCGGAACCGGCAGACACCAACCGCCACTCCCTCCCGAAAAAGAGTTGGGTTTTATTGCCACAATTTCGATGGGGTGTTGATTGGGGGCACTCGGGCATGAAAACGATTTTACGAGCATTCTTTTTCAGGTCAATTTTGAATACAGTGCGTAGTGTTATCTTCGAGTGCTGAGTATTGGTTTAGTTTAACCCGGCATTTCACCCCCTAATTCCCTCTGTTCCGCTCTGTCAAGATCAGGCTGTGATCAATCAATTATTGCTAAGGATTCGCCTAATTACCTGCAGATAATCCGAGCCAAAAATAGCAAAATATTATAGAGAGAGAGAGAGTGGCAGCTGCAGCAAAAGCGTATAATGGTCGATAATGGTTGCTAACTGTGGGATTTCTCGGGGAGGATGGGAGCGATGTATCTCTGAGGGCGAACAAAAGCATCTGCCAGAGACGCAGTTGTCGGTAGTTGCATGTAATCCAAACAATACCTGCCGGCCATATCGGAATTTCGCATTTCGCTTAGCCAACTCCTCCTAATCCAAGGCGCAGTTCAATCAGGAACAATGAACCGCACAAAGGAGCGGAGTCGAGAAGGAGAGGAAAATGAAAACACCGAGCTTATTGACAGAGGGGCAAACATGGCATGGCACTTACTCACTCGAGGCACAGTTGTTGTCAAGATAATGGATCTTTTAAGATGATTTAGAGGTTTCCTTTACACATATTTTCTAAAGTTAAGTTTTCCATAGAGGTTCACTATTAAATTACATTAGTAAATTAACACATGTTCAAGTAAATCAATGTTATAAAATCTATTCCACAAACAGATATAGAAACCTGGGTTTTACCTTCATTTAATACCACTTTATATTTAGAAAGACCAGATTATAAGATAAGTAACTATCCTTTTGGCAACAACTGTAAGAGCATAGAAGGATAACACACGCTGTGTTGTTTGCCCACAGCACAGGTAGCATCCATCGTCTTTATCCGTCTGCTGGGCAGCTGCAAAAACTGCAGCAGCTACGAAAATTGACCAGCCACTTTACCTTGAGTCTCTCCTCTGGATTTTTACCTCCGCCTCTTCCTTCGGTTGAAGTGCCTTTGAGCAGGGCCAAGCAAGCAAGCAACCAACCAAACTATTACCTGTTGTAAGAATGTATCTAACAGACGCAGGCCACGCATACGGAACGCAACTTCGGGAATTGATTCGGTTACAGCGTTTGTTCGTCTTCACTTGCCGAAATTGGAGATGGATTGGATGGATGGATGGATGGATGAGTTGCATGGTGGGTTAGTCCAGGCTGATGTATGTACATAGTTGAGAGCAGCCAACTTGCTGATGCTGTGCGGAAAAGTTATAATTGCGAGACGGCTGGATATGGAGCTTCACTGCAGATGGGATGGAGTGGCCTCTCTCCATGGGTGGCTCAAACTCTAGTTGACCTTCCACTCGCACAAATCAAACAAATTCAATTGGCTAAAAAGTAGCTGCTCATAGAATTGAGAGTGATTGGTTTTTGAAATTTTATATGGACTACGAAATTTGCTCTTTTTTTTGTAAGCTTGTACCTTGGTTAAATACATATTTTTTCTCATAATAATTTTCTTTGAATGCCTCTATTCCCTGGAAAATCCAATTTAAGAACATATGTAAAGGCCAATAAAATAAAACAATATTTTAAATGCACATTAAAAAGTATAAATCTGTTTTAAAATATCGTTAAAAATGCATATAAAAATCTACAATCAATCCATATCTATAACCCGTATAAGCATAAGTATCTCAAAGATACTTCCGGGCAACAACTGTAACTCAGGGTATCCTAAGTGTGTGCATGTGTGTGTATTCCCCTTTCGCTCTGCAATATTGCGTTTCACTTTGAAACTGAATTTCGCCAGTGGCCAAGACAACAACAACAACTACAGGAATGCCAAATGCACGCGAATAACTGGGGAGGAGTGGGGCTGATAAAAAGAGAGCAGCAGAGCAAAGCTCATCCATTAGTTGTCGTCATACACACACACACACACCTGAGATGTATTTGTTGTTTCCATTGTTCTTGCTCCGTCTGCTTCTTCTTGCTGTTGCTTTTCCTCTTCTTCTGACTCTTCTTTGCTCTATAATCGCCGTCAGGCTGTCTGTGTGTGTGTGTATCTGTCATTTGGCCGCTCATTGTGTTTGCATAGGTACGGCGAGAAAGAGAGAGCATGTTGGGGGGGCAGAGCCAGCGAGAGAGATTGACAGATAAACCTGCGATGAGGTTATGTTTACCTCTGGACCACCTTCGCAGGTTCGCTCATACACATATATGTATGCCTCTTCTATATCCATCTCCTTCCCTCACCTTGGGGCAATTGTCCATCTAAAAAGGTAATAATTTGCCTCACTGTTAAGGATACTACATCGTTAAAGGAACTCACCATCGTTGTTGCACTGGCCTTTGTTGACGAGTGCTCGGGATTGATGGGCCGAATTATTTCACATTTAATGTGGGAAAAAAATATCGAGCTCAGAAAACGAAGGGAGATGGGGAAAATTCCGGCTAGCCAGAAGATTGATCGATAGGCGTCTTGGCAGGTGTGATAAGGCTTTGATAACTATTGCAGCGATTTTGGCAATAATAATCGATGACTATTTATTCATCTAATAAATAAAATGTTTTTATTTTACCTTAAATATTTAAGATCACATCACAATATTTGCCTAATTACAATAATAAGACCTAAAATATTCTAAGTAGCTAGGAATTTTTAGGCTTTATTTTCTTTTAATATTCTTTGTTAGTGATCATTAATCCAGAATATGTATATATTGAAATGAAATGACTTTCATAATGGTAGTTAACAAAGTGGTCATATGTTAATTAACATACATGCTAATTGTGTTTATTTTCCCGTGCTAATCTGATTTATTTTTTTTGTTTTGTCATTCCAGGTAAATAAATCTCATAATTACGTGCAACAAAGAACGGTAGCTGGATATTTCTGGATACCTTTTGGAAGTTGGTAACAAGTTTTGCCCACAAAACAACAGAACCCAAGTTTCCTAATGATTTCTGACGCAAATTATCTCTACCTAAATCTCGGGGGCCAACTGAGGTTTAACGACCTTTTGGGGTTACTTAACATTTAATTGGGGTACAGAGAGAAGAGGAGGACGCTAGGCGAGGGCTCACTTGATGCCATAAACATAAGCACAAGTAATTGCGGGGCGTCAAGAAAGAGATTTCTAAATGATGTACTGCAGGGAACCTGCACGTGACAGACTAATTGACAACCGAGATGATGATGATCCTTGGCCGAAAGTCCTTGATGGCTTTTTATTTATTTACGAGGCAATTTTTAAAGGAGGACCCCAGCTAGCGTCGAACGGCAAATGGCTTCATAAAAACGTGGCCAAGACGGTAGTCGAGGAAGTGGATTAAAACTAATTTCCTACGTAATACACACACTCGCACAGCGCGCCATAACTTGGGGACTTTGGCGGTCTGGCAGTCACTCAACTCAACTCAACTCAGCTTGGCTTGGCTTGGTTTGGCTCTGTTCAGCCATTTGGCCCCAGAGAACGACACAAAGCAATCAAAGCGCAACCAACTGGGCGAACCGACCTGCCCGCCCTCATTTCTTCCGCCCTCCTCCTGCTGTCCGGTCAACGAAGCAGAACCCGCCTTTGGGGAACCCCCTTTTGGACCCACAGACAGCCGTCAAAAAGAACAGCCAGCAACAAATAGCCACAAATGGATGTGTATGCACACAGTTAAGGTTATTTAAATAGCTCTAAAATTGATACTTTGGCAATAGGTGAAATTTTGACATTACGAATTTTAACAGACTTAAAGTATCCTTTTTCTTGACTGCTTATTTTTCTTCCCAACTTTAATATAACATAAATAATTTACGACTCCATTATTTTGACCGCAATTGTGCGTGGCTGAAACGAGGAGCTACCGAGGCGAATATCCAGGGAAGGTTTGAGGGTCCAGAAAGAAGATTAAGGTAGAGGGCTTTGAGAAATTACTTTTGCTACAACGTTATAATGTTGCTGCCGTCGGCTTTGACGTTTGTGGGTTAAAAAAATAATTACCCTAATATATATAGGCCCAGAAAAAGGCAAACAGTTATGCACTGACAAAAAGCGTACAGAAAAGTAAATGATTCTCAAATTTAATTATTAATTTGCTCAAAAATAAATATATTAATCTCTGCAAGATCTATTTATGTCAACAAAATACCCAAATAAAATGTTAAGCATTTATGCCATTTTGATATCATCATCATTTTGTTCCGTGTCTGAAATAAAGCCAAATGCTCCCCTCATTCTATGCCTCGGGCTTTTATGGCTAATATAATTTGGCAATTTGATTGTTCCGAGTTGACTCAGTGCGAAATATAAATGATTACTTCGCATGTCGTGGCAATGAACCCCAGACAATATAAAAGCGAATTGTTAGAGTTGAGTTGGCCAATTAGCACACACAGGGCTCATGGGGAAACACCCACATTTTACCCAATGGGGAGGCACATTAGCACCCTAAAAATATATCATAAAATAGATTATACACAGGGATGCAGCTTAGTGAAGATTAATGCTTAAATGCAAAAATAAAATAAAATATGCTCTGTCTTTATTTTTCTTTTCGCCCTTGCCAACATGCATGAATGGACCGATATCGAAATATATATTTTTGGCAAGCGCACAAGACCCGCAGAAATGATAAATAATAAATTGTAAAATGTTTTATTTCATTTTACCATTCGCCGCTTTTTCGCTGACTCTTAATAGGCCAACTACAACATATTCCGTGGCTGTCAGCATTTCTCACTGCTGTTTTTTCTGATTTCTGCCCACCCGCACCCACTTGACCTGACCCATTGAGAGGGCGAGCCCTTTCCCAACACTGAGTTGCAATTAATTGCTGAAATCTGCCTACACACCTCGTCAGTGTGTGTGCGAGTGGAAGGTGTGAACCATTTTTAGAAGCTTAGCCAGCATTTTCAGACTGTTTGATTTGTTTCTGCCTCGTTAATAAGGTCTTATGCAGGTGCTATTAAAAATTGTTAGGATTTGTTAAATAATTCTGTCAAAGTACAAACAGATACATGGAATTAGTGAGGAAAAGCGTATCCTTTTTTTGCATATTATATGTATAAATGTGTAAATAATGTATATATATTTATATAGTTAAACTTTTGAAATTAGTTTTCAACTTAAGAGTTAAATATTTTTGTGAAATTTTGAAGATTTATACCTCTTTTAAGAGCGGAGGCTCAAAGCCAAGGCTTCCCACTAGGACAGGCTTTATTAAATGGAAATCAAAGTGCTTTAAAAGCCCCCTCAATAATATTCTGCAAATCCTGCTCTCCTTTATTTCAATGACTGCCTATCTGTCTGTCTGCCTGTCGGGAGCTCGAACCCCACCTGATAATCGGATTAGATATTCCGGGTCCTAATTGGCACTCGACAAGGGCGGCAAACTGCCGCCCGTCTTTTTGATGTTTGGCCACAAACTCTGGACAATCGCCAAGCTCAGACATAAAGTATTCAACAGTGAGTGACTGTGTGTATTTGTGCAAACAAATAATTAATGATTTTCGCATTTATGTTGACTTATTTCTGCACATGGGGCATTGTTTGCCATCAATTCTTACACTTGCCCGCAAAATATCTAAATATTATGCTAAAGCAAACACATTTTGTAAACAGCTGCGACTGCAACTATTCACCAAGCCCCCTCTCGCATCCCGGAACGGCTTCTTGGCCGTGTTTTTTGCTTTGGTTTTTGCCAGTATTTGTTAGTATTGGCACAGTTTCAACGGCGGCGCACCGACGACCACGCCCTAATTGCCTCGGAATCGCTGCCTCTTAGCTTTTTGTGTGCACCAAAATCGCCTGGGACGAGGCAATTTGTGCGAGAAGCTCTAAGTTTTTGACCCACAACAGGCAGAGCAAGAAAAATAAACAAAATATTTGGCCGAATTATGAATCTGCAACGCTCGAATTTACATTGATGCTTTTGACAGCAGAAAAGTTGTTGTATTAATGGGGGAAAAGAAGATTAGACTTTCAAGGATTTATTTAGTGATTAAAGAACGTTTTTAGTGAACAAACACATAAAGATTTAATTGATTGATATATCCTTTTAAAATAATAATGTATTATTCTTTAAGCTTTGAACTTTGTTAATTGGGGCGGTTATAAGGTGAATATTTAAGCCGGATATTCATTTGTTTGAATTTAATTCAGCTCTAATTCCATAAAGACAACTCTTTATGTCAGACTACTTCGCTATCTGTTCACATACCTACTTGCAGCCTGTCATATATCATCCCAAATGGCAATTGCCTTTGGGCTAAGTACAATAATTGACAACTTTTGGTTCGCTTTGGTTTTCATTTATTGTTGCTACCACCGTCTTCGTCTGCAACACTTTGATTTTATCTTCTAGAATTTATTTTCCTATCCCTTTTGGCTTTCATTTTTCGTCTCGACATTTCATATTTGATGTTGTATCTTTTTGGACCGGCAGACAGATAATAACATCCGATTTTCTAAGACTGTGCGTAAATCCTGGCGAGTGTCTTCAGGCGGGAAGGAAAAAAGACATCTTGTCTGTCAATTTATTGTGAGACTACAGTAGAGAAAATATGTAAAAAGATAAATATATTTTTATTGCAAAAGTAACTTAACTTAACAAATATTATTATTATTATTTAAAAAAAAAGCAAAGAAAAGAAAAGCCCACGGACCAGCGCTGTCCAATTCATTTGCGTTTGCAGTGCTGCCCAGTCCACCGATAACAGAACCTTGAATTTAATCTTGAATTCAATCAAAATATGTGTATTAATATTGCCACAAAAATACTTGTTCATATATGTTATATTATGCTGCAAAAATTCATTAAATTGAAATATATTTATCAAAGGAAAACACTTTCCCAAGAACTTCAGTTTTTTCGAGGATTATGCTAGCAAGTAATACATTTCCCTGAAAACCAAAGGCATTTTCATATTTTATCAATGCTCAGTTGGCAAGGTGATAACTACAGTGCCTTTGAAAAAACTGGTGTAAGCTGAACTATCTTTTGACTGCCTCCTCTTCTGCATTTAATAATACGCAGGATGTAGCCCTTGGGCCTCGGTTTATTCACTCACGTTTGTGTATTTGAGATGTGCAACTGTACATTGCGGCATATCTCTGTGCGTTTGTCATATTGCATTTCGCAATTACTCCTTGTCAGCGCACACAAATATAAACCAACACACACCCACCACACACTAAATGAATCGACCAGGCTGGGTCCTTTGCCAGCATCCATTTTCCAGCTCATCCTTTGTGTCCACCTGCTGTGATGTCTGCGGCGGCCACTGCAAGAGCGCTTGAATTATTTGCATTTATCCCGAACACACATTTAATTAATAACCAGGCAGCGATTATCCCCTACACTCAATAGAGCGGCATATGACACTTTTGCGGTGACTTGAATTACTGAGATAAAATTTATAACTTAGGGCACGCGACCAAATCGAACCCCTTTCTGCTTTGTTTGCTGACGAAATGTAATTGTATCTGTATCTGCATTTGAGCTGTGTGGGAACTCAGACAGATAGAGGGGAATAGAAGAGAGTTTTAGGGGGTTTTAGCCATCTGATCAATATTAGTCTACCCACCAACACAATATAGGAAAAAAAGCCCGAGTGAATCAGTCAAGCGGGCATAATGACTCTGACAAAAGTGAAGTGACATTGCCTGAGGACGGCGGCGGCCACTTCAGTGTGACAATCTAATTACACGGCTCGATGTGCCCTAAGCATGGTGTCTAACCAACCGACAGGGAGCAGCAGGAACCCCTTTTCAGCCACCCCCGGGGGGAATCCCCCACGGCACGAGAAACACCCCGCTGTCGCTGACCTTTGATGTCGCTCTCTGCATATTTCGAATACATGGATTGAGTGAATGATTGCTGAAAGGGCTGTTTGATTCTGATTGCTCCTGCTCGCTGCTAAAGTTTCCCGTTGCTGTCCATTTTCTAATACTAAATGGACGGTGAAAAGCTAAAAGAAATGTGGTTGGAGCCGAAACACAGACCAAAATACTCGTATATAAAAAAAGGCCAAACGAATTTATTGTTCATTGTCGGGCGAAACACGTATTGGCCATAAAACGTACACGTCGCCGGCCAGGGCCAATCTGGCCAAAAGAATCGAGTAACGAAATCAAAATAAAATTGTCCGTTAAATTTTTCCTTTTCTTCTTTTTCCTTTCCTCCAACAGAACGAACACAATCCAGGGAGTTGGGGATGAATGGGTTCCTTGGGTTGCCCTGCTTTTCCAAATGGGTTTTTGAAATGCCCCTCGAGTCGTTCCATTGAGCTGGGAAATTTATTTAATAACTTAAAGTATAAAGGAATCGATACACCGTAGTGTAATTTCAAATTGCCACAAAATAATTGGATATAAATGTGCGTTGTATTGCTGGTAATAAATATTATAAAAATTGCATTTAATTCAGTTGCAAAATATTGGTAATATCAAAGGAGTTTTATAATTAGGTTAATGGCTTTTACGCTTGGAAAATGGATAATTATAATCATACCTGATTAGTTCCGAAATGATGAGCTATTGAAAAATATAATTTTTTTCAGTAAAATAAGTAAATAAATGAATTTATTAAATACAGCATTTTATTCTTCAAATACAACGCATTCTTTATTTTCTCTGCTTACAAAATCCTTTAATCAAGATGACTTGAACCCGGAAATAAATATAATTTCCCCTAAATGCTCTCCTGACACCTTGCAATTGAATTCTTCTCCCATTTCAGATTTTTATCCGGTTAACCTTCTTTTTATGCATTTACAACCTTTTTGTTTTTTTGGTTGGGTCGTGTTCCTTGGATGGCCATAAAACGCTTGCAGATACGAATTCAATTGACCGTATCATCAATTCGCTACCCTAGACGGGGGGACACATGATCTCTGGCCGGTAACAAAAGTATCTGCAGTTGATTATGCCCGAATTGACTGGCCATTTCGGGATACAATTTGGGATTCTGAGTGCCTATCGCAAATTGTGCGACAATAACAAATTAACGGCCATGTGTGGAGCGGGTCCTCTGGCGTAGGTTCGTAAAAAGGTAAAGAGCTGGCAAGCCGGAAAGCTGAAAAGCGGGAAAGCAATGGTCATATGTTGGCTTTTACCGTTGGCCGCTGGACCGGACCTGTTGTTCATGCAATTTAGACCCTTTTTTTCCGAGTTATTGCGGTGGTCGGCCAGACAGTGGTCAGGTGTTGCGGGGGTTACTGTATCTGGTATCTGGTATCTCGTATCTGGTGTATCTGTGGGTTCCAGCGGGGTTCAGGCAGGGTGTTCCAGTTCGTTGACTTTCACGTGCGACGAGCGTTTGGCAGCCGTAGGTTGTTTTATTCTCTGTTTGCTCTTGCTGCCCCCTTGTATTTTTTTTTTTACGAGTTTTACCTGTGCACGCGTTGGCTTTTGTAAATGACAATTTTACCGTTTTGTTGTGGATGTCTGAATGTCTGTCCCCAGAATGCCTCACTTCACATCCCCTACCCACGGCGCTCTTAAGTGCTTTAGACTGTGGCAAGTGCTGTTACCTGTCGCCGAGTGCCACAAAAATCGCTAGACTTGCAAGTGGATGTGGCTAGAATTGGCTTAAAAAATATACATCAGGTGCAGTTTCTTGCTGAATTCGCATTTGGGATTTTTTATGGTAAAATCCCCGAAAACAAACCCTTTTAAGTTCTTCACAGTTTTATTAATAAACTTCAAAATATTAATTTAAAACCGATATTTATTCTAACATTTTAAATCCATGTTTCTAGTATAAAGTTCTATTTAAAATAGCTGAAAAGGCAACACACTGAGGTAATTGCTGGGGCCAGCAATTTGTTAGAGCCGCTTCAATGTACACTTTTTTGTGTATTATTATTCTTGTGGTTGGTGGGTTGGTCGTGGTGGTGTGCATGGCAGGAAATTTGTGTTATGACTTTGCTAATGTCAAGTGCAAACAAATGTTTAAGCCAGCGCTTGCTGAAAATGTGGCAGAAGGTAAAGCCAGCCAGCCACCGGGCCAAAATGGCCATAACATTTGTTGCAATCAGCATAATCAAAACAAGAGTTGTTTTGAACGAGAAATGGTAGGGAAGCCGAGGGAAACTGAGGGGTGATAATCACACCGCAATAAAAAGGTAAGAATGAGAGAGTGTGAAGCGGAGAATATGTTTCGGTTTCGTTCTCAAGTGTCAGGTTATTGCACGGCAGGTGCTCGAAGATGAAACGCGAAACCTGTGCGCAGGGAGGAGATCATGTTCCTGCTCCTGGTTCCCCTCATCTGTCTGAATTCATATCCAGCTTCCAGCTTCTCACCTCGTTCTCTGCGGCCACTTCATCAGTCTGGGCGCATAATGATGACGCTGTGGATGGGGGGCTCGGCTTTGTGGGTCCCAGAAATACACGTAACTGGGCATAAATAAATCAGCATTAAAAACAAACCGAGAGATGCAAGTGGAATCTTAATTGCGGTGACTCTTGGCGGGCTACGCTAAACGATGTCAATGCACAAGAAGAAAAAAAGGTTTGAATAATAATTAAGATACATTTCATTACAAATTCTTTTATGAATTAACAGCTAACAATTTATATAATAATTCCGTAAGACTCTTCAGAACTTGTTTACCTTCCTTGAAAGAATTTAAAGATTTCTTCCGGTGTCACACAACATTAATTTCAGATATTTAACTATCTCTTTGGTTGTCAGAGGTGATCTGGCACACCTCATGAATTACAGAATCCTACAAATGTCGCGTCAATCTAAAAGAGCTGCCAGATAATGCCACAGGGGAACTCTGAGGAAGGAGAGGGAGGTTGTTGGTAGGTAGGAAAGTGCTCGCCCCCAATGTCAATTCTCGTTTGCGGCTGTTGTTATTATTGTTTTTTCATCACTGTTGTTTCAGTGCGCATCTGCATATTTATTAAATGCATCTCGCCCAGCTCTCGCCATCATCTCTCTACTCCAATTTGATATATTACACAACATAAAGCGAATAAACAACGAACGAACATACAGAAGTACTTACATATGTACACACACACATACACACGAAAACCAGAGCCGAGGAGAGGCAAGAGGAGAATCGGGTTCGGAATTGTGGGTGCTGGGTGCGGGTGTGCGTTTGTGTTTTGTGTATGCATTCAAAGGAATTAATTAATGTAGACAGCTGCAGACGGCAACGCAATCCGAACGAGAGCTGGCGATGCTGCTGCTGCGATTGTGGAAATGTGAAACAAAATGCAATTGTGCCCACATCTCCAAGATAGCTGGAGCGATAAGGATGGATGCAGAAGTCCACAGATAGAGACGGCGATAGGAATATAGTCAGGACAGGAAGGAGGGATGATTGGGGAGCCGCCACTGAAGGCAAACTAATTATCCCCGCCATATGCTGAGTGACAAACAGACAGCTCTGGGATTTCAAAAGGCGATGTGGCACGGGGAAGTGGAACCTGGGGAAGTGGGAATCGGAATGCAGATCCGAATGGCAATGGGATGTGCGGCTCACTGAAAAATTAGTACATCAACTGGCAACATCTATTAATAGCATCATTCACTTTTCTTTGATTTTGGGACAGCACCAATTTTAAATGAAAATTAAATAATGTTTTCAGACCTTTTTGCAGTTATGAGCTATTGAAAAATGATTGGATAATAATGACAGTTTCACTTGAAAATTTATGGGTTGGGAATATCAAGCTATTAAAGAATACAAATTAATTTATTTAATTTAGCAAAAGTCAGTTGAAAAATTAAACTAACCACTTATTAAACGATAAAGTTATTAAATCTGGTATATAATCCTACTCACATTTCCCCTTATAACAACCATTTAAAGTTCACCCAATTGAACTGCCTCCAGCGGCACATATAAAATGGGAAATTATGATCAAGATTTATGGGAGGTTTGTAGTTGGCTTTTGATTTCTTGTGCTTCATGACCTCTCCTCATCCCCATTCTCATCAATGCCCAGAGTCCCCTTGTCGATGCCCACTTTAATGGAGTTTTCGCGTTTTGATTCCCATTTGACTCGCCCTGAAGTCGTCGAATATAGCCGAGGGGCCATGCCGAGGCTAAAAATATAATTTCTCATTGCGCTTTAAGCACACTTCACTGGGCTGATGTATGTCAATTAGTCGACAAATTGATTGCGCCGCATTCAACGCCGCCCAGCTCAAGAAGCTGGCTGGGTAGTTCCAAAGGGAGGGATTCTGTCTGGCTTTTGGGAGATCCAACTGCGGGATTCCGAGACGGGCCGTGGCCGGGCACTTGCTTTGGTTTCCGGGGCGGAGTTGCTGGTCAAGCTAGCGCTTCTCCCATTCGCCCTTTTCACTCCCCTAATGGCCGTCAGTTTTAACGATTTCATTTGAAGTTAATTTTAATTGCGCTTAAGTAGGAAATCTCAATTTCACAGCCATTTCGACTCACAATTGGGGAAGGCAGACAAATCAGCGCGAATCTCAATCATGATTATTTGGTTGCATTTTTCGCATCGTTAATTGTCCACACCAAGTATGGGTTTTAATAATACAATGTGTATTTAAGAGCACTTAAATAAGGGATTATATGAAATGTGAGGGTTCTCTCATAAGATAATAATTAATATTTAATATATTCTTAAATGCTTTATTAGTACCCTAATTTATAAAGTTGTTGTTCAAATCAACGCACTGTTTGTGTACTATTTTGTATCATTTTGTGTATATTCACCATCTTAATCCAATTCTCTTTTCTATTTTGTCATTCCAGGTAAATAAATCTGTTATTTCTAACCCATAAACATGTCTGGAAATATCTGGAAATGCATTTAAATTATGGTGAAGTTATTATGCATATTTTTTGAGAACCTGAATTATAGCCAAATGAAAATTTATAATTGCTACTAAAATAATTAGTTTGTTTAAAAATCTGTGAATTTAACTGGATAGTCCGAGAAGAAAGACATAAATTTGAGTAAAATACACCTAAAAAGAATGGAAAAATATTTATTTATTTGCAAATTATCCAGAATTGCCAAAATCAATCCTGCGGCTATGTTAGCCATTATAAAACAAAAGTCCCCTCCTCTTCCCCCCTGGAGGCAAAAATATTTTACCACAACATTGGAAATGCAGCCAACTAAAAATATTTTGCCAAATGAATGCAAAACTCTAGGAAAAATATATTTTGCGCTATAGGCATTTCCTATATTTATAACTAAACTAAATTACATTTTAGCTTTTAGATATGTAAGCAAAAATATTTTATGAATTAAATTCCTGCCGCGTTGTAAAGTCGTTAGTTTGAGGTTCAGTTTGGTTATTTTTACTTGTATCTAAAATAGGTCGAAATTCCACAGTCAGTTAAATTCGAATCTAAATAATGCTCTATTTATTAATGGAAAATTCCATCTTTCTGCACAATCATACCTATAACAGCAAATACTGCAACACTCCAGACGTTTCCTAGGAGTCATTGTCCTTAAATGTTGGTTAATTACACCAACAAAGGCTCACCAATCTCCTAGATACAAATGCTTACTAACAGATACATAAATGATAGCATGGGAAAAGAATCAAGGTGTGACTGCGTGTGTGTGGGAATCTTTTTTGCTATTTCACGCCAGCTTTATTGTTGACTTTATACTCAACTCAGTTTTATAGTTTATCTAGTGCGTGAGATTATTGCCTGTGAGCAAACACAGGCATGTAAATTGTGTTGTGATTGAACGCCACTCAAATGAGTGTGTACACACTTCGACTGATTGAGTGTGGGAGTGAGATACCTAGCCATATTCATATTCATAATTTCTGCCCCTTGTAACAGGTTTCAACAAATTGATTTACCTTTTTGTAAATGCAAATTGCTGTCGGCAACTGTAAAATTACCCATAAACCATTGTCAAAAGTCTCGAGAGAAAAAAAAAAGGAAATAAAAATGTCGGAAAGAGAAACGTGTAGTATTTCATCCTTTTTGACGACTGCCTATACATATATATATGTGTGTGTGTGTGCGCTTTGTGCCCCATTTTTACTCTCGCATTATAATCCATATCTATATTTTGATTCATTTGAAAGAGCGCCGCTTATTTTTGTTATTGCTGTACACAATTTTGAGGGTTGCTTTTTGATGTGCTCCCTGTGTTGTTACCATTATTTGCTGTATTTGTTGTTATTGTTTCGGTGGTGGCTGCGCGTGAGAGCTCCAATCTGCTCTCTGTTTCTCTCCGGTCTCACGTGCTGCGTTTGGAGGAGATTGGAGAGAGTTGAAGAGAGTGTAGTACAAATAGTTTTCGTTTCATTTTTTGTCGGTTAACCGTTGTTGTTTGATGATTACAGCTCATAACGAATAGCGCCAAAATAGCACGCCAGGTGGCGTTTGCCGACCGGGGAAATTAATGTTGATGAACTTTGAGCTATCTATAGTAAACTCTTGATATGGGCAATTAATGACCAGTTGATCCCTTCAACACGTAACCGAAAAGTAATATTGTTAGTTCTAATGGCGAAGTCATATTCATACTGTGGAAAACAGGGAAGGAGAAGAAAGGAAAACAAACCCCAAGAAACTTTAATTTTATTTGTATTTTATTCAAACTTTAATAGTTTAATTTTTTGTCATTGTTCTGATATTTATTTCTTTTTATTATTGTGGAAATAATTGCTATATTACATACTCCAATATGTTTTATTATTTTATTAGTTTATTTATTGTTGCGTTAGACTTATCAGCGGAAACAGTGCTACCACCTGTTATCATGACGAGACCAGCTCAGCCCCTTGCATCTGGCAACGCCGCCTTGGCTCCTTGTTGTTGCTCACTCCCACACACTCGCTCTGCCCAGCTCCGCCGCTCTCCTGGCCGTTTTTGCTCTCTGGGGCCTTTTGTTTCTGGGGGCCTAAGTGATTTTACGTGTTTGGTGCACCGCACACGTCTCCTTGCGGCCCCGCCACAGCTGCCGCCCCTTCTTGCTTCTATTTAGTTTCGATTTTTCTGCGCTCTCTCTCCCGCTGCGTGTTATTATGGTATTTTTCCAGTGTGACCACCACCACGCGCGCTTCTCTGTTGTTTTTTTCGGTTTCGGTCTCGGTCTCGGTCTCGAGTCGGAGATTGCCGTTCTCTTTCTCATTCTCATTCTTGGCTTCGCGCGCGAAACAACAACAGCAACAACGGCGAAGGACGCGAGAGCAGCAGCAGCAGGAGCAGGAGCTGCCAGGATATCGTATTCGCATCGGGATATAAAAATGTCGAGTGCAATCAGTCGGGCTTCTAGTCTCACGTACACGCCGGGCTCGCGAGATGAATGTGGCCGTATTCGTAATCGTGGTCGTAGTCGCTGTTGTCCTTCCGCCGCAACCGTAACTAGTCGCTGCCGCTAACTGTTAATTGTGAATTCTCGAGAAATGCAAATTAATGAACCGAATGTGAAGTGAAGGCGCACGGAACCAAAGCAAAACAAACCATAAAACGGGCCCAGTGAGAGGAAAAGCATCAAAAGAGTGGGAGTGAATTAATTCCTGGCCGTTTTAATGGGCCAAAAGCAACAACAGAAGAAGCGTAGAGAAGCAACACCATCACTTTGTTCGCGTGGAGCAGGGCATAAAAAGCAGTCAAAATTTTCACCATTTATCCGCAAATATTTAGTGAGTATCTCGAAGATGCCTCTGGGCCATGGCCCCGCCTCCCTCTCACCCTCTCACTCGCTCTCTTTCTCTTCTCACGCTTCCTCTTCTCGTGGCGAAGAGCGGAAAGAGCACGCGTGCAAATGATGTTTGGCCTCTTGTTGTTGTTGTTGTTATTGTTGTTGCTATTATTATTATTGTTATTGTTGTTGGTGGCTTTTGGGGCGCAGAAGTGTAAAGCGCACGTCTTGAGGCTCAGATACGTCAATATATAACATGGCACACACAGATACACACACACATGCCTAACACTTGCAGCTATCAAGCAACAGAGGCCAAAAACAAATACGCACAGGAAGAAATTATAGAGTACCTTAAGGATAGGTTAATGTTTATGTTAAACACAGTAAAAATACAAATTTGTATATCCAAATTTTGTTTTAAAATCTCAAAATATAATTTTTCTTCATAATAACACATTTTTTTATACATTAATATACATTTTATATAAATTTTTCTTAAAAATTGTCTTTATTTGCCTAAAAATAAGACGATAGTTGTGATTTATGATATTTAATTTAATTTGAATATTATTTTATCTAATGACTATATGTTGTTTACAAGAAATTCTTTTCAACTAAGAAAATTTGTTTTTTCGGTTAAGGAATATATTCTCACTTGCAAGATAAGGACTTCCCAGCTTAAGGAATAGTTTTTGTTGGTTCTATACTATATATACTATATTTATTATATTTAAGTTCCCTAGAAGTAGGCCCACTTTTTATTTCGAGTGCAACAACAATATTTGACGATGTCGTGAATTGTGAAGAAATGCGCGCTCGTGTGACCCTATAAAAGTCGCTCCCCCCGCCCCCCCTGTTTGACCCCCCAACAAATAGGATATAGATACAATTTTTTTTGTTTCTTCTTCGCTGGTGGGCACACACACACACACACACAATTAACACAATTTGATGTACTCGTCGCCCACACAAACACACGAATTCAAATACCGATACAGAGCCACAGATACTATAGGCACAGATACAGATACAAATACAGATACAGAGATTGCGGTGGCACCTTTTCGTACGATGGCCCTTCGTCTTGGCTAGGAGAATAGGTAACCATTAGACTCTAGGTGCCACGGTGGGCACAGTGCGCTAATTGAAACCGCCAGATACACATTCCTGTATGTGGGAAACCCATCAGCAATTAAAGGAGTCATTAATGCCACGACAAGTCAGATGAAATAACTGCTTCAGGACTTGAAAGACATATAAGACCTAAATATCTAATCCCCTTTCCCATGGCGAGTGCCCACTGTACTTAAATAAGTGCCTGCCTGCAGCTGTCTGGCCTGGTATCCATTAGATACTCTTGCCATCGCCTTGGGGTGCGTGTACTGTGCTGGCTTTGTTGCCGGGGCTGTTGTTGTAGCTACATAAGATTGCCCGGATCGCCTTGATGTGGGCCACAACAAAGTGGGTGACATGTGAGACTAGCTATAAGGAGATGGGGGAGATCTTCTTAGCAACACTGGTTGGTTTTACGGCGCCAAAGCGAACGGCTGCCGGAATTGTTCATTTGAGACGTGAATAATGCATTTTCAATTGGCCATAAACACACACAAAGCCCCAAAGCACGCACATATGTATACCGCCTATAGGCTGTGTGGTTCAACCTGGCTTTGACGAGCTTCGGGCAGGTCCTGACATTTGAGTTTGTGGCATTAACCGCAGTAAAAGCTGCCAAACCGCACCACGGCAACCGCACAGAGTGCTGGCAAAGCCAAACAGTTCCGCCAAACACAGAGCTGCCCACAAGATGTGTTAATGATTTCGGCGGAATGTTCAGAATCCGTAAGCAATTAATTTACAAATTTTGTGTCAATGGCAGTAAGCTAGAACTTTGGCCAACTGTTGACTTTGGTTACTTGGTGGAACCTAATCAATATATGTACGTATTTTTGCATCCTACTATCGATTGATTCCGTCACTCACTTTTTATCACTTTGCCTGTCGCTTAATGAATATTTAATGCCCGCGCAAGCATTATCCGTAATTGCTACAATAGAGCTCCAGAGGTTGAATTGTGGATCAATTTAGGCGATAACAACTCCATTTAACTAATTGAAGCCTTGACACTCAGTTCACGCGTCTTCAATTGAGCGTATTTCCACAGCTTTTGAATCGTCTGTCGTTGACTCTTGTGCATTTTCATTGAATTAATTCATTGGTGTCAATCGTTCGACCATCTAATGTGACATTTTTACAACGGATAGCAATTGAAAGTTAAATATTCTTTGTGATGTAGCTACAAGCTTCCTTTTGTTTTAATAAAATAAAATTATCTGGATGAAATAATACCCACCTTAGAGACCAACCTTCGCAATTTAAATTGCAGCTAGAAAATGATTGTTGTTGTTCCTGTCATTAAGCGAATTATCAAGCATTAAATGACATCTAATTGTGCAAAATAGGGTGAGTCCAAAGGAAGGGAGACAGAGCCAGACATGGAAAGAATATACAAAATATAACTCCCAATAGGGAAAGGAGTTGCTGGGGGAGTAGCACGTTTCCAAGAATTTGCCAAACAATACACACACACACTTGGCATCTAGTGGAATCATCGTCGTCTGCTCACCACTTGCTCCACTCTGTATGCCTGAACGGGGGGGAAAATTGGAGGATTCTTTTTCTTTTTTTTTTGGGGTGAGCATTCAAACGTGCCTCTACTTATCGATTTTTATTTCATTTTTATCCGCTCCACAAGGAGCCAGTCCAGGCAGCCAGCCAGCGCCAGTCAGCTAGCCAGGCCACACCTCCACCTACTTCCTTTTGTCACTGTGTCCTTTAATGCACGGAAAATAATAATTACTTGTAGTTTGACGAATTGTAATCTTTTGTTATTGGTTATTTTTAAAAAAAGTCACTAAAATCCTCATAAACTAAATAGATTAATGATTTTCAAGAAAATATATTTTAATTTTACACAAAGATTGACATTTTTCCTTTGTGTATCCTCCATCCTGTCCTGCCGGGGTATTGTTTTTCTTCCTTCTGTGCACAAACATTTTTTTATGCTTCTACTTATAAACGCGTGAGCCTGATGTGGAAATGGAACGGAGGGGCGGAGTCCGTAGCCGGCGACATATCGCCATAACACCATCAACAGTTCATACGCCAAAGCAAAGGCAAGTGGTGCTCACAGCCTCCATTAGGACAGGACCAGCTACCTCCCTGCATTCTGGCTGCCAGCCCAGCCACCCACCTCCACATCCTCCTAGTGCTACTGCTCCTTCTTCTCCACATTGATGTGATGATGATGATGCTGCTGCTGCTGCTGCTGCTGCTGCTGCTGCTGCTGCTGCTGCTGCTCCGGCAGTCGTTTGCTCGGCTCCTTTTTCGAGTCCGATTCGCGCGCACGTCTGCCATTGTTGCAAACTGTGACAATAGGACGAGCCGAGGGGTCAGGTGCCGGGGAACTAGTAGGACCAGGAGCAGAAACAACACACACAAAAAAAGAAACAGAAGCAGAAGTAGATCCACAAGGAGAATCAACAACAAGAATGCGGAAAGCAATAGACTTAAAGGCCGCTAGATACTCTCCTAAAAAAGATACCAGAAGATATAAAATAGGTTTTAGAGTTTTTTTAAATTACTTTCAGGATTTTTAGAAATAATTTATTATTATTTAAATCTTAACTGCGGATTTTGATTTCTTAAGACTTCTTAATTATAAAAATATTAAATAATAAAAATACAAACCCTTCCTTATAATATTTCTCTCAAAAAGGCTTAATACAGAAATGGAAAAAAGGCAGAGCTTTACCCAAAAATATATTTTCTATATTATTCAAGTTAAACAATAAGAACCCTTTCATTATCGTAAGGCTAGTCGGTAATGCACATTCTCAATGCGATTAAGGAGAGTGTCCTGCTGTGCAAGTTGAACTGGCTGACTGAAGCCATTATGTCCTGTAAAAGGGTAAAATAAGAAGAACAGCGATTGCAAAAAAAAAACAAAGAAAAGAATCGCAGGATGAAATTTCCAAAACGACGATGCCGCGGCGCCGCTTGCTGCTGCTGCAGCTCCTACTTAGCAATTGTTGTTGTGGAATGAGGCGGGAAAAGGGGCGGAAGCTGCCTTTAGGTGGAAAGGAGTCGCCATCCTGAGGTCATGCCAGTCAACCGAATAAATGAAACAACAAAGGAGCAGGGCCACAGATACACACACACACACACACACACACACTTACCGCCACATAAAATATGCGAAAGCATAAGGCTTCCTCCGGCCTCCTGTTCCTGGGTGCTCTCCAGAGTGTCCCATCTTCATACCAGTTTCAGTTCCACTTCCAGACTCCTAGTCTCGCATATAAATATACATTTTTTTTCGCTTCAACTCGGCAAAATGAAATTTACTGGAGCGAAAAACATAGAATGATGTCGTCGTCGTCGTCGTCGTCGGGAAGGGAGGCAGGCTGAGTGCTGCTTGTGGTCTGGTGACTTTGCTCGGTGGTTATAATGTTTATAAATCCCATTAACGCATGATTTGGCAAAAGTTTCTCAATGCGACTCATTTTCATTTGCAAGTTCTTGTTTCGAATGTGATTTATGCTCGGATGAAACGGATTACGTTGTGTTTGTCTTCTGCTAAATACTCCCCAATCAATTAGGCATTTTTTCCTGTGGTCTCCGATAAATATTGATTAAACGGAATATTTTAGACACATAAATTGATAAAAGAAATATGTGTATACTGTATATAATTTCAAACTGCCAAAGAGATACAATACCCCGAATAAAATTTAATTGCTTTTGAACATTTGAATTAAAATTTGGTCATTAAAAATATATGTATCTGCCATATTTTAAATACAATTTTGTGACTTAATCATCAATAATTCATTCATTCATTTGATATGCTAAGAACTTATAAAACAAAAAAAATTTTTGTATGTATATAAATAATTTTTCACTACAATTTAAACTTTTCCAACACAAATTTTATTTAAATTTATTTTTCTACTCATAAATTATGGAGGAATCAGATTAGGTTGCTTTTTAATAACTATTCTTTATGAATTACCGAGAACTCGCGAAATTGTTATTTATTTATTTTCCCAGAATTAAAAAAGATACAAACAATTCTTTTAAATTTGTATATGCTAAGTACTTAGCAGTTCATTGGAATTTTTTTAAAACTGTTTTAAGGGACTTTAACATTACAAATATATTAAGAAAAGATTAAGATTCAAGATCCATTCTAGTAGTTGTTCGTTTATTATTATATTTATAGTTCGTAAATTCCGCTGACTTCTTTGCAAACACTTCTTTAAATTAACGAAATAATATGTAAAAAAAAACCTAATGATTGATTTATCGATTAGATAAACGTGGGTATTATAAAACTTCCTGACAATGACTGCCTTTCCTTGCCATTACATTTTAATCAATTAAATCTGGGCTGTCTACCGAATTCCATGTTACAATTGACGGCTGCAAAAGCAGCTTAACAACCCGAATTACCTTCAATGGCGTACTAGAAAATATTTCTCCCTCACAGAGAGGGAAAAAAGGAAAACACTTTGCCACTACCTTTGCTATAGTTCACATTTTCCCTGCCTCTTCGGCTGTCTTCCTCCTCCACTTGGTTTTTTCTTGAACTGCGTTGCTGGGTTGCAGTTCCTACGTCTGTCGTTCACTCAAATTCTACTGACTTTGACAAGCTGCCCCCAGCCCCACCTCCTTTTTAAGGCCCCTCTTCCCTTTCCCCGCTTTATGTTGAACTCTGAGTGTGTGTGTGTGTGTGTGTGTGTGTGTGTGCACTCAGTCAGAATTGTGCCTTGTAAATAGGATTCATCTCGCGACCAACTGCCGCTTGGTTCTGGCTCAGTCCTGGCACGAAATGCAAAATATTACGCGGCCTAGACAAGGAGAAACACTGGGAGAAACCAGGTTTGCAAGCCATGATATATATCTCATATCTGATTTCGATATTTGAGTACTTTTCGCTCAGTGAAGGATTCCTCCAAAGGAACGTTCTCAAACCGTGGATGTTGCTGCCTCTGTTTTGCGCCCCAGACACTCAAGCAAATGGCCGCCAGGCAGTCGGCTACCAACAGGCGGTGCCACAGCCCCATTCCTATCCCAAGCACCCAAGTTCCAGCTGCCATCTATCTATCTATCCAGCATCCATCCATGCATCCACACAAACCATTTTCGCCATGTCAGGCGGCAGCCAAAAGTGCGCTCATCTGTGGTTCGACGGGCGAAAAGTTTGGAGTATCTCTGTGTGTGTACGTGTCTGCTTGTCAATTTATCCTTTAGTTTCTCTTTCATTTTTTTTTTGCAGCCACCCAATTTTCCTCCTTTTTCCTATCCCCTTTCGCACCCACTCGTCGTCGACGTCCTCCTCCTCCGCTTCTGTTAGTTGCGTTTGTGGTTGCCTTTGTGTGAAATTACCAAGGCGGCTCTGTCTCCGTCTCCGTCGCCGTCGCCGTCGTCTCACTCCGCTGCTAACTATTTAATTAAAGACTGTGGAAAAAGGGAGTTGTCGTGTCAAAGATATCACCGTCAATCGTTGGATACTTTTAGGCAAAGGCAGCCGCTCTAATTATAAAGCTTTTGGATGCTATAAATAATATATAAACTAATTTAATGCTGGTCTGCGACCGCTTCTAATTAATTCATTCGCTAATTGCTGTTTGAAACTTTCAATTCAGGATGATGGGAGCGTTTTAAAGAAAGTTTTTTTTTTAGGTTTATACTTTAACAAGTCGAAAATAATAATATTTTATAAAGGTTAGCTTACAATAAGTCCTTCTGACTTATATAAATAGTTGTGGTAGAGATTATTTGTCATACGAAAATATACATTAAAGCATACACTTTATGCCAAGATTATGTTTGTTTGTGTAAATATCACACAATAATATTTGGCTTGCAATTAATGCTTCAGAATCTATCCACAACATATTATCTAATTACGTAATTGAAATGGAAATGTGACGACAAAAGCGTCAAAGGCAAATCAAGTTATGCATGTTATTATCCGTAATCCCGGAGCCTACCATTTCATTTATATACATATGTCCTCCTCATATGAGTTGGTGGCGCTGTTGCTTTTGATTCGAGTGCTCATCCTCCCGAATCCTTTGCTGGCTGCAAACAAACATTGCCAAGGCAACCGGCGGAAGCATACATAAGGCAGGCAGACTCGCATATCTCGTTGCCAGGAATATATCACGACGAACACAATCTCTCCTCAACCTGCTCCTCCCTCTTGTGGCTACCTTGTGACGAGGATTGAATGCCAGCGGGAGGCATTCAGAGGATGGAGTAGGAGCAACTGCTGCCAAGGGGTGCTTGCTGAATTCTTTTGCATTTAGTTTTGCTGTCGATAATGATGCTGCGATGGCAAAAGACTCCGAAACACATCCATTGCCTCCATTGCCTCCTTTGCCTCCATCTCAACCACTTTCCGTTGCAATGAGAAACATGGAGACGACGATGTCGATTTGATGCATGCTTATGTTCGCTTATCCTCTGCCTCTCTATATGCCCTTTATAGAGATATAAGGAAAAGGTCTTTGCATTTGTTTGTGTAAGGTAAAAATGAAGCTTAAAATCCTTGCTTTACCATTTCAATATTCCCTCCTAGATAACATTGTTTTTTGTTTATTTTAAAACAGTCATAAAATTAATTGTTTACCTTTTAAAAAAGGATGTAAATAATCTTCCAGAAGATGCACAGTTTTGTACTGATTACTTCTTTACTGATCACTCTTGTGCAGCTCGTACATAAGAGTATTATCGAAATCTACTTAAATTTGCAAGTCCCCCATTTACGTATTATAAATCCCTTTCGTTCTTTATTTCTTGCTCTCTTCACTTGCATCTGCTGCTGCTAGCCCCCACATCCTTTTAGCCCTCTTTTTATATAGCTTTTACTTCTTCTTGTGCCGTCGTACTTGTCTTTTTCCAGCTGCGGCAATATATGCAAATTATTCCAGAGAATCACCATCCCCTCTTTTAGTATTGGACCTTAATTCAGTTTACTTGGACAAAGTTACGAATTATTGAACCATATGCTGGTAAGAGAGCTCTGGACAAATAAGTAATTTAATAAATTTAAAAGCGTTTTTGTGATGGATTAACTCTGCCTTCTAAGCAAGCACATTTCACACACGTCTTTTGTGATAACCAAATTCAATTACCTGCTCCTCCAGATAATTGCCAATATTTTTGGGACCGTGTGCTCCCCCGCCTCTGCTTCTCAGAAAGCCAAACAAAAGCTGTGAAAGAACTCCTCAAGATGAGCAAAAAGTGCAAAGAACCCGAATGAAACTGGTTCTGTTTCTGTTTCTGGCCCAAAACCAAATTGTATCTCAACGCCTCGCTCGCATCCGCACCTCTTCCTCACTCTGTGTGTGTGTGTGTGTGTGTGTTAGCGGCTAAGTGGGGGCTCTCAGCTGGTGTTTGAAAATGTGCTAAGTTGCCTCTCGCTTTTTGTATGCACAAAGGGAGCATAGGAGGAGGAGGAGGAGGAGGCTCGGCTGGGCCCTTGGCAGAGTAAACAACTCTGTGAAATGGCGGACAATTATGGGAGATGCGCCGCCACTGCTGCTGGCTGCTGGCTGCTTGTCTCTGTCTGCGAGATACTTGGATACTTGGGGCGACCCGAGGACAGTTGCCACTTTGGTCACGTACCAAAAAACGATTGCAGCTCCAGATATGCCCGCAAACACACTGCACACTCATATTTACACTCACACTCTCACTCCATATTTATTTGGGTCAACTGTGCGCCCGATTTTTGGTAAGCAAATATTAATTTCACTAAGTTTCGTTTCCAGGAATATTGTCTCCTCCGGGTCCGTTTCTGACGCCCAGTCCATCGCCATCGATCTCAGCTAGCCCTCGTCTGCAGCCATCGCCCTCGCTCTCGCCGTTCCCACAGGATGTGGTGCTCGTAGCCGGTGGCAGTCAAGTAAACGCCAACAGCAATCCCCAGGAACACGTAAGTTGATACCTTGGCCAGAAGGGTGAACAAAATGACACGCAGGAATCTAATTTAAGGGGAGAAGATGTTAATTTAGTTAACTTGTTTGTGGAAGTGGAAAATGGACTTAAAAAGAAAGTGTTTAAGATCAAATATAAAGAATAATAATGATTAAATATTTATATTTTTTGAAGAAAGAAGTTTTAAGGAATATCTTAGATACAATAAATAATAAATTTCTTGATAAGCGTAGACAGGAGATTATAAGAAATAGTAAAAATTGAAAATTAAATACCTTTATCCTTTTTTGCAGGAGCGCAAGGCGGCGACGCCTGGCAGGAGACAGTCCATCCACCAGTTCACTAATGGCAGCCCCAACGCTGGAACCGTCGTTTTCCAGCCAAGCCCCTCCCAGTCCCCGGCCGCTGCCACGACGGTCATTGGCGTGACCAGTGGTGGCCTCATAGCCACCGCCGCCGGAGCTGGAGCCGGAACCGGGTTAACTGGAACACTCGCAGCCGGTAGCAGTTCGGGAGTGGGAGTAGGTGTTGCCCTGCACAGCAATGCCATTGGAAACGAGCTGAATGCCACGCTGGTGGGATCCAACAATATCCAGCTTAACAAGGTAAGGCTTTAAGCATAAGAATATTGTTTAAAAATTTAATTGACAATTTATTAATCTGAAATTCTTATTTTACTTTGCAGAAGGGCACAAAGCGAGCCACGCAGCAGCAACAGCAGCAGGTGCAGCAACAGTTGGGCCACCAGATCTTCAGTAGCAGCGCCGTTGCACCCACCTCGATCAGCAGCGCGACAGCGGTGGCAGCCGGCGGCGGAGGCTATGGACAACTCAATGCCACCGCCATCAGCACGCCCACCTCGTTCGCTACGGCCGGAAGTGTGGTCAGCAGCATCTCCAAGGGCCCGGCGAAGGGTCAGAAGGCTCAGCAACAGCAGCAGTTCCAGCACTACCAGAGCAGCAGTCCTCTGATAGCGGACAGTCCTATCCCGAGTCCCAGCGGCACCATAGCAGCGGCTGCTATTAAGCCGCCGACACCGCAGCCACAGCCCGTGCAAATGCTGCCCCAGCAGTTCACCATCTCACAGCAGCCGCAGCAGCAACAGCAGGGTGCTCAGCAGGTCTTCCAGTTCATTCAGGGACCGCAGGGCCAGCTCATTGCCACCAGCCAGCCGCAGCAGCAGCAGCAGCAACAACATCATCCGATCCAGCAGCAGCCGCAGCAGCACCCGCCACAGCCTCTCCAGCAGCAGCAACAGCAGCAGGCACATAGGTTTGTGAGCAATGCGGGAGCCACGGGAATGTCCACCGGTAAAAATGGCAAGGCCCCGCAGCAAATCCTGCCCAAGCCGGAGCTCCAGCAGCAGCAGCAGAAGAAGGGTTCTCAAGTTGTCGGAGGAGGGGCACAGATCTCGCAGACGTCGCAGCAGGCCAACCAGCAACAGACCACCAATCCCACCCAGCAACAGCAACAGCAGATCCTGTTGCCAGCCACCACCGGCCAGCATCAGCAGTTGCTCCTCAATCCCGTGCTGGTGCAGCAGAATCCGCAGGGCGTGCAGCTAATCCTGCGTCCGCCCACGCCCCAGCTGACGGCGGCGCCTTCGCTAGTTATCCAGCAGAATGCCCGGGGACAGCCTCAACTGCAGACGCAGCCGGCGCAGCAGCAACTGCTGCGGATAGTGGGCACCAATGGAGCGACCATGCAGCTGGCTGCCGCGCCCACCTTCATTGTGTCCTCGCAGGCGAACCTCATCCAGCAGACTGCCTCGGGCCAGTTCCAGAGCGCCATCAAGACGGGCACGCAGCTAACGGGCCTCCACGCGGCATTGGCTCAGGCCCAGGCTCAAGCTCAGGCGCAGGCGCCACGATCTCAGCCGTTTGCCACGACGGCCACATTGAACACGCAGCTCCTTGGCCAGAGCGTCGCCGCCCAGCTACAGAACCTACAGTTGGCGGCGGCGGCGGCCCAAATCCAGATGCCCAACGGTCTCACGACTATATCCCAGCTGCCGGCACATCTGCAGCAGAGTCTGGGCGGAACCACCATCAACCTGAACCAACTGAACGGAGCTCACATCCAGCAGATAGCCACCGCCTTTCAGACGCCTCAGGCACCTGGTGCAAACGGCGCAGGAGCTACCAGTACGACGACCGAGCTCTTCACCCAGTCCTCGCCTGCCCATGTGCCGCTGGCCGTTACCCCCGAACCATTACGTCAGTCCACGCCGGTGCCCATGATGCAGCAGCAGCAGGCAGCGATGGCCACGATCCAGCTACAGCAGCAGCAGCAGCAACAGCAGCAGGCGCAGATCCAGCAGCTGCAGCATCAGTTGCAGCAAACCCAGTCCCAGGTGCAGCAGGCTCAGCAATCAGTCCAGGCAGCGGCAAGCGTCGTGGCAGAGCCCAAGAAGAAGCCGAAGCCGCGTAGAAAGAAGCAGGCAGTAGCAGCAGCAGCAGCACCCACAGTTGCCCCCGTGGTGGCTCCCATTGAGATCAGTAGTGGCTGCACGCCGCAGAAGATAGCCATCGCTGCCGCGCCCACGCAACCGCAGACCACAATTCGTTCCAAGTCACCATCGCCGCCTCCGACGCACATCCAGCGGAGCAGCAACGGCAAGCTGGACCTCGGCGATGTGATGAAGTTCTGCGGCATCACGGGCGACGATGACGACGACGAGGACTATGGGATGGGCCTGGAAACCCATCCAGCAGAGCCAGAACCACCGGCGCAGGCCCAAGCTACACCCAGCGCCACGGCGACGGGCAGCGGAAGCAGCAGCGGCGACATCATGATCTCCATACCGAACCAAAACGGCAGCGATGGCCTGCCCTTCACCTTGACCATTCCTGCCCCGCAGACACAGCAACCGTCAACGGGAAACGAAGCAGCCACCGAAATACCAAATATCCTCATCAAGATTGATCCCAGCGCGGAGGCAGCTGTGCCGCCGTTCGGTCTCTCCACACCGCGCTTGCCCACGGCTGAGGAGATTCAGAAGCAGGCACAGCAGCATCTCGCCCAGCAGGCAGCAGCAGCCGCAGCAGCGGCGGCCAAAGCGAGCTCTACCACGCCCACAATCAGTATCAGCCTGCCCAGCATGACGTTGCAGCAGCAGCCCATGGTAACGCCGACGCCCATTGTGTCCCCCGCGCCTGTTGCCATCCAATCCAGTCCGGTGGCCACCACCACAGCGACAGTGAAGCCGAGAAGGAAGCCTGCGGTTCGAAGAAACACCAAGAAGCCGGAGCTAACGAGCACCGGCAGCACAATGATCTCCTCCAGCAACAGCGGCACCACCACTACCATCACAAGCTTGAACAGCAACAACATAAGCATCAGCATGCCCACCACGGTCAACACCATCACCCTGACAACGCCGACACCCACGCCCACGCCCACGTCTACGCCTGTGACGACGAGCAGCAGCAGCAATCCCACGCTGATGCTGAGCCACGGCACTGCGACGGCTGTGCCGAGTCAGATTGGCAACATTCAGATCTCGCAAGTGCCGAATCACCACCCGTCATCTGCCCTGCCCGTGAGCAGCGCCGTAGAGAACAAAATCCAGATCATGCCGATTTTGCCGCCAGGAGCCACCGTGATGGGAGGAACGCCGGCCACAGGAGGAGGTCATGCATCCACCGCGAGTCAACAATCAACACAACTGGTATTCCAGCCTGCGACGCCATCAGTGGCTCCAACGATCAGCACGGAATCAAGCACCGGACTGAAGCTATCCAGCGACGGCAGACAGATGCAACTGGTGGCCATACCACAGGCCACCCCTCCGCCGCCGCCGGTGGCCACGCCCACGTCCACGCCAACTCTGACCGCTGGCGGAGCAACGATATTGCCGCCGCAGCTAACCGGAATGCCCGCCAATGTCTCGGTTTCAGTGGGATCTCCCGCCTCGGCGGCGGCTCTGGTGCCACAGCTAACGGGCAGTCTCACGCTTACCGTATCGGAGCAGTGCGAGAGGCTGATACTCCGCCACGATCCGAACAATCCACAGGATCACCAGTCGCAGCTCATCTTGCAGGCTCTGCTCAAGGGCGCCCTGCCCAATGTGACCATCATCAATGAGCCGACGCGTGTGGATCCCAGCAAGCAGCAGGTGCAGCAGCAGCCACAGCAGGTTATCCAGATTCCTCAGCCACAGCCAATAGTTCAGCAGCAGCCACAAGCACAGGCTCTGCCCAAGGTTTCAGCAGCTCCCAAGATTGAAGTCAAAGGTAAGGCATTAAGAAAATGATCATTGAAACCCCCTTAAGGACTAACCATTTCGAATCTCTCTTTATTTTTTCTTAGTGGCCAACAATAGGAAATTGGTGGGTCAAGGAGGAACTCATCCGGTCAGCAGCAGCATGTTAGGAATGGCCAGTGGAACGACGACTACCATGACGACGACGATGAAGCCGCCGGCCGCGCTGCCCGCCAAGCAGAACGAGGTTGTTTCCTTTCCGCAGCTGCCGCTCAACTCGCAGGTTATTATTCAGCAGCAGCAACAGCAGCAGCCACTGGTGACGGCGCAAATGCAGCCACAGCTGCAGCCCGTGACCCTGCCTGTGACCCAATCAACGACCATATCCGTCCCAGTGCCCGCACCAACTCCAGCGCCTGCGCCTGCTCCCGCTCCCCAGCTGGCCAACAATGGTCAGCAGCGATACATTGCCCTTCCACCCATTGATCCTAGCACCCAGCAGCTGTTCTGCCTGAATAGCGTGACCAATCAAATCACGGCCATGAGTGCGGGACAGACGGCAGCCTCAATTGGGCCCACGGAGCGTCTGCTCATTGCTCCGGCCGGTATTAATGCCCAACAGCTGGCACAGTGCCTACAGCTGGGTCAGCTCCATTTCAATGATGTGAATCCATTGCCCGCTCAGCAGCAGCAGCAGCAGGCGGCAGTCTCCGGCTCCACTTCTTTGACTCTGTCGCTTCCATTGCGTCCGCAACCGCCACAGCAGCAGATCGTGCATCCCATCCAGCCGATAACGAATGGATTGGCTATCACTACGACGGCCAGCAGTACGATGACCACAACCACCAGCAGCACCACCTCGACTACCACCACGGTGACCAAGCAGGTGGCCAATGTGGCGCCAATTATTGATCAAAGCAAGGCCAAGCTAGAGCCGGCAAAGGCGGCACCCAGTGGAGCTGGCAACGGAGGCGGAGGAGGAGCGGTGGTTAAGAAGAAGCCGGTGAGAAAGCCCAAGGCAACTCCCACAAATGCCTCGGAGTTGGCCAACTTGAAGAACGCAGGTGTGGTGAAGCCAATGCCCAAGCTGGATCCATTGTCGCAGAAGCCCAACAACAATCCGGTGCAAATTGTGCAGCCGAATGTGGCCAGCGGCAAGCAGATGATCAGCAGCCAGACAACGACCACAACCACGACTACGATGAGCAGCAGCATCCAGCCCTTCCAGACGACCAGCGGCACCAAGCTGGTGGGTGTGACAGTGCCGATGCAGCAGCAACAGCAGCAGCCCACGGCAGCGATGTTGCAACAACAACAACAGCAGCAGAGGACGAGCTTCAGTCTGACGACCACAACAGTGGCCACATCGGCGGCACCGATACCCTCATCGCCCACAGTAGCTTCTGTCGTCAGTCAGTTGCAATTGCCCTCGCAACAACTGCAGCAGCAGCAGCAGCAGCAGCAGCAATTGCAGTTGCAACCCCAACAGCAGCAGCTTCAGGTGCAGAACCAAGCCAAGCAACAGCCGCAGCCGAACACTGTATCCCGGGTGCAAACCATCCAGCTGACACCGCAAATGCAACAGGTCTTTAAGCAAGTCCAAATGCAGATCCAGTTCCTGACAATCAAGCTGCAGAACAAGGCCAGCTTCATGCCCGTCGTGGGACAGGAGATCGATCCGGCGACAATTGCAGCCTACAACAAGCCAATGACGGATGTGGAAATCAATCTGGCACTGCAGCGTCTCTTTGCCGAGCAGCATAGGATCTTGGCCTCTGGCAAGGAGGTGCCTACACCCGAGGGCATGCTGCCCACGGCAAATGGTAGTGGTGGCTTCACCCTAATGTCGCAGCCCATACAGCAGCATCAGCAGCCACAGCCACAGCCACAGCCACAGCCGCAACAACAACAGCAACAGCAACAACAATTGCTACAACCAGCGGGCGCTGAGCCGCTAAAGACTGTTGTTCCTGCCAATGTGGTGCAGCCCAACAATCACTCTTCCACCACAGCAGTAGCAGGAGGAACCTCCACTGGAGCTGCTTCGAATGCCCAGCAGAATATAACCCAAAGGATACACATCTATCCCATGCAGCATCAACAACAGCAGCAGCAGCAGCAGGCGGCCAACAAGCAGAAGCAGGCACAGCCCCCAAAAACACAACAGCAGGAACAGCAGCTGCCCCCGCAACTCCAAATAAAACCCAAAGAAACAGTTAACCGAATTAAAGCCAACAATCAACAGATGCAACAAAATCAACAGCAGCAGCAGTCCAATGGAGCGCTCAATATGTTGCCACAAAAAATTAATATGTTGCCCGTTGTCCAACAACAACAACAACAACAGCAGCAACAGCAACAGCAACCCCAGCAGCAACAAGCTCAACAGCCAGTGCTCAACAAGAGCGGACCGCCACCACTGATCTTTGCCAGCTCTACAAATATGCTAAACAGCAGTAGCAGTAGCAGTAATGCTCCTCCGCTCACCAGCAATGCTGTAATGCAGGGAAACACCATGTTGCCCATTCCGCCACTGCAGCCCCAACAACAACAACACCAACAACAGCAGCACCAACAACAACAGCAGCAGCAGCAACAACAGCAACCTGCACCAGCAGTACAGCTACAGCAGCCACCTACGCCGATCTTGCCATCTGTGACGCTACCAGGAGGCGGGCTGGGAAGCCTAGTCCCCTCGCTACCAACTATAATGCCGAGCCTGCCCCTCTTCAGTCTGCCAAGTAAACTGGACGAAATGCCCACGCAGAAACCTAAAATTGCACGCCTCTCCTTGTGAGTAGTTGGTTGAACCAATGCCGATTTCAAGATGAAGCGGCCAACACTGGATTGCAGATTGCCTAGCAATGCGCACCAGCGACACAGAGATACTAATTCTTGTTCCTTCGCAGATTCGTCCGACAACTGGAGGTCGATCAGGAGAGCTGTTTGAAGCCGGACTATGTGAAGCCCTTCCGCACAAAGGATGAGGCGGTGAAGAGGCTGATAAGGTAGGGATTGAGACTCTCTAATCAGCACACGTTATACTATATACTATATTCCCGTTAGGTACCATTGCATGCATGAAAACGATGTGGAGCTGCCCTCGGATGAAGATGAGGAGTTCGAGGCCACCGCCTTGGGATTCCAGGACAAGTTCCGTCAGCTGAATGGTAAATTCCAGGAGATACTCATGCAAGAGTCAACTGTAAGTAAATTATAAAATTCTAAAGCGAAATTTGGTGTTTTTAACACTTTTTTAAACCCAAAAAACAGCTTCAGCATCGCACCTCGGAGCTAGTGCAGATGCAGCATCTGATGATAGACGATCTCAAGGGTGAAATCAATGACATTCGCACGGCTGAGAAGGAGCTCGAGCTAGAGTTAGAGCAGCAGCAGCAACAGCAACAGCTGAAGAAAGAGGAAGAGCACATGAATAGCGAAAAAGTTGATCTTTCAACAGAGTCTAAGGTAAAGGATGAGATTGTCAAGCAGGAACCTGAGGCAGAAGCCGTGGTCGACAAGTTTGATTTGCTGAAGAACAGTGCTGACGTCAACAAAGCCTTCAACAAGCAATCACAGCAGCAATCTTCCGTCAAGCTGGAAGAAAGTAGCGAAGCAGCTGGTGAGCAGCCTGTCAAGAGCGAAGGAGGCCAGGACAAGGATGCTGCGAGATACATCAAGAAGGACTACGACAACTTCGACATTGAATCCGAGCTCACAACCAGTTTCATCATGAAGAAGGTGGAGAGCAAATCGGCGGCGGCCATCAAGAGTACTGAGAATAGCTACCAGGAACCACAGCACCAGCAGCAGCAGCAGCAACAACAGCAACAACAACAACAGCAACAACAACAACAACAACATATCAAGGGCAATGGCTTAGTGGATTCAGTTGATCAAGATGATGGCTGGTATTGCCTGCAAAAAGAGCTTAATCTGATGAATAACGAGTCCATGCAGCAGCTTAATGGCAACCAACCTCACCTTCCAATTCATCGCCAACAGTCACAGCCACAGCACCATCAGCACCCACACTTCCTTGACAGTTCCAGCTCCAATAACAATATGATGAGCAACAGCAGCAACCACATGGCGGATCTATTTCCCAATGGCTGCATTGACAAGAGCAACCAGAGCAGCACAAGCAGCAGCAGTAACAGTAGCTGTGCGAGTGCAAATCCCGCTAAAAACAACAACTCCTCATGCAGTGGACAGCGCGAGCAGCCGCCAGTGGTTATGGATGCCGAGCAGCAGAACCAGAACCAGCATCCGGCCATCAGTGAGTTCTTCAGCAGCGATTCCGATGTGCAAAAGTCGGTGGAAACGCGCCTGGAGGCCATGTTTGGAGAGTCGCCCGTCCATTTAGACGTGAAGAGCAGCAACGATGCCCATGACATTGAGTCCAATCTGGACGAGATCTTTGGTGATTCGAAATCGCCGGTGGTGAACCACAAGAGCAAGTTGGGAATGTGGGTACCCGATGCCACGTTCATGCAACAACAGGCACCGCCACAGCAGCAGCAATATGCGGCAGCTACCCAGCAACAACCACAACAACAGCAGCAACATCACATCGAACTGAACTGCAACAACAATCCCCGCTGGATGCAGAGCATGGAGGCGCACTATAGCGACTTCTTGTCCAGTGGCACGAGCAACGGCGGCGAGCTAGTGAATGGCGTTGGCGAGTCGCGAAAGCGGAGCTGGGATAGCCAACTAATGGGTTCCGGCAGCGATATGGAGGATGACAACAGCAACAGCAAGCGTCTGTGCACGGCATCTTCATCCTCCTCGTCATCGCCCATGTCCTCGCAGCAGCAGCACGTTCAGGTGCCGCAGCACGGACTCCTGGATGCCGCTGATATGCTGCCCACTGGCTTCCCGCAAATGTTAATGGAGCAACAGCAGCAGCAGCAACATAACTTTGCCTATGGCAACATGATGGACACGCAGCAACAGCAGCAGCACTTCCAACACAACATGCAGCAGCAGCAGATGCAACAGCAACAACAGCAGCAGATGCACGTGGGCCACATGGGTGGAGTGGCAGCAGTGGCCGGCGGCGGAGAGTACGATGACGACATCAGTCGTCATGTAGCCAGCGCCATTGACAGCATTCTCAACCTACAGAACAGCGGCGATTCGCTGCAGTTCTCCTTGGGCTCGATTCTCGGCGACAGCATGCTGGACGATCAGCGGCAGGCCGCCGCCAATCTGCCGAGCTGCCAGCAGGAGCAAGTGAATCATCAGCGACGCCGACAGCTGGGCGAGGAGATGAACGATTGTCTGATCAGCGGTGGCGGTGGCTCTGTCGGCGGTGTGGCGGACAACAACAGCAGCAGCATTCTGCTGGAACACCACCACCACCAACAACAGCAGCAGCATCAGATGCAAATGCAGCAGGGCCACCACCAGCAGCAGCAATCGCACCTGCAGCACCACCACCATAGCCACGGCCATCCCAGCATGGCCCAGCAGGCTCAGGCCCAGCATTTGGGACAGCTGAACGACTTTAGTTGCGTGACCGGCGGCGGTCTGGACGATCCGGTCAAATCGATCATGACCTCCTGACTTGGAGCCTTGCCAACCACGGCAGCAGCAGCGGAAAATGCGTCCTCAAACAGCCTGATACTAGAGTTTAATGCCACGACCTTATGAAGAGCGTTAGATAGCAGCAGTGACTTCCTGATTGTATAAAAATAGAGAGAGAGTCCCCGTTTTAGTTGTCCTTTTGGTTATTGTTTGTCCCCTTCCGAGTCTAGACCTAAGTTGAATTCATAGCATAAATTGTTTTAACGTCTATTTGTTTTGTATTGTTTAGTCCAATGTGTTTTGTACAATAATTTAACGAAAGCCCTCACAACTACGACGAATTACTTAACGCGACGAACGCGCGGATAGGAGAGACAGAGTCCCACAATAAAGCCAAGAAAGCAATTGATGTGAATTGAAAACTAAACGACGAAAATAGCATTAAATGCTTTACACTAATCGGAACCTAAGTAAAGTAAATACGTAGCTATTACTGCAACTAAGAGAGAAGCAGGCCCCCTAGACAATTATTCAAAGGATGGAACGAAGACGAAGAAAAGTACGTAAGAAAAGCCACTGAAATGATGCGCAAAAATGTAGGAGGAGAAAGTAAAACGAATTGGTTGTATAATTCATAATTAAGTTTACACACAAGCATGATGAACATGAAGCAATTTCTGAGAAACAATTCAAAATCCCGTTGCCAATTTTGTTGTTGTCGTTGAAGGAGGAATATCAGACAGAGCAATTTATGTAGCTGCATCCAATAGCATCCCAGATAGAATATATATGTAATTGTATATTTATTTATGCATTAAGTTGCGCCAGAGTTTTGTAAATAGTTAGTGAGCATGCAGGAGTTTCTGCCCAACAATTATAAATAATATATATATGTATAGCTAAGCATTTTTAACGCGGGGAGGAGATATAGTTATGATTTCCAACGCTTTACGTACGACTGCTTCTGATATTACAGACAAACAAACTATGGACGACGTGCTCAATACGAGAGAGTAAGGGAGAATATTTCGGCATAGGGATAGCTACGGGTGTCATTTGGGTAATGCAAATGCAAAGATCTTAGGGATTAACAACAAGTGTACCAACTACATATGGCAAACTACGAAGCAAACCAAAAGCAGTTCAAAAAATCACCATTTTAGCCAATTTAGTTTAAACATTTATATAAATTATTGAATCTAATGTAATATCTTATACACTTAACAATAACAACAACAACTGATTGATTGAAACGAGAAGCAAAGATAGGAGTAGGAGGCGAGGAGAGGAAAGGAGAGGAGCATCCACAGATAACACACAAATTAACGAATCGTATCAATTGTATCCTTGATCTTGCGACAAATCTCTGACTTGTGATTTGTGCCACGTTTTAAATATATAGATGTCTGATTAGCTTGTAAACAAAAACCAACAAACAAACGTACATAATAAATACGATTACAAAAGTCTAAAACGAAGAAACCCACACCACTCACTCAGTAAGCCACAGCCAGTACGAAGTTGGGTGTGGCCTCAATTACATACCAATTACAATACTAACTAACTACTTTAATACCACCACTAACACACTCCTGCATACTACGGACACGTACTATCTTTGGACGGATTGCTTGTATTACGTGTGTAGTCTGTAAGAGAACTTCGAGAGGTACCATATTTTAAGATGTGCTTCGTTTATCCACCGCCACGCACCATCCATGACCCCCGAACCTGCCCGAGTCCGAACCCGAATCCAAACCCCACCTGCCCCCTCGACTATGAGTTGCATGATCTTGAATTTCTCTTCTAGTTATTACTTCAAAGACAAATAACTTTCATGTAAAAATTGTATATGTAATAGCATAATTTAAGTTGGCAAACTCCAAACCCAAAAACTGAATAAATTTAAATCTATTCATAGAGTAATCGAATGCGAATCGTTTCAAGTTGTATTTAAAAATGAAAACAAAGCCCCAACCCAAACCCTTTCCAACAGCAAAGCAAAGGGCAGTGGTGTGTCGTCGTCATTTCAATTGTTCAGCTAAAAATGTGTCTAATTGTAATTGAACCTAAGGAGAAAACTAAAGATTTTTAAGCAAACATTGTGAGTTTTAATTAAAAACATCATCAGCATAGGGAGAGACAGCGAGCAAAGCAAAAGAAACAAAAGAAAACTTTAATATTTGATAGTTTATTAAGCCCATCCATTTCATAGTCGTCATAAACATTAAGTACATTAAAAAAGAAACAAAACGAAACAAAGGATTCAATATAAAAATCTCACTGAAACGCAACAAAACGAAACCGAAAGCAAGCCCAACTAAACACGGAAACTAAATAAAATGAGGAATGCAATCAAAGATTATCATGCATTCGCGTTTTTGTACTGGGTAAAGAGAAATGTTCTTAGGCAAATAAAGAGAAAATTCCATAAAATTTTAAGAAAACTCTTGCATTTTATTATATCGGCTGTTTTTCTTTTTTTCTGGGATCGAAAATTAGCCGTAATTGGCTCAGATTTTCTGTGAGATTCGTACTTTATAGATTACAGACACAAATTGACTTTGTGCTCCTAACTTCTGGCTAAAATAAACACATACACACATTGAACTACTAGAGAGATTACCAAGTTAAAACCTTCTGGCTGAGATGGATCAGCAATGGCCCAATATCGAGGTGCTTATATAGTAGGAAATAAATTATTACAAAATAACAGATATCAGTACAAAGAATATAGATAAATTTTGATCACTGCTGATAATTCAAAAGTTCAATTGTTAGCAGGATGGGTCGATTTCAAATATTTTGCCTAATTACAAGAAGCATCCACTCTAAAAAACTAAATCAATATATATTGCATTAGTTAAAATATCATATTGAGTACATTCCTCAAAGGTGAAGCATTAAAATAGATTTTAATTTTCTATTCCCTTTAATGAGGGAGCTATACATATTCATAGGGAAAAATTTAAATGAATTAAGTTCTTGAAGATACTCGAGGAAACAATTTCAAAAATATTAAAAATTATTTTGTTGCTTAAACCATAAGTAAAAGCAGGACAGGGAAAACATGTACAATTCGGTGATCTATATGTATCTCCCCCCTCTTAATCGGAATCGACCCATCCCAGCATGGGACACTGCTTCTTTCAATTGGCCACCAACTGTGTGTGAGCTCGGCCTAACCCTAAGCTTAGCATAGTATTTGGCATTTGCGCTAGAGTACGAGATTATTGCAGCCTAAATGCGCCTACTCCTTCCAATCCAGTTTCCAGTTAGTTCGCTACGCAACTAAGTTGCGTTGCCCTCCAATTAGTTCGCTAATTAAGTCTTGAGCGGATAGACAGGCAGTGGATGGCCCTCCGAATTGAAGACCCACTGCTCCAAATCGATCTCCTTGCGGTCATCGCTGAACAGCAGGTAGAAGTACTTCAAGGTCTCGCTCAGCCAGAAGCTCTCCATCAGATCGCGCAGGCGCGTACTCTGCGTGTTCTTCACATTCCCCAACGACGTGTAGCCAGCGTTCACCTTGGCGTGAGTTTCGAATGCCTGGAATATGGTCCAGCCCATGTCCTGGTATGTGCGATTCCCGGTCAAAGCGTAGAAATAGTACAGACTCTCCACGAACTCTGGGCGCAGCAGGTTGTGTGCATCGTTGGGCTTCACATAGATGTCCTGTTCGTCTTTTTCGGTGAGAGCAAAGTACGAAATCTCTGCGGCCAAGTGTGTAGGATTCATCATGTAGGTCTGATAGCAAGTATCCATCAAGTCTCTGGCCAGGATCAAGTGTGAGTCCGGCATGCCGTTCTGGTGGCCGAGAAGCAAAGTTCCCGGCAAATAGCATGTCAAATGGTCCATTTTTGGCTTGAAATCTTTGCCGTTGATCAGCTCGCCAATGTAAACCCAATGTTCCCGCGGAGTGCGACGCATTAACTCGGTTAGCACGCCATCAATGGCCTGCATGTAGTCCAAAATAAGGCTGAAAGCAACGAACATGCGATTATTAATATTAATTAACTATTTAGTAACTACAATACTCACTTATCGTTATCCTTGCGGCCAGTCTGAATCCATTGCTTGAGTAAGTACTCGTAGTAAGAGTCCCCTCGTGCGCCCAATGAAATGGTGGCATAGTTGCGGAAGGTTCCCGTGTTGGCATTGATGAATATGGGCACAAGGCCATGATTCTTTTCCAGTTCATGCACCTTTTCGTTCACTTTATGCGAAACCTTAAAAGGTTTGGCAACAATTATTAGCATGTTTTTAACTGTTTATAAGCACCTCCTTACCTTTTCGTAAATGGAAATGTTTGTAGAACGACTCAGGTCACGGAACTCTAGCTGGATGGTGGTGACCTCACTAGTGGAACTGTCCGGGGACCATTTCGGCGCGTGTGCCGAAAGATCGCCGAGATTTACGTCCGAATAGGGAATGCTAGACGGCGACAGGAAGGCAGGCAACAAGCGGTTGCCCAATTCTGATGCCTTGCTGAGGAACATTGTGTCCCCGCTGAGATGATAGGCAGACAGCAAGCCGCCTAGAACACGTATTGTAACCTCGAAGAGATTGACATCGCGCTTAGTATCGAAGCGCAATGAATGATCTATCCAGTCGCGAGCCTCTTTAAATTCTGAAAGTAAACACGAGTTTTTAATTTTAAAATTTGTAACAATTATAATAAAATTAGTGTGAAAATAGAAACCAATTTATGGAAAAAAAGGCAAATTATAGGAAGCTGATGGGATACATCTTTTCTAACGGATATGACCAGATTGACTCTGGTGAAAAAGAGTAGTTTTGCTCACTCTAAATAAACGATTCGAAATATCATTGAGACTGAGTTGACTTGATGATTAATCACTATCAGAATAAAGAAACCAAATAAGAAGTTGTTCGTGCCATAAGTCTGATCTGAACAGCTTTAAAATATAAGGAAACTATTTTGTAACAAAAGAAAATAGAGTTTAAAACAGAGTCCTAAATATTAATTGACATCCGTGTTCTTTTATGTTTAAACCTTCTTTGTGGTCAAAATTTTAAATTTCTTACTTTAACTGTATCTCTTTAAGCTCTTCCAATAACAACTAATGGACCCCGACTCGGTTGAGTGCCCAACGTAAACGGCTCATTGGTTTTGTGAAAGAGAGATTACTACATCTAACATCCAGCGTAAAGGGACATAATGCCAACTCACCATCATCCAAACCCATAATGTACATGGTGTCCAAAGAGTCCACAATGGTCAGCCCGAGGCCAAACCACTCGTGCGAGTATTGCGAGATAGGCTTCAGATTGTCGTGGCCCCAGGCGTACTTCTTGTAGCCCGCCCAGGAATGCTTGAAGGCGGCCACCACCGCCGACTGCCGCTCATTGGTCGCTCCGTGGAAGTGCTGGCCCTTGGCCAAGAGCGGTTGTATTTTGCGCAGATGCTCCTTGAAGGTGACACCGTTTAGCTTCAGCGGACTCTTGATGGCTTGATCGAGCAGATCGCGTTCGCTTAGCTGCAGCTGCTCACTCTGATCTATGGGTTCCTCGACATTATTGAGTATGTCGATCCCACCGACATCCTGCTCCTTATCATTCTCTGGAGGTGGCAAGGCCACGGCCTGTGGAGGACCCTGCGCGGCCACCGTCTCCGGCAGACGGACCACATTCTCGGCAGAGTTCGCATCGCCGTAGGCCACAATCTCGTTAAACTGGAAAAGTGATTGGTATCATTGATAACGATTGATTTCATTGGAAGTGCGCCCCGCCGCTTGTAAATCAAATCATACCGTGGGCTATCTTAATGAGCCCGCGCCTTAAATGCTGTCAATTAAGCACTTATCAATTAAGTAGTCCCCGGCACTTACCTTATCGCTCAGCGCCTCCGGGTGGGGCTGTCGCTTATCTTCGGAAGCGGAAAGCGCCGCCTCCGTTACTGCTTCGGGCAGATCCTTCTCCGGCATTGGTGGATGATGGTGTGGATTCTGCAGGCGCAGATGATAGGGAACCGTCTTGAGGTCCTCGTCCTGGTGGCTGGTAGCAGTCAACTGATCGCCGCTCAGGCAGAGCACCGCCGTAACGCACAAAGCCGTAATGCCCAGAATGATGAGATTGCGCTGACAACGCGGCAGCTGATTCCAAGCCTAAACCGCGTCAATAGAATCCATGAGAATGGGAACAAACAAATGAAGTTTACATTGGCTCATCTGCAGAAACAATTGCCTCCTACTACCTACCCGCCGCAGACTCTTTCTGCCCCGCTCATCGCCCACCAATTCCGATGTCGCTCCCGATCCGGGCAAGAGCGTGAGCGTTATGTGTCCACCGTCCTGCATTGCTCTGTGACAAGTGCCGTCGCCGTCGTCGTTTTCGATTCAGAGCTCTCTACACTCGCGTTGGAAAGTTGAGTGGGAAATTCCGCAACATTCGCTTCGAATAAAAATCGATGGCTGAGCGCCGTCGTCGCCGCCAGCTGAGGGTATTTGGTGCTACTAACTAACTGAAGGTTGGTGAGGCTACTCTTCGCCTGCCACTTCACTCGCTGATCATTTTTAATCTCCTCCCGGTCATGGATTAATGCGAGATTACTCGGTCGGACACTAGGCAAAAAATTACAAATAAGAGATTCTAAAATTATTTCTGCCAGGGATGCATGGCTAAGCGACTATCGATAGACAGGGCTGCGACACTGGCAACCGCTCTGTGAATCGATGGGTAGTTTTAACGGTCGCAATTGAAATAAACAAAACGGGTGTCGGCGGATTAAAAAGATTATTTTAAATATTTACCCACTCAAAATTAGATGATTCTTTGTGAATTATTAAAATAATTTAATTAGGGATGTGTACATTTTTAAAGACATTTATTAATATAATTTGATTACAAAACTCAACCAATACATAACGTCAAGAGTCAACTGAATACAATAGTCGAAATCTCATCCAGACAAGAGTGTTTTTAGGGGCGGGATTGATACAGTGTACAATTTATAAAAATTTAGTTACAAAAACAAATAAATCAATTGGATAAATTGGTAGGAACATCTGACCTTTCGTTGAGACTGTTTACTTTTTTCGATAAAATGTAAAAATAAAAAACTAAAAACTTTTTGGGAGTCGCAAAACTGTAATGTACATTAAAATATTTTCTGCCTTAAAAAATTAATTCGAATTCGTATAAAAAATTGTTCAAATTGTAATCCCCGCCCTTGTCACATTTTATTATTTATTATCATTTAGCGGCGTAGCAGGTATCGCACACCCGCACCGGTTTCCCTGGCTGACCCTGGGCATTGAGCAGCCGGAGCGTGTGCTCCGAGCAGGCCTTGCAGAAGATCTCCCCACAGCTACGGCAGTGGTGCTTCCGACGCGTAAGATTAAACTCTCGCTCGCAGGCGGTGCAGTGTGTGGCAATGGAATCGGGTGCCCAGATGCCGGGGCTACCCAGCGCCTCCGGCATGGCCTGCAGCGACTGGGCGGAGCCGGAGAGCAGCTGCCGCTGGCGTCGCTCCTGGTCCTGCATCTCGGATACCTTCAGTTTGCTGACGCTCAACTGGATGCCCAGCTCCTCCAGCGTGGTCTGTGCCTCCGTCCACTGGGTGCGCACCTTTTCTAGGTCAGCCTTGAGCTTTCGATTCCTTTCTTTCTCCTCGTCCAGCTCTTTGAGGCAGCTTTGCAGTGTGGATATCTTCTCTTTGAGCTTTAGCTCCTTCTCCTGCAACGAGATTCGCCACTCACGCTCAATCCGGGACTCGGCCTCCGCCCGGGCAGCCCGCTCCTCGCTAGCTGTTACCTGCGTAGTCAGGGTTTGGGACGTGGTTTTCAGAATCTCGCCCAGGTTGCTTTTGTCGTGGGTCCATCTGTGGAAAGTGGAATAAATAAAGGAGTGTTTTGTAGACAGGCAGATGTGTTAAATATGCAATGTTTTCAATGGCTTGGAACTAGTCAAGAGTTCTAGTAAATTAGTATTTAATTAAAAATGTTTAATATCTAAAAGTTGTCTTTAAAAAATTGACCCTAAAAAAGTAAATATGGTTTCTTTAAAAACGTCTTCAGGTAAGATCCAGCTTTTGGCTTCATCAATTTATTATTCCCTTACCCTCTACTGATATTATTAATAAAATATTTTAATGAAGTTGAAGATTCCTATAAAATAAGTAATTAAGTAATTTTGATTTGCCCATCCTCTCGAATAGCTCTAATGACAGCCAATTCCCTTAGTCTCCTTACTTCTTCTCCAGCTGCTCAATGGTGCTCTCCATGTCCTCCTTCTGGACCTCCAGCATGCCCATTAGTTCCGTCTTGTGCGTTAGGGAGGCCTTGCAGTCCTGCCAACGAAGAAAAGAATCGATTGTACCAGCGTCGAAAGGAGGAACCCTCTTTTTAGATTGTTAGTAAGATGTGGCAAATGAAAGACTGGGATTCGGTTAAGTTTTATTTCTCTGGGATCAATTTAGAAGAGTTCGAGTACTAGAATACATAGGCTGATGCTCCACAGCAGAGTTACATTGTATATAGATTTGTATATTCATATATAGGTAGTCTCAATATTTATTTATATAATTACAATACTTGTTGTTTTCGACTAGGCGGAGTGTGTATAATTACATTATATTTAAGCGGTTGCGCGGGGGTTGATTCCATATGTACATACATATGTATAATAAACATCTCTGAAGCCTCCTCTAATCGCACTATACATATATACATACATACGTCTTTATTCAGTATAATCATCGTATATAATCTTTGTTTACGCGGGGACTCTGACTCTGGGAAGATAATTCAGCTAACAGAGGTTGCATACTTGGTAATTCATATAACCTTTAACAATTTATATTCTATATCCCTTTTTGGGGAGATCTGGTCTAGGGAGTAAAGGCATCCTATATCGTACACACACATTGGCTATAGTTAGCTAGGGACTCTATGGTTTTGGGGTCCTGTTAAGCAGCTGGACGCGGATTTTGAGTGCCTACTCAAATCGTCTAAATGTTGCCTGTTTCGATTTTAATGTGTTTTTCTTTTATTTTGAGATCAAAGTCGAAAAAACTTAATATATATTCATAATTGATTTTTGACAAATGTAACTCTTTTGAATTAAAGATGAGATATTTCCTTTCCGTAACTTGGAATGCGTCTTTGCGAAGATCTATCATCAAATTGTGTACCGGCTCCTTAGGTATAAATGCAGTCAGGCACTAAATCCATTTTGGTAAATTTATAAACCTAATTTTAGTTTCCTTTCGGAAAAATCAAATAGAAAAGTTAACGAAAGAAAATGATATAAAGTTCTGTGAGGGTGAAATTCGAAACTGGGCCATATACATATATAGACAAAGGATCATCTTATTCTACATTTCTTCAGGGGCTTAAGTGTCTGCAGCGGCGGTCTGCTCTCGGCACAGGACGTAATCGCTGCGGGATCCATCGCCAGAGCCAAAGTGTTGGGTCACCGCAGCCGCTGCCTCGGCCAGCTCATCGTTGAGGGACTTGGCAGATGTGGGCGTCTTCACGTCCTTGCTGCTTTCCGGCAAATCCTGTGGATTCGGCGGCTCCGGTTGACGTGGCGACTTTCTATACTTGGCCGGATCGAAGGGCGGAAAGGCGTCCATCTTGAGGTGCATTCGCTTCATGGGAGGGCCAGCGTCCTGCTTGTGCTTCTTGGTGAGTGCCTCGAACTTCTCCAGATTCTGCTGTCGCCGTGTGTTGGGAGAGCGGTCACCGGCAATGGCTCCTGCTCCAGCTCCCGATCCCGGTCCCGGTCCGTGGTGCTGCTGCTGGTTGTCGATGAGCTTCGACTCGTACTTCTTTTCTAGCGATTGTAAAATGTTACCAATTTGTGAGGCTTTCGTTTGCAGGCGCGAGACCATCTCGCCCTTCTGTGTGAGTTCATCTTCACATTCCTGGTTGAATTTTTAGAGGGGATTACGTTTTGACTTTTAGGCTTAAACCGATTCTTACAGTTGGAGATAATGAAGAAATAATAAAAAAGGAAACGAAACAAGAGCTACGAATGGCCAGATGAGATGTGGTGATGAGCGATGTTAGGTTGTGATGTCTGGGAAGGATCGGTTAGAAGGAACACAGAGAGCTCAGGCAGAGAATTGCCTGGAAAATGTGCTCCTGTTTCCTTTCCAAACGATCCGCCCTGATGATGTATGCCTACTTACCTGCAGCTTGCGGTACATCTCCAGGTTGATCTGCTTAATGTCATCCAGCTGGCGACGCAGCGAGACTATCGTGTCCTGCTTCTCATGGATATCCTTCTCCAACAGCTTCATGGCCATATCGGACTCCGCCTTGAGGGACACCTGCAACTTTAGTTCCTTCTCCAGTTCGCCAGTTTTGCGACGTTCTTCCGCCAGCTCCTCGGATGGTTTCTCCTTGTCCTTGTTCTTGTCCTTGTCGCCCGAACCAGTGGAGCTGTTGTCGCCTCCTTGGGTGGACTGGCGCATGGCCTGGTTTTCGGCCTGGAGAGCCAGCAAACTGTTCCGTGCGATGGCCAAGTCCTCCTTCATTAAAGCATTCGTGGTCGTTAGCGACTCCACCTTGGCCTGCAGATTGCCCACAGTGGCGCTGAAAGATGGGGGAATAACTTAGCCAATGGATTGCACAGGCGACTGACGGTGAAAACCCACTTTAGGTGCCTGTTGAGCTCCTCTATGTAGTTCTTCTGGTCCAGAACGGCAATCATATTGCCTTGCCCGGTGGCATCCAATACAGCCGGCGAAGCACTGTCCTCCGGCGGAGCATCTGCATTTCTTGAGCTGGAGCGCAGGTACAGCGAAAAGTCAATGACGCCCTGCTGCGAGTCCAGATCCTCCTCCTTGACGCATAGATTACAATCGATCACGTTTAAGCCCACCAGAATGCCCATTATCACAACGATCTGGTTGGAAAAGAATTGGGGGGTTAAAAGGGATGCCGTAGAAGAACGAGATCAGAAGCAGACCTCGTCGCTCATCATGAGCGCATGCGGCTCGTAGTAGTCGTACAGAGAATCCTCCCGGTGCTCGATGAGGGCCTGCAGGTAGTCCGAGAGCTTCTTTTGCATGAGGGCGATCCTCAGCCAGGCCCGAGCCCTGCCAATGTGGGTCCGCACCGTGGGCAGGTCCCTTACGCTGGCCGTGATGTCCTGCGCCTCCGGGCAGTAGTGCTCGACGCTCTGCAGCAGGTCCCACAGTTCCTTGCGCGGCCCCAGCAGGCCCTTCTTCGGCCTGAGGCCGTGTCCCAGCACGTGCTCGATGACGATGAAGAAGTGCTGCAGCGGCAGGTGGTCAGAGTCCAGCATGCGGCCATAGCGCAGCGACTGCTCCAGCAGCTCCTTGACCACCAGCTTGCAGATGTTCACCAGGTTGCTGCGCTCGATCTCCGCCGTGTCTCGGGCTGCAAAGGGATTGGGAGGGATCCCAGGATTAGAGACTCGTGCGGACAGCAGGCTGTGCTCCCAAAGTTTTAGATTCACAGCCACATTCACATCCAACTGACTAACTAAAAAATGAACTTTCACGTGCTATCGTGGCTGCTCTTTTTCCTGGCGCCCGGCGGCTGCCCCATCTACAGCATCAACGTGTCCACTCTGGAGGTGCCCAGCAATGATTTTCAGAACGCGATGACCCTGCATACGATGCTCACCTCTGAGATGCAACAGTACCGCGATGATCTGAGTAACGCAGTCTCTTCTAAGAAAAGAAACTCTTCCCCCAAGTTGATGAAGGAGATGCCCAAGGTAGCCCGAAGTAGTGCCAAATCAGTCACCTTTTTGGGCACAAATCTCTTTGATAGCCAACGGAAGAGTTGTTTCTCCATGGAGGAGATGGCTTTAATGTCCGCCCGCCGGACATTGGAGCAGCTGGTGCCCAAGTCCTATCCCAACTGCATGCTCACCGACAGCGTTGTCCACATGCTGATTCGGTTCGTGAATACGGTTAACCGGGTCGTGCTGGAGATGTCGGACGAGGCAACGCGACAGGTGCCGAAACGCGCCTTCTATGACGCGCTAGGGGGATACCTCCGATACTACCTAGTGCCAGCGGCCCAGGTTTCCTTCTACGCCGGGGGCCTCAAGCTAAAAACCATGCAGTGCTTGCTGAAGCTCAAGCGGCAGAGCTACATCGTCCTCAACACAAACGGGAATGCCTGGCGGTCTCCGTCCAGGGATATATTGTGTCAGTTAAAGAGCTATAAGATCGAGCCAATCGATTTGATAGGCACAAAGCTCGAGGATGGTGCCACCAGCTGTAGCCAGCTGGATCAGAACTCAATCTCGCATGATGCGGATAAGGGGCAGATGATTGTGCCCCTTCCGCAGCTGGAGCCGGTGGATAGTGAGGGCCACTTGAGCAACATATTCCTTCCCTTCCGCCAGCGACGTATCTACAACCTGCGGTCTCCCATCTGTGCCAGTGTCCTGGTGCGCTTTTTCAAGACCGTCACCAGCTGCCACCGCTTCCAGGGAATGAGCCAGGCCAACTACAACCACAAGCTACTCAATTGGATACGGGAGAACTTGCACTCGCACTACATAGACGAGATGTTCTACCCGGGGCTGGGCGGAATCCTGCAGATTCAAGCGACGCTGCAGGCTTTACCAAAGGAGAAGGAGAGCTGCAAAGAAAACGACCATAGTAAACACGCAGGTGGGTCGCGCAAGGTAAATCGCTCTATTGGCGACTGGCCGGAGGAACTAGAACAGAAGAAACCGGGCAAGGACGAGGATTCTGCCAAAAAGGAAACTGTGCTGGACCCAGATCATGAAGAGGAGTGCCGCGACTGCGACAACGATAGCTGGCTTGTCTGGTACATTGCCGCCTTTCTGGTGATACTCCTAATAATCATTTTGATCGTCATCTTCTTCTGCATGCGACGGGTCAGGAAGCGGAAAGACATGGTCCCGTCAGGGCCCGGTGATGTGGAGGCGCCTCCGATTTTGAAGACCCCGCAAACCCTGAGTCAAAAGCAACGACAGAAATCAGGAGACGGGAGCAACCCCTACTATGGTAAGGGGAATGAAAACGTAGACCAATCCACCTCGTCGTTGAACTGCCAGTTCAAAACAAAGTGTTTGCCAACCAAGTTGAAAGTCTCGAATAATAGCTCCTACCGAATGATCTCCGAGGCAGCATATCCGCAAAGGCAGCTGGTGTCCATGTCGTCAAGCCCGTACAATGTGACCCCAAGCTCGGAGATCGAAGACAGACGGAGTATGCAAAAACAGAAGCGAGAGAAAAAACGGAAGGGGCAAAAGGAGGGCGGGTTAGGCCAAAGTGGGACGGTGAGTTCAGAAGAGTTAGGTTTCCCTTAGATTCCTAAACACAGAATCGTCTACAGGCCAAATCCTCAGTTGACAAGAAGAACTCAGCGGCACTGGAAAGGCGGAAGGCGAACAAAGTGAGGATTGGTAAGTTTGATTTAACAAAAACCAAAAGGTTCCAAGAGAAAAGTTTCAGTTAAGTAAACAAAAAAATCTACACCTTTAAATCAAAATTGTTTTTACCTTGAAAGAAAGCCACAGCTTAAATTGTAATTAATTAATCGTTTTCCTTATAGTAGATACAGAGGAATCATCCTATGTTTCGCGGCAGCACAGGAAAAAGTTAGATGAGAAAAAGGCGGGCAACTCAAGTAGACTAAAAGGAGGCACGGCGGTAAGTCGATTTAACTAATCAAGAACGTGGCAGTAAAGATTAATCTCACTCACTACAGTCATCTGCCCATTCGATGAAGAACACTCCTAGCTGGGAAACTACCTTTGACGACATCTAAGTGGCTGTGGCTGGGAACACCACAAATTTCTTTTTTGTTGCATTAATTATATTTTTTGTTAAGATTAAATTAAAAGCCCTTCAGTTAAGCCCATATCGAGTCGAGAAAGTGCAGGCAACGAAATGTGCAACTATGCAGAAATGGCATGCAAATTAATCAAAGATAACACTCAGGCCAACGAATTATTTAGGACCATGAAATATAGTTTATCGGTTAGATTTTTTCTAAGATGCGAATCGGAAAAATAGTTGGGTAAATGAGATGGTTGGTCAGAAAACTCTGCTAAGCTAAGGTTAAAACTATCATTAGTAATAAGTATGCACTAAAGACACTTTTCGTTAATTAAGTAATTAATATTCAGCCAGTTAGTAGTAAAGCTTAAAGGAAAAATTAATATTTTTAGCTCTGACAGCCTTTAAATCTTTTCAATTTAATTATTTTCAATAATAAGTTGTAAAAACTAAACCCTATGTCATAGATATGTAAGCTCTTTATGGGTTGGTCCTGGATATCCCTTCAATATAGTTGGCCTGCGTGATCTAAACCAATTCGATAATCGAATAAGATAATCAAATAACAAAAAATAATGAAATCTACAAAGAAGGAGGCGTGCTGGGCAACAGAGGCAACAAGAAGCGACCTACAGAGATGCGACCACTCGGCGAAGAGGCCGACACTCTGGTGCTGCGACTGGGAGTGCGGCTGGGAGCCGAGTGCCGTGGTGCCACTGTGGACCAGGTCACACAGCCTTCGGCCGATAAGGTTTTCAATTGCCATAATACCATTGTCCGTGATGTCCAGGGCACCTCCTCCGCCGCCGCCGCCGCTATTGCCGCTGGTGCTGCCGGTGGACAGTCCGGAAAAGCGTTTGCTGTTGCGCTTGCTGGAGTTTGAGCCACTGGAGAAGTGACTGGAGTTTCCTGTTCCTCCCAATACGTCAGTGCTGGTGTGGGCTGGCTGCTGGCTGCCAGCTCCGCCGGCTACATCAATATCCTGCAGCTCCTTGAGGCACAGCCATTCACCGTCGACGGACACTCGAAAGTTGCACAAGTATATAGTGTCCTGGACGCCGCCAGCCAGCTCCTCGCTGGTATTGGCATGCGAGGCCTTTGGCAGAGCAATCGTGGTGCTGCCGTTGTTCGCCGGGAGAGGCTGTTGCTGCTGTTGTGGCGGCACGACCAGGGGTTGCTGTGGCTGCTGCTGCTGCGGCTGTTGTTGTTGCTTTGGTGTCTGCACTGGCTGTGGGGGTGGGTTCTGACCCTTTTGTGCCTTGGCTGACGTTGCTGTCGCCGCCCTGGTGGCTGCTGTTGCTGCCCCAGTTGCTGTTGTTGTCGCCGTCTTGGCAGCCTTGCCAACTTGTTGTTGAGGCGCCTTCTTGGCCGCAGCCCCTGCTCCCATTCCTCCGCCTGGTGTGCTCATTGTTGGCGTTTTTACTGCACTCCTTAATGGCTTCGAACTGGAAGTGGAACTGCCACTGGCACCACCTGCCCCAGTGCCACCAGACTTGAGGCGAGTGCTGCTCCCGCTGGTGCTGGTACTGGTGGTGTTGTTGTTGTTGTTGCCGCTGGATGACAGCTTGGTCTTCTTCGTATCCTCGACAAGTCCTCGCATTTTGCTAAGGCTTCGAACCTGCCTGCTGTGTATGCAGTATGCAGTATGTGAGTGCGTGGGTGTCCGTTTTTGTATGCGAAATTGGTCATAAAAATACAGATATACATATACACGTATATATATCGATGTTAGTTGGTGATTAAACCGAGTTTCCTTCGCTGCAGTTCTTCCTTTACTCGAATATTGTTACCTTTTGTGAGTTGTTTATCCTGTTAGAACCTCTTTTGAAGAGGGATTTTCTTGGAAATTAACCAAATAACGAAAAACACTCGCCGCTACGAAGTTGCACCGTTATTATCCTTCCTGTGTACGCGTTGAGTAAGACTAACGACGAGTCTCTTTTATCCTATTGATTTCTCAAGTACGCAAAGCTTGAAAGCTTCCGCGGAAGCTTCATTGTTAAGGGTGTTCTTTGAACATAATAAATACTGGTAACTATGGATATTCGGCATTTAAGTTTAATATTATTAGAATTCTTTGTTATTTTACGTTATAGTAGTCTCACTATTATTATTTATATATTTAAATATAATTCTTATGGTTTATTTTCGCTAATTTGTAATAAATTTTTTGTTTTTATTTATGAATACTGCATCTGTCGGATTTTTATAAATAATGTACTGTTTTTCCGGTTTTCTAATTTTAATAATTTTAATTTTTAAATAACACCAAGCTAATTGTTTTAAAAAACATTTTTTATTTAGTAACCAACACTAAGAATACTTAGTTTTTCAACATCTTTAAATAACTAATAACGTAAAGTACTCGCGTTCTTATCATTCTAGTAATAATTTAACAGAATTAGTCAAACTCACCGCGTTTCAGCCTTTTCGCCATGAGTTTCGAAGGCGACGGAGTTGAACTGGCTTCCGGAGCTGGCGGCGGCTCTACAGGTGGCACAGGCATGGGCGTGGGCTGCTCTGGGTATGGGTAAGTGGTCGTACCATCAATTACTTCGGATGCAGCCGCCGCCGCTGCAGCGTTTGAGAACTGCGTGGAGATGTGACTGAAGATCTGAGAGGAGATGCTCTCCGTACGCCGAAAGGTGTTGCGCAGGCGGTCAAACGAGGAGCCTGACCCAGACGCAGGCGTAGTGGCTCCCGTGGGGGGCGGAACCGGAGACGCGGCACTTGGGGAACGCGAAAGCGATTGGGAGTCGTCGCTCCGTTCGCGGCGCACTAGCAAATCGTCCGTGCTCATGGCGAATTATTCACTTCACGACACTTTCTTCGACTTCCTGCGCGATTACATGAATTGGAGCGTAGCCTTTAGAAACGATATTGCACTTGAACTCGGGGAATAAATAAACAAAACAAGTTTGTCAATAAAAATTAAACAGCTGTTGCATCGCGTTAGGGAAGGGCGATATACGAATCCCAGCTCGATAACACGTTCAGAAAATGAGTAACCGTTATCGATGCTCCATGCCAAGCAAGAGTGCCGTCGTTCTGGCAACCCGGTGCATGGTTTTGCCGCCAAAAGTAATTGTGAGTTTATTTATTTACAAAAGCCGAAAGCCAAACAGGACGCACAGCCCGAATGGACGTGGAAATAAAGCAGCAGTTCGATGAGATGGGCATAGAGCCCGCGGAGGCGGTGTTGGATAAGTGCCTGGAGCTGGCAATTTCGTACAATGTGCTCGACGCCACCGAGTTCGTGGAACAGTGGATGGCTTTCAGTTTATCCCACCTGCACGGCGACGACCCAACAACCGAGAACCTCGGCGAGTTCGAGCGCAAGGTGCTGCAGTTGAGGAAGGACAAGGCTGCGCCGAAGGCCAAATCCTATGCTGCCACCGCAAGCTCCGTGTCTGAAATGAGCTCACTGGCCACCTACGGCGTGATGGAAGACGAACCAATGATGGACGACTATGTGAGCGAGTCAGTGGCAGACTCATCCGCGATGCACACGCCAAAGGCTAAAAAGGATCAGCCGCGCTCCGCCGCCCTCAAGGGCGGAGTGCTCTTCAGTCCCGTCAGCTACTCGCCGCAATCGGCTAAGAGAACGCAAGTGGCAGTAGGAACACCAAATTCCACAGTGAGTGGCAAGCCGGGTGACATTGTGGACTCCTTTGGCCATCCCAAGCTTCTGACCGGCTCCAAGTGGCAAAGCCAAGTGGAGCACCAGCTGCCAGTGACTCAGAAACTGCTCCACAAGGACGCCCCGCTGACTGTTGCCAACTTGGGTTACATGAACGACCTGCTGGGCGATCGATGCGACGACTTGCACGATCGCCTCGTGGACACTGGGCGCGCTTTGGTGGATAAAAAGCTGGGTTCGGATGGAGCCGCTGAGTGTAGTTGGTATCCGCAGGACAGACAGACCCTGCAGGCCCTTCACCTGCTGCATGCTGTGGGCATGATACATTCCGAGGATGACGGTCCGCTAGATGCCCACTCCGCCTTTCTTTCCGTGACAGACGCTGATGACAACAGTTTTCTCTCCCTGAACTTCTCGAGGATTAAGTCCGCCAGCATCTTCCCAGGACAGGTGGTGCTGGCCAAGGGATTCATACCCAAGGGCAACTCCTTCGTGGTGGAGGAGATCCACACAGAGCGGAAGCTGACGCCACCCGCACCCATAAAGGTCGACAGGGAGCTACAGTTCGTGGTGGCGTCTGGTCCATTTACGCACAGCACTGATCTGATCTACGAGCCTCTGCACGACCTGCTAAATTACCTCAAGGAGCACCGTCCTGATGTCCTGGTGCTCACGGGACCCTTCCTGGATGCTGATCACAATATAGTCAGCGAGCTGGCCGAAACCTTTGAAGCATTTTTCGAGAAAATGGTCGCCGGGATAATGGAAGCGGTTGGCAGCCACACCACAGTGCTGATGGTCAGCAGCCAGAAGGACGCTATGGTGCACTCGGTTTACCCCACTCCGCCACCCACTCTTCGCAAAACGTATCCCAACCTGCACATGCTACCTGATCCCTCGCTGGTGGATCTCGACGGTATCACGCTGGGCGTCTCCTCCACCGACGTCGTTGACCATCTGCTCAGCCACGAGTTTGCCGCGAACGCTGGTGAACGGATGCACCGCGCTATCAACCATTTGTTCCACCAGGGCTCCTTCTATCCCATATATCCACCGGCCGACGAGGACATGGCCTTCGACTCGCAGTTGGCTCTTAAGTACGCCCAGATCAAGCAGCTGCCAAATGTACTCATCCTGCCTGGCGATCAGCGGCACTTCATCCGTCTGGTCAGCGACTGTCTGGTCATCAACCCCGGACGTGTGGCGGATAGCAAGGGAGGGACCTTCGCCCGCTTCCTGGTGGCACCTTCGGCGCCGGGAAAGTCAGCCAATATGTTCAACAGTGTTGCGTGTCAAGTACAACGCATCTGATATTAACTAACCATAATAAAACCCAGGCAAACACTGTATTTCTGACCTGATTAATAGAGGGGAATGATACGAATGGCAGCTGGAACAGCATAACAGGCTCATATCAAAGCATAGTAGTTGCTATGTGAATGTAACTTATGTAGATCTTAAATAAATAATATATATTCCTTTGTTCAATAAAAATATATGAATCATTTGGATTAGCCAATAATCAAAGGTCCCTAATGACTCTTAATTACTTTGTGCTATTCATAAATAATCGTTAAAGCATTTATTAATTTATATGTATAATAGTTTACAGCTAAACAGTAGGAAATGGTGTCTAAACGTAATGTACTCGCTAGGATCTCTATGTACGATGGGATCTCGCTCGCCCCGATAGATAGCGAAATCAATTCGATGTCGAGGGAGCGCGATCGACGAGAACTAAAACTCTGTTGTATATTTTAACTATACAAAAAATACTGTATGCCGTGTATGTTGTGTGTGTGTGTCCCATGATGAACTTGGCTGCCACTCAGGTGCGGTTAAGTAACTGCGTGCCACCTTAAGTAATCCTCGCTTGCCGTCCCGCTTATTTCGTGGAGCTGCTTCGTCCAACAACTCTCGTTCAGTTCAGTTGTTGGGCTCCTGCTTGTATTGTTATTGTCGGTTGTTCACCCCCTCGGGATTGTGGCTGCTGACCATGCTGTGCTCCATATTCTTGACAATCACATAGTTGGTGATGTGGTTTATGGCCTCGTCCTGGAGACGCTCCGGCCAGCGCTTCATATATGACTTGATAAAGTCGCCAAAGGTATCCACCTTGTCCGGAGTACTCTTATGTGTATCCACGATGTTCTTCACAATGTCCACGAACTTGTCGTAGTCCTCGTGGGACTTCTTCATCTTCTGATAGTTGGCCACGCCACCGTTGGTGTTACCACCGCCGCCGCTGGCTCCGCTTCCACCGGCAGCCGCATTCATTTGCTGATCCATGTTGTTGTCGGCCAAACGGGCGGAAGCAGCGGCAGCCACCGCCGCCACGGCCGCCGAGGAGGCCATAAAGTTGTCCACACTGCCGGCATTGGGCGGTGGTTGGGAGTGGTCCATAAAGTGCCGATGCATGCCGTACTCGGTCCTGTTAAGCAAAAATTTATCAATAAGAGCAATGACAATAAGATAGTTTTTTGTCATAACTTTTTTAAAGATAAGAACTACTTACTTATAGAACCCCTCCGTGTTGTTGCTATTAAACTCTTGCTGAGACATTGGATTTTTCCAAACTGGTGACTCGGATGTAGAGGGTAAGCTGCTTGTATTAGAGGCGCTCGTCATGCGTTTGTCTCTGCAAAGGGATAAAGAATATTAATAACTAATCGCTCAACAAGCTCAGGGTGTTCCGATATATCAGATTTCCATGCATAATAACCCACTTGTAACCGGTGTGTGCGGCCAGACTCTTGAATACATCATCCACTTGACTGTAAAACTTCCAGGTGCTGATTATGCCCGTTGTTTCGAAGGTCTTCTGCTCCTGACGGTAGCGCTGCGTTAGATTGTTGACTTTAAAGTGAACCTCTAGAGCTGTTACAGGGACACCCAGAGAGGTTAGCTGCTTGGCCATTGCCACATAGAGATGGCCATTGCGTTTAATGGTGCGCAGCTCATAGGCGCAGACTTTCCATAGTTTGATCAGCTCCAAAACACCACTATCCTCCCATTGTCGGCGCTTTTTGTTGAATTTTTCATACTGTCAGAGAGAAAGAGGGTATAATCCGAAATTATTATTATTACAGGATACCAGTTTTGGGATGTAGAACACTTACAGGCATTTCACATGGGTCTCACTGCCGACAACTGGGTTCGCCCAACAGACTTCGTCTGCCAGCTGAAGCAGGACATGAAGCGGTTTATCCTAGTATACGGGCATATTGTTCATGCATCCACTCCTGAAAAAAAAATGTAAATTTTGTTAAAGGTGTGTGTACATTTTTTTTTTTTTTCTCCCAGATTTTATTTAAAATCTGTCCCTGCAGGGACAATCATTAAATTTTGTGATTACATTGACAGAGTTAGTAAAATTTAATTTTTAGGGTAGGGATAGGAAATAGGTCATGGGATGCCTTAGCCTGGGTCTCTGAATGGCAAGTCCAGGGGATGGTAACGCCTGAGTCTTCTTGTGGTGGTGCTGTTGTCCAGCAAGTTAATGGCCAGTGGGTTGTCATGGTCTGACAGTTTCGCCGTGTATTTGGTGCTTATACTTTTGATCTCCTCAGCCACCCATGGGATCTTCAGCGTCGTGTGCAGCTCTTTGTTGGAGGTTAGAAAGTGCGCTCCAGTGGATATGCGCAACGCCTTGTTTTGCACTCGCTGGATGGCCGCAATGTTCGTGTTGGAGGCAGTACCCCAGAGCTGAATCCCGTAGGTCCATACAGGCTTGATTAGCCTTGTATATCAGGAGCTTGTTCCTCAATTTTAACTTAGAGTGCTTCCCAATAAGCCAGTAGAGCTGCCGTAGCTTATGGCTGATTTGCGCTCTCTTCGCCTTAATGTGTTTGCTCCAGGTGAGCCGTCGGTCGAGGGTGAGCCCCAGGTATTTCACAGAGTCGCTATGAGGAATCACAACTTGGTTAAGGCTGACCGGCGGACAGTTCCCTCTTCTATTGGCAAAAGTGGCGTGGGAGGATTTTTCTGCGTTCACCACTATGTTCCACCTGGCCAGCCATTTGCCGTACGCTGTTTTTGAATAATTAGAGAAGCTGTTTGCCTGTTAGCAACTGCGAGGAATGCGGTGTCCTCTGCATATGTAGCCACCAGCAGTCTGTCGTCATTGATGACCGGTAGGTCTGCCGTGTAAATGGTGTAGAGGACGGGGCCCAGTACACTGCCTTGGGGTACTCCTGCTTTGATATCCATCAGGTCGGATTCTTCGTCTCCACATCGCACGTAGAAACTCATGTAATATTATATAAAGAACTGCAGCTTGAAACACAAATGTATTATTCTATCCATGGAACCACTTCTGATAGGTTTTATTCGAATGGATAACGTTTTCTGTGATTAATTTATTTATTTACATTTTGGAGGTAAGTCAGCTTTTCTTTACAGTACCAAAAAACGGATTATATTCAAAAATATCCATGCTGAATATTAAGTGGTGAAAATATCTAATTTTTAGTGCATTTTTAAGGTCATCTCCGATTATCACCACTCGAATGCATTGTTTATTTGCCTCAATAACGCCCATTTCAATGCTCTTTTTAGTGTTAATGAAAACTTTAAAACGCCGTTTGATATTCCTGTCGCCGAGTGGGCGCCTAGGCCGCCCCCCAAACGCGATTATGACTTGCCTGCGCCCTATTATAACGCTGTCGTTATAATTGCTGATTTTCAATTATCATTAAGCCGGCACACACACATTTACACAGCACTGCCTCTCGCCCGCCAGGCGAACGGTAAACAAATATAAATAGTGGGAGCGAAACAAGTTGTAAATCGCATTCGTAGGAAGGAGATAGCGAACACGAAGTGACTGCGACGACGGCTGGAATCGAAGTGAAGCGGTAATTCAAGTATACGAGATGCGGATGAAGATGCTCGACGACGACGACGCCAACGCCACGACATTGGCACTTGCTGGCCAATGTGGGGATGGGGAGAGCCTATTGTGCGGCTGTAATTTGCGGGGGGAGATGTTACTTTTCTTGAATACACACGCACAACTTTTTCTCTTTCCTGAGATACACACACACACACTCGCACACGTACGTACTTCACATCAGATTTTCTTGCGTCGATTGCGTTCTGCGGCTAGGCTTTTCTCCATGCACGAACAGTAGCGGGGCAACAACAACAGCGCACAGCGTCACCAGCGGGCACAAAACTTAATAATAAGTCAAATAATTAAATTTTAATTATCTTCAAGAAAACACACGAAAAATCCTACGCTGCGCAGCTCTCATCGACTCTATAATGATGTTCTCCAGAGCAAGACAGCAACACGGCAAGAGCAACATGGTGTGAGCGGTGCAGCTAGTGGGTGCTACCAGCGCGGCGTTGCCAGATAGACGGGCGGAAAAACGTTATAACTTGAATGCGCAAGGTAGGAAATTGAAAATATCAGCAGGCTAATGCTTCTTTCCTACCATTAGGTACGTCCATTGGCCAGTCATCTGTGATTTATCTTTGCCCTCTCCCATTCCCTGCCTCCAATCCAGGCTCGGCTCGTTAGGGCGCCACAAAGCAAACGCATTTCATCGCTCATCATCATCAACCGCCCCCTCCTCTCCAGAAGCCGCTTTTGTTGGAGCATAAAATAACACACACACATACTCACAAGCCGATGCGAGCACGGACACGTATTTGCCGGTCATCATCATCATCATTAGGTTGTGCTACTATGGCCACTTTTCCTATTCTTTAAAAGTTAAAATTTTTTAACTGGAATGTATTAAAAAAAAATTAATTTGTAATGTTGCATACCAAAAATTTTAACAGAGCGCTTTCTAGTTTTTTTTTTTTTTGAAAAATAAGGTGTAATATCATGAAATACTGCATATGGTTGATCGCATGTACCATGCAAAAGAACAACACAGCGATTTGGTGTGAAATATTTATTCTACATCTACCAATTTTACACAATCGTATTATTTGGCACTACTAATCAATATAAAAACAAAAATTAATAAAAAATATAATTTATTACACTGAAAAAAAAAAATTGTACCCCTAAAAAATGGCGGAACCACGCCCATTTTTTTAATATATCTTCCTTTTGTTATAACGAACTTGATTCAAAAAACAGAACCTAAAAATATTACTTCGTTTTAAAGTTATTAATAAAAGCCACAAAAAGTGGTCTTTTGCCCCATAGTGCGATGGCAGCAATAGCAATAGCAACAACAAGCGCCAGCTCCCAAATGCGAACGTCATTAGCGGGCTAAATAACAAAAAATGATAATGTTGCTGCCACAGTCGTCGGGCTTTGGTGTAATCATCATTAAATTGCACATCGTCTCGTTACGCGGGGGCAACGCGGATGAAGAAGAAGAGGAGGTGGCGGCTGTAGGCGGTAGGGGAGCAGAGAGCCCAATAACAAGGTCACCAGAATTTTTACGTTTATTTTTATCCCATTTTGAGGGAGCTTAAAGTGGAAGTGAAATTGAAACCGATGGTGACAACGATATGGGACGAAGTCAAGTTTATATCTTTTGATACAATTATTTCGCTTTATTATAATATTATTTATTATAAAGTTTTGCAAATAACAATTTATAATCCCATAAAAATGTTTATACATATTTTAAATTAGGGAAACAAATCCTTTGTTTCATACGTTCAGTAAATTGAATTTTAATTCAAAAATATTACCGAAACATGATAAAGATAACCATTTCCGAATCCCAGGATCTCTTGGCTTTAACTTCATGTAAAAGAATTGAAAATGAAATTCCCATCATCATCAAGAGAAAGGCATTTGTGTGGCTCCTGCGTTCAGTCCTTTCACCTTTTTATCCTTTCTTTCAACAGAGATGAGAAACTCTTTTTCTTGTAGAATTTCAGAAAACTTTTAAAAGTAAAACACATATTTTTGAGGCAAATATTTATTTTGGGACAATTATATAATCACTATACATTCATAAATATAATTAAATAAAAATACCTAAACCCCACAATTTACCGCACATTCTTACACTATATTATTAAATTGTTTTTATAATTTCGATTTCAGTTGTTTAAGTAATTTAAAAATCGTAATTTACATTTTAAAATTTTATATATGTAACCGTAGATTGTGAGTACTTTATCTATTACTATTATTTCTATCTTAGCTGTATACATTGGTATTTGTTCATCTTCTTTTGGCACATTTGTCGGTTATCAACATTTTGTATGTCGGTTGTGAGGCGACGACAGCATCAGTTCCCAAATGCCAACGTCATTACCGACGGACAGGGCTAAAAAAAAATAGAGTTCCAGTAGCCATAATGCTTCCGTAATCACCATTAAACAGAACATCGCCTCTGGGGACCACTCGGAGGATGCAGACATAGAGAAGACATAGAAATAGCTCCAAATCAAGGTCAGCAGACGTTCGTAGACAACCGAAAACTCACATTTATTACGAATCCTAATCTGCGGTTAGGCTAAACGGCGATCCCGGTATGTGGTCCTCCCCCCACTTGGCCACCAGGACATAATCCCCAGGATCGCAGACACGATAGGTCACCTTATGGATGTTACGGCCCAAATGCTTGACCACCACCTCCTCGCAGGGTCCTCGCTGTCCCAGGACGCCCACCAGCAGCATGTTGCTGCCTGCCTGACTGCAATCCACCGTGAACTCGTTGCGCTCCAACAGACTGACGTGGGTGAGACCCAGGCCCCGACTGTGCACCTTGCTGGCATCCGACTCCGAGATGGGCACTGATTGGGAAAGAAATAGTAAGTTATTTCAATATATTATACCTAAAAGATTTACTTGAATACCTGCCGAGTTCACTGATTTCCCTTCCACAGAGTCTGCAAGGCCAGCTATGGCAACAATAATGAACGGCGACCTGGGCAAAGTCACCGAATTGCACTTGATGTGCACCTTGTAGAGTCCCGCTCCGGCTTCCAACTGGCAGTCAATCTGGAAACGTTCCGGATCCAGTTGCTGCACCTGGACAGGCTGGATGGGCTGTCCACTGGGGCCCTCTACGCGCACCTCAAAGTTTCCCTTGACCCCGTTCCGTTTGATGACAAAGCTCACCGAGCTATTGACCTTCACTGCACCACTGGGGAAATGGAGCAACTGCACCTTGCCGGCATCGGTCAGTTCGGGTGCCACATAAACCCGCGGCGGCTCTGCGGGATAAGCATCTACATACAAGGCGGGGGAGTGTGTATAAATAGCTACTTCGATGTTTACTTCCTCATCGCCACAGTCGGGCACTCAACTCACCCGCATCGGGCGTGCGCTGGTAGCGTCCAAAAATACCACCTTCCTCCGGAGTATGACCCTCCAGAGCACCACTCCCACCAGGGCTGCTGGCGGTGCCAGCTGCTGCCTGGGTATTCAGGCGCATCTCCTGCGACACTTTGAACATGCCGCAAGTATTTGGAAAATATTTAAAGTTATGTGCTTTTCACAACGATTTTTCTTCCCGAACTTAATTAGCGACTGCCCGGGGCGTGGACTGGTCCGTGCCTGCTCCTTGGATCGACTGATCTCAGTGCGCTGCTCCCTCTCTCTGCATACGGGGATGTGCTCTCGAAATGCGCGATTCTCGATGCTCGGTACTCTCAAATTGTTTATGATGTTTGTTTGCCGGACGGGCAGTCTGCCAAATAAATATATGTACACACATTTACGCGGATCAAGCTAAAGTCGATTGCTGGACCAGCCCCAGTCCGAGGCAGTCGCGTCTCCAATCTAAACAAAAAGATGGCTGCATGAAATTGGGAATTTTCAATACAATTTAAGTCGAATTGCTCAATTGACACCATTTAGTATTTGCTTCTTTAAAAGCTTTTGTTTTAAACAAAAGTTTTATTTATATTGATTGCATTTCTTTTTATGGAGGAAGTACTTAATAAAAACAAATGAGTATCGAAAGTATTTGCTGAAAGATTTGTATGTGTTTACTGGTTCTAATAATGAGTGTTTATAAATAAAACATTAATAGGAAAAACTAGCTATTGAGATAAATAATAATTAAAATATTGATAGTTCAAAGTGTTTAGTTTATTGTATACATTTGTGGACGAATTTTGGGTCAAACTGATGTGTTGTTTAAATACAATATGTTCCCCCAGGGTACTTTAAAGTACATAAAGTTCCTTCACGACAACCAAGAGTGGAATCTGGTCAAATCGCAAACAAATCTGCATCATCTGAACTACTCGCATTCCGGGGTTTGGGCTTAATTTAAAGATGAAATAATTCCGTACTTTCTGCATTTACAATTGAAATGATAATAAATTTTATAACACATCTACGTACATGGACAGTGTGCAACGGGGATGGAGGTGAAAATGCAGGAATTCATGGATGGAGTCGTCTAATGTCAAAACCGTTTATTAGGTTGTGGTAAAGATGGGGATAAACGACCATGTCTGTGTTGGTTAGGTGCCCGGTCTCATAGAGGGTGGAATAGATCTGCAAACAAGGTGGAATAGTTTTAATAATCATTTTAACTCTTTTATTATTGGCAATAACTTACATTTTCCGTGATTTTAAGCGTTTTAATTGACTCCGTGCGCATGTGTAGCCAAGTGTGACGCAGACGCTCCTCCGCATCCGAAATAAAGCCCGGCGTCCAGTTCTCCTTCATCCGGAAGAGATTCACCCGGTTCTTTTCACGCACAGCTCGCGGCAGTAGTCGCGTTCGCTTCGGCCGCCCATTGAGCATCTGCTCCTGCTTGGCCTTCTTCTCCTCGATCTGGAGACGCATCTTTCGGGCAAGATCCTCCCGTTTCTTGCTGGCCGCCGTTTCGGCGAAAATGGACACCTGATTGGTCTGCCCATAGAAGCGAGTGTAGTATTCGCCCTTCGATGAATCTGGTGGTGGCATTATCCTCCTGAAATTGCCCATGTGACTGTCTTCCCAAGCCACCTGCCGGGCCAGTGCGCCGTCTTCCACGGTCGCATCATCAATCTTTTTGGGATTACCGGTAACCACTCCTTCTGGATTGCTGAGATTGGTATTTATTTTGGCCTTAGATGCGGTGCCGGCATTAAGACGAGCCCGAGGAACTACCCTGGGATAAGAAGAAAAACCAAGTTCTTACCACCGGTTGCAGGCTCATGTTTGATTCTACTTACGGCTCTCCCCTTGTTTTAAGCAGTCTTTGCTTGACCCTCTTCCGATCCTCCCTAAGAATCTGTCTTTTGTCCACAAGCCCAGTGCTTACCAGATTGAGTGTGTCCCGGATGAGAGGCCTCTTCACCTCCCGGTCCACCTGCTCGTTGGTGTGAAAGCTGGGTGAGTGGTTCACCTCCAGGATGTAGGGCTTCAACTTCCAGTCAACTAGAATGTCGAAGCCAAGGATCTCGAAGCAGGCCTGGATCTTGTCATGTCCCGGGAAGCAGGCGTGGTAATTGTGCTTCAAAACAGGCCAAGCACTCAGCACCGTCTTAATGATAACGTCGTCCACGTTGGTCCAGAACTCGTTCACGTCGTAGTTGTGGCGTCGCATCCAGTTGTTGATAGCGCTCAGTTTTCGCTTGCTGCCACAGTCATCGTTGTCGCACAGCTCGTAGTGGGAGTTTCGCTTGTTCACGGAGTAGTTGGTCAGGTGCATGTACAGGTCATTGGAGTTCCCAGGCGTGGGCTCCACGTACTTATTGGTTGCGAATCTGGCCAAGCCCTCGTTGTACACAAAGATTCGCAGCGGATCCACGGAGGTGATCAGCGTGTAAACCCGCAAGTCGAACTTGTAGCCATCGATGAGGAGTGGCTTTACAGATTAAAAGATTATTAGTTTCGTATATCGAAGATTTGGATGCTTCTCTCACCCTGTGTATGTACGTCTGGCAGATGAGCCGGTCATGAGCTCCAATCGTCTTCAGTTCATTGGTCAGCCAGATGCCGCGTCCCTGAGCCCCAGAGTCTGGTTTCAGGATGAAGGTCCGTTTGTGAGTGAGGGCATAATTCATGGCGTCCCCGTAGCTGTGTTTAGTGGAGAAATTAAGGAAATATTATAGCTATAAATTACAATACGAAGTGATCCTCCCTATGGCTTCCAGTTGTTCCCAAGACTTTTAAGGAATTAAATTAAAGTTCCCATAAATCTAATGCTTTTTTATATATGTATAAAACTAAAAAATACTTACTCTGCGGGCAGCATCCAGGTCCTGGGAAAGATCTTGTAGTCGAACGGGTACAACTTAAGCATCCGGTTGAGGTTCCGCGAAAGCAGGTCCTTGCGACAGATCTCGATCATGCCCGGAAAGTGATTTATCTGCTGGAAGCGCTTCATGTTTTTGAACAGCTCCACACCGGGAAACGAGTCCGACCAAAAGATATTCCATAGTTTCGACTCCTTGACCAGCTTGAACCCCAGAGTCTTGGATATTTTGCCGATCATGCCGTAGCGGGAATTGGACACACAGATGGTGCTTTTGGTATCGCTGCGATTAGAAGAGGCTGTGCGTCAGTCTGAAGCCCCAAAGTGTGTGAGAGGGCTAACCTGGTGGAGCGCTCGGGGTTGTGGCCCACACCGAGTGAGGCCACTGCCCGAGTGGGGCATTCCACGCGATAGCGCCTATTGTTCAGCTGTATATAGCCATTTAGCTTGGCTTCCGGCGACGCCAGAAGTCCAGGCTTTGGGCTCTCGTGTCCGGAACACTGCCCGCCAGTCATACGGTAGTGGGGGGACAAGTTGCTTACTGCCTTCCCGGCAGTTTTCTTCTTAAGATGCCTATTCTTCTTAACCCGTCGACGCGGAGAGGTGATCTGGCCTGGGCGCGGTGAGGGAGAGTGATCCGAGCTGAACCACTCCCTGTCCGAGCAGGGCTGTTCACTGATCGCCATTTTTAAAGCGCGGGAGACGCGCGTCCGATTCTCCCTATCCCTGCGCACCTTCTCCTTTGAGAAGTGGCGCAGCTCCTGGATCCTCTTGTAAAACTTCGAATTTTTTAAATTCATTGTGGATCGTTCTGGTCCCTAATCGATCTCGATTCTCGAAATGGAAAATTTGCTCTAGCTAAAAACTAAAAACCATGAAATAGGTTCGTCTTGATTCTGGGTCCCGAAAACCTTCTTATCGAATAAAAACGGTATTATTTTGCTGTGTTTGTGTTACGAAAAGGAAAAAGAGTAGTAACCGAAATGACGCTAGAATCAATACATAAAACAAACCAGTCAATAGCATTGCTTTTAATTTTTGTAAAGTAACATTGTGTAACATTAGACATCAGGAGCGATTTCTGTGTTCCTAAATTTGGGATTTGTGCAGCTTGTCATACTAAATTATCAAAATAATCTCCTAAAAAATGAGTTTTAATGGAATTTTGATTGAACATATATATTCAACACAATATTTTAATTATTAAATATACTGCTTCGAGTTAGATATAAAAAGCAGGTCTATAACAATAAAACGATTACATAATAAGGCACCTTATAACTTAGGTCACGGAAATGCTTTTAAAAATCATTACGGAATGGCTTAAAACGGTTGAGTACTGCATCCATTGAGGGACGATCTTGCGGATCCAGAGCCGTACAGTGCAATCCCGCCTCTATGGCGCACATGCACATATCCAGCTCCTCGCCCAGGGGCGTGGCAACGTGCTTGTCCAGCACCTCAGCGCGATTCTGCCGCCAGTGTTGTTTGACGTAGTGCAGCAGATCCTGTTGCAGGTCGTTCTTGGGCAAACGATCGGTAACCTGTCGCCCGGTAAATACCTCCAGCAGCACAATGCCAAAACTGTACACGTCAACGCCTGTGCTGAGCTGCTTGGAGTTGCGAAACTCCGGTGGCAGATAGATTCTCGTTCCGAACACTTTCTTCACCTGCATCACTGCATCGATAGACTTGGGACTCTCGCGCGCCAGTCCAAAGTCACCGATCTTTGGCTGCAGGCACTGATCCAGCAAAATGTTTGCTGGCTTGATATCCCCGTGGATAAGCGGAGTATTTCGAGCTGTGTGCAGGAAGTAGATGCCCCTGGCTGTGCCGTGACTGATGCTGAATCTCTGCTGCCAGGTGAGAGCTGGCAATGGCTGCTGCGACTTGTGCGCCCGAAGACGATTCTCCAGCGAGCCGCCCTTCATTAGCTGGTAGACGAGGCAGGGCTTCTCGCCGTTGATGCTGTAGCCGTACAATGCCAGAATATTGTCGTGCCGTATGGTGTTGAGGTACTTGAGCTCGTTGTAGCTCTGCTGTAGCTCCACCTGGTTCTTGTCGATGTTGGGGCTGCGGTAGTTCATCACCTTTATGGCCACGTCCAGCTGCTTCCACTCGCCGCGATACACCTCTCCGAATCCACCCTGCCCGAGCCGATTGTCGGGACACCAGTTATCCGTGGCACTCTCCAGCTCACAGTAATCAATCTTCAGCAGGGATTCGGCTGCCCTTTGAACCGTGCTGATGTGAATGTTGCCAAGCGACTCCAGGCTGGGAATCTCCTCGGACGTGGTGGTTCGATTGTTGTTTGAGTTGCTAACACCAGAGGAGGAGGGAAAGGGCGGGCCGTTGTCCACCTTGGCACTGGAGTCGGGCAGAGCCCGCAGCTCGCTGATGGTGGGAACGCTTCTGGGAATGTACCTGTGCAAATCCTCGCTCACATAGTCCTTAATTAGCCGCATAGCGTTGTGAAGCTTCAATCTGCAAGACAAACCGTGCGGTTAATAGAAAGTCGTGTTTCTTATCGCCCCTTTACTCACTTCTTGAACAAAGCAAACAAAGTCTGAACAGTGTGGTTGTACTGCCCGCCCCAAATGTTGAGGAACTCGTTCGAGGCAGACCTTCCCCGCTGCTTCTGGCTGCTTATCTGCTCCACTTGATCCGGATAAAGCTTTACGGCCGTCGCCAGCTGTAACCACACATCCAGGGCGTCGAGATGGGCACACAGCTGGTGACGCACCGGTAGAGGCAGCAGCCGTATGGCCATGGTGTCATCGATGTGGGATCGCGATCTAGTCCTATTTCCATTCGCCTGATCCTGGGCTGGAGACTCTGCCTCGGCAGTTTCTGCGCCACTCATCTCGTTGGTTGGTGGGCGGGAAAACAGGTCGGGGCTGATTCATGCAATTTCCAGATGCATTCAGCAGGGGAAAGCAGCGATCAGATAAACCTGTTGCAAAGTAAAGATCGGGGAAAAATCCCAGCTTGACGATCAAAACAGACTTGTTGCAGTGTTACCAGCTTGGCTTACTTACCTCGGCGATACATTAATGTCGGCAAACATCGAAGTATCTGCAGCTCTACTCCAGTGCTGCCAACTATCGGTTGTCGTTTATAGCTGGATGGGCCAACTAAAATATCCAAAAATAGCTCAAAAATTTAAAAAAATATTTCAGGATAAATAACCGTTCTTAAAACACATCAAAAGTAATTTTTTTTATTCTTCTTAACATTAATATTAATAAAAAACAGGTATTTATTCCTCTATTAACGTCTCTAAAATGTGCCCTATATTGACTTCCTCTGCACTATGGTCTGCTCCCATAGTACCAATCTGCCGAGTCCAGACCTGGCCAGAAAATAGCCCGGTTGGCAACACTGCTACTCTGCGACTTGCATACTTATCGATAGTAATATCGTTAATTTGGCAACTCTAACAAGTCTAGCGGACGCATCGCTAGATTAAATTCTTCAATTCTTACATTTATTTTAAATACGTTAATTACCAAACTAGCGAATAGAAAAGCCTCAAGCTGGCGGAGAAAAAGGTTCAAATGGCGTTATGCCAGACATCGGTGGTAAGTGACTCTACTGAGGCGAGCTTTCGTACAAAACACACGGACACACAACTGCACCAGCAGACGCCTGACATATGGAAGGTTCACAGCCAGAAGCCGTGGAGCCTGCTCCTGCTGTCCTCCCCCTCCCGAGAAAGTGAAAGTTTCAGTCGTTGGCCAGGACAGATATAGATATATGTATACACCTATATACACAATACCGATACTGCAACGGCGGCAGTCTGTCTGTGTGCGTGCGTGCGTGCTGTGCACGTCAGACCGCCATGCGCCTGTATTGGTGTTGGCTGCGTTCGTTGCCTTGCATTTTTTTTTGGGTTGCCCCGCTCGTGTAAGCATATAATATTACTCCCAGCCGTAAGTTGGTTCTGCGTATGCTATCAGCAATGGGGTACCTTATCACCGTCCAGATAAAGCAAAACTACGTACTAACACGAGGAACATTTCCACTTAGGTGACTCTAGCCACTGGGGGCGATTGCAGCAATAACAAAAGTCGCATTCCGCGATACCGGTACATCTTTGAAAATATATTTACAAATGTACACATGTACACACAATCAATTTTAATCAAATATGAACATACACATGTACATTCCTGTACAGTTTGGGAGTAAAGGAAAATAGAAATCAGTTATACTCATTTCTTTATAAATATCTATTAATTTTAGCAGGACACATCGGTGTCTAGTACTAGTGACTATATATAAAATATCACTAACTTCAGACTAGTAAAAAGAAAATCCTAAAAAAAAACAAGTGTTAATATCACAACACGCACGCTTTTTACTGATTGCTCATGCAATCAGAACTTAATTATATATTATTAACACCCCCTTACCGTTTGCAGCTGAAGGTGTATCATGCAGTGATCGAGGATGTTATCACAAACGTGCGCGACGCTTTCCTGGACGAGGGCGTGGACGAGCAGGTACTGCAGGAGATGAAGCAGATTTGGCGCAACAAGCTGCTGGCCAGTAAGGCTGTCGAGCTGACCCCAGAGCCCGGAGAGGGCTCCCATCCACCGCCCATTGTGGCCAACAATCCAAAGGTAAGTCTTATAATTTCCGACTTCCTCATCACTGCTCATATGGTGTGTGCATCCCCGTATCCGTGTGCCATTTTGTGTCACTATCAGATTGCCAGATTCAGATTAATATTATATATATGACCTAGACATACAAATTAGTTGTATACTTTAATTAAAAAGTCAATTAGGTGGTGGTTAAAATCATATCCAAGTTCCTCTCTATGACCACTGGTGTATAGAAATATTATTCCGAACCTATCAATTAATTCTGTTAAAATACAAACTAAAGTTAAAGTAAATGTTTCATATGAGTTACACCAAAAACAATTACTCAAAGAACTAACTAAAGGCAGCCCCCTCTATATGAAACTACATTAATTAATACATTCCGGAGGCATTTCAACTAAGATATGTTGCTTTATCTTCCTCATGGCTACCTTCAACTTCAACTACAACAATGCTACTGTGCCTCACTACCAACAACAACAACAACAACATCGACTAATGCGCTGCCTTACACATTTCCATTTCATAAACCATATTCGCTCACATGCTCACTGCCATAACACATCCACATGCACACCTCGTCAGCAGAACAATAAGGTAATAAATCCAACTGCAAGTCCTCTGATAAAATCCCGGAATTAACCAACTAATCACTTGTAATCCAATTTGCAGGCAGCTAATGCCAAGGCCAAGAAGGCCGCCGCCGCCTCTGCGGCCACATCACAGCCACAGATTGGCGGCAGCAGCTCCACATCGTCGCTCGTACTAAAGTCGGTCGCCGGTGGTGCAGCGGGAAGTGGCATCAAGAACGGACTAGTGCCCATCAAGCAGGAAGTCAACTCACAGAATCCACCGCCTCTGCATCCCACTTCAGGGGCCGCTTTGCTGCAGAAACAACAGCAGGCGGCCAGCGGTGGTGGGCAGGCATCCATTCCAATAGTGGCTACGTTGGATCCCAACCGCATAATGCCCGTAAACGTGAGTTTCATATTAGCCAGACACAGATTTACAAATAATTGCAATAATTTCCTATACAAATTGAAGATCACACTGCCCTCGCCAGCAGGCTCGGCAAGCTCGGAATCTCGGGTACTCACCATTCAAGTGCCTGCCTCGGCGCTCCAGGAGAATCAGCTAACACAAATACTGACGGCCCATCTGATTTCCTCCATCATGACCTTGCCCACCACTTTGGCCTCGTCTGTGCTGCAGCAGCACGTTAATGCTGCTCTTAGCAGTGCCAACCACCAGAGTAAGTCGTAAGAGATCTATGCTTTTGAATTAATTTAATAAATTCTCCTCGTTACCTCTTAGAAAATCTGGCCGCAGCCAAACATTTGGACGGTGCCTTGGACTCGTCCGATGAAGACGAAAGCGAAGAGAGTGACGACAACATTGACAACGACGACGATGATGACGTAGACAAAGATGACGATGAAGATGTTGAGCATGAAGATGCCGCCGAAGAGGAGCCTCTTAACAGCGAGGACGACGTCACTGACGAAGACTCCGCCGAAATGTTTGACACAGACAACGTGATCGTCTGTCAGTATGATAAAGTAAGTGAACTTGTTTCTGTTCAAAGCATTAAGCTAATAAAACTCTACTTACAGATCACCCGTTCACGCAATAAATGGAAGTTCTATCTTAAAGATGGAATTATGAACATGCGTGGCAAGGACTATGTATTCCAAAAATCGAATGGAGACGCCGAGTGGTAAGCAGCGACCGCAGCAGTGTGAATATATACATAAAAAAAGACATCAAAACAAAGAGCCTCATCGAATGCGCCTTCAGCCTTGAACCCCTCTTAAACACACGACCAAGCAAGAGGCAATAAAGTATCGTATTTTAGTTCCATCTGTTTTTGTATACTAAGGACCCGCGAGCAGTGTTGCGATTAACAAACTCACTTAAAATGTATTTAACTAAAGCCGCATACCTATTGTATAAATAAACGGAGACTTGTGAAGCAGTCTGTTTGTTCATTTACCGCAGTGCAAAAGAAGTACAGAATGAACGGCTACCCGCAATTACTATTTAAGTAGGGAAAGGATTTGTAATCGGCACGGATATGAAAAATGTAACATACAATTCTCAAAAATACGGGATAATCAAATTCATTATTATTATATTAAAAATTCCCCCAATCAATAATAAAAACAATTCGCACTCATTCAAAGTATGTATGTATTTTATATATATATATAGACATGTACACGTTCATACGCTACATGCGAACTTAAGGTAGATCTTGCAGTTAAGGAGTACAGCATTTTACATTTTTTTTCAACACTTACATCAGAGGCGCTGCTAATTGTCAAGGGTCGCATCCTATGTACAACTCTCATTGTACACTCGCTGTGTGGTCATCCGTCGTCCTCGTCGATCTATGTACATACATACATGCACGTATCGTCCGGTTCTTCGCTCTCTTGGGTCTGGTCGGGGCAGCCCTTCCTTATTGCCTTATCGCCTAAACAATCTAAGTAATGACTAAAGATGTGTGTGGAGTCTGGCTTACGATCCTAAACTAAACTGAAGATGCATGTCTGAGGGTGTCTACATGTGCGTGTGTCTTATGTTTTGTGTGTGTGTGTGTGGATTGTTGTTGCTTGTTATGGTTTCTAGTTTTATTTTAATTCAATCGAAAGTGAGATGGGCTTGGTTATATAGTCCACAATTTTTATACAATTCTCCTCTCCGCTCAGCGCTATCGCAGCGCAGTTAATGACAATCGAAAATAGGTGTAAAAGTAAGTTAAAAACAATTTATATTATAGCACAACTCTCGCTTTAGGTTAGCCCTATTTGGTTTTGCCCGCAAACAAACTCGTGCTAAGCACCAAGCCGAAGAATCGCCCTCCTCCGGGTGTCATTGCCGGACAACGCCTTGCACATACACAAAGATACATAACTGTCTAAAGAAACATTAAGTCGTAAGTAGCGCAATGTTGATTTCCTTGACCATCTTAACGCGATGCAGCATACGTTGCAGTGCGTCCTGCCCCAGAGCCTGCGTGGAGTACCAAACGGGTGAGTCGGGCACACAGGATCGCTCTGGCTGCAGATAAAATACATCATTTCGGGTCTTCACGCTCTCGGGGCTGTAGAAATAAAACAAAGAATAGGTTTGTTATTGGCAATTTAGGCAGAATGTATAATTTCCACAATGTAACTTTACACTTACCATTTAGAGAGATAAAATTCGTAGAGGCGCACGGGACAACGCAGTGGATTCTCCTCATTCTCCTGCTGCTCGTACACCTTCTTCTTTCGTGGATTGGCATCTGGTTATACGCAGAGAGAGAAAAAAAATAGATATCGGTTTCCGAGCGAAAGCAATCTTTAGTTGACCTACCCAGACCCGCCTGCGGTGGATAGAAGCGTAAGAGGACGTTTCGTGAGCCAGGAACTTTAGAATTCTGTGACGAGCGCTTCCAGTGCTTCATGATGTGCGAAAAGGATAACTGCATGTGCTCCTCCACAGTCTGAAATACAACAAAACAAGATGATTACTAACTCACAGCCATGGTGAATAGAATATTTATTACCGTCAGATTAAAGTGCTTGGTATTGAAAAACATAAGTGTGCTAAGCAGCACATGCGGTGAGTGGGCACCCAGTTGCTTGCACTCCCATAAATGCTCCTCCTCCACGCGAGTGACAATGTATTCTGTGAATAAAACGAATCAGGATATCTTCTTGAAATACAAAAAAAATTATGAACTTACGCGAATCGTTGTACAGCACGGAGAACTTGCGTGCCACATCGTCCAGACACTCTGTAAACCGCTCATAGTATGGATCGTAGAATATGTTGTCTATGCGTCCATTTACATAAAGATATTGCTGAATGCCTGATGAAACATAACAAACCAACAAAGTTAATCGAGTTGCCTTCAACCAAAAAGCTGAAAACATACCTAATACTAGGTAATATATGGTATCCGGCGCATATTCCGTGCCATTGGGCTTTCGCACCTCCTTGACGAACAGACACAGCGAATAGTTCAGCTCGTCGGCTGTCATCTGGAGAAGTTCCGTCTTGAACGGCCGCCGGCGCATCGAGCTCTTCTCAATGTCCGCATTCTTTGTCATCACCCACTGTTTCCAAGCATTCACGCCGAAGGTGTACTTGAGGAACATCTGAGCGTCCGGCTTCTCCTGCGGCTGCTGGGCCTGCTGCGACTGCTGCTGCAAAGCCGAGTGATCCATTTCGCTACCCCGTTGTCTCTTAACCGGCGATCGATTCCGATTGGGCGACTCCAGGACAGAGCCAACGCCTCGCTTACGACCACGCGGTGATCTGCAGAGATGAAAGGATTTTATAGTGGTTAAGGAAGGTGAACTTATTTGAAAGGCCATTAAAATTGAGTGGTGAAGAATAACTTAATCTCTACTTACCGGTTCGTGGCATCGAGCATGTGATGCTGCTGGTCCAAATGATGCACCATTTGACCCATGCCGTCGTGACCCATAGGAGATTGGCTGCTGATCGTGTTCGCCGTCATGGAAGTCTCTAGATCCACCGTCGACGTCTGGTGGTGGTTATCATAGTCACCCGTGGCCATTTTAAGGGCAATCTGCAGCATATCATCGCCGTAGGGATTGTGCCCAGACCCACTGACATCCACAACTTGTTGCTGCTGCTGCTGCTGTTGAGCGACGGACTCGAGGCTGTTCTGATACTGCAGACTGACCAAGCCAGGATCCGGCTTGATCTCATTGTCCGAGTCGGAGTCCGAGTCATGCTTCTCCTCGGCCACCATTTCGGCCATCATGAGCAGCTCCGCCTCCAGAGGATCCTCAGGCATCTTGTCCTGGATCTTTTTGATCTCCTTAAGGATGCCCTGCGAGGTATTCCGCGTGGTGGGTATAAAGATGGGCACCGGGATGGGCAGCGGAATGGGCACTGGCACTGGGAACGGAGCCGAGTACATGTACATAGGCTGCGGCACAAAGATTGGCACCGGCACCGGGATGAGCACCTTGTTCGAATAGTCCTTCTCCGTTTGTGTGGCGCAATCGCGCACGGACGGTGTGATCTGCTCGCCATTGGACACCATCATGGGCTTGCAGCTGATGTTGACGTTTCGCACAGCCTTCGGGTATGGCGGCACTGTGATGATCTTCGTCTCCGATACCGTAGGTGGTCCGAAGTCCATGGTCGTGGTGGTGTTCCGTCGGCCGGCAATATTGTGCGGGCTGCCCAACGGCGGTGATGGGGAGCGCACCGAATAGTCCACATGCTTGCGAGGCCTTCCCCGTGGGGCTGAAGAGTGTGTCACCGGAATAGAGAGTAGCGGTGGCGGTGAAGTACCAGATTCCCGGGGACGGCCACGCTTGCGCCGTACAGTTACATTACCAATTCGGGCTTCGGTTTCTCCGCTGGCCAGCGATTGGACCGTAGATATAACCGGAATCATTGTGCCGCCGGACTTCTTGGCGCCCACACCGGCGTTCTTTCCAGCCTGCAAAATGATAGAAGATTAATTAATTTTTTGTTAATTTTAGGTGCGCAAAACAAGTACCGCAAGACAACTTCTTGTTAGCATCATAGAGTGCACAGAGATCGCAAGAAAGAAAATAATCCAAAATGAAAATAAGCTCTTCCTTTGAATTTTCAGAGTTATCGGTATTTTTAGGTATGTATCTGTACACATCGGTATTATTCCAAACATAAATTGCATTTTCGGCAAAAAAAATAAATGAAGTTACTGATTTGTCCCTTTTGAGAATGTGTGCACATTAATACAAAGACTGTTATCGGGCTACGAAAATATATCAACTTACCAGCTTGACGCGCTTGGGCAGACCCGTGGGGAATGGGGCGGCATCCTTTCTTGAACCGCGTGCGGACATGAGCTGAGTCTTTGAACTGCTGGCGGCACCACTGCCGCTGCTGCTGCTGGGCGGCAGGTCGCTGTCTAAGGTGAGCGGGGCGCGGGCGAACTGGTTCTGGAACTGCATTACGCACTGATAGGTGCAGAAGTTGCGCATCGAGGCATCGGACATGGTGAGGTGATACTGCGGCGTGTTGAAGTTACTGCAGTTGTCGCACTTGGTCACGGCTCGTGCTGATATATTACAGCTGACGCCATGCATGGTCAGGCAGTTAATGGAGCAAGTGAGCGTTTCCTGTTCCTGCTGGCCGCCCACCTGGTAGATCATATCGAAGTTGTACTTCTTCACCTTGCACCATTGGCACGAGACGATGTGGCGGTTCACGATGATGAATACGTTGATGCAGACGCGTGAGCAGAAGACCTTGGGCGACTGCTGCTCGTTGTAGATGGTGTAGGCCTCAGCGCTGCGACGCTCAAAATACTTGGAGCACATGCCGCAGGGATCGGCGTTTACGTTACTCACAAACTTAAAAGCAGAGAAGCATGGGTTTGAGCAGAAATAGTGTTCCCTGTCCTCCAGCAGCATCTCGACGCGCACTGGCTTTTCGTTATTGCAAACACCGCACACGTCCGTGCGCAGCTTTCGGCGAGGATTGCACATGCTGTCGTAGCGACGAAGGCACGTCTGCGAGCAGAAGTCCTTGAACTGATCCTTATCTCCCACTGGGGCTAGGAAACCCTCCTGACCGCCGCTGATGTCCTTCTGACAGCAGGAACACGTCTTGAGGCCCTTCTTGAAGGTGTTGAGGCATGCGGCGCAGCAGAACTGCCGGACATCGAATCCGAAGCGTACACAGTATTTGCCAAGAGCCGTGGAGCTCACCTCCTGCTTGCACGTTTCGCAGTTGGAGCCGATCGTGCGCTGGTAGCTGCCCAGGCATACCTCGTTGCAGAAATCCATTGTCTCCCACATAAGCTGCTTTTCGTTGGCGTTAATCTCCGTCTCACAATCGGCGCAACGTCTTCGGAAGCTCTCGATCCTGTCCAAGCGCGCTGTCTCCGCTTCGGCCAGCGTCCTGGCCACTACGCTGCTCTCCGGACGCTTGCTGGACGATGAGTTTTGAGGCGGCTGGAGCGTGGTGGCGCCTATGTTGCGCACTCGGATCGAGTGGCGCTTAAGCTTGAACTTGTCGGGCTCTTCTGCGTTGAGCAAGTTGAAGCAGTCGTCATTGCAGATGTAGAAGCAGTCCTGATCTTGTTTAATGAAATACTTGCACCGCGTCTTTTCCTTGCATTGCAGGCATTCATGCGTCGTTTTCGCGGGAGTCGTACCCTCATCGCCGCCCTCGGTCTCGGCCTCGGCGCCTTCTTGTTGCTCCTCCTCCTGGTCGGCGCCCTCATCCCGGACTACCTCCTCCACAAGGAACTTCTTGCGACGCACAAAGAACTTGCCAGGCTGGGCGTCCAGGAGGGCATTGCAGCAGGCAGTGTCGCAGAGGTACTCGAACCCACTGGGAGCCGGCTCCTGCGGTGCCTCCTCTGCGTTGTCGCCCTCTCCTTTCTCCTTTTCTTTATCCTTATCTGAATCTGATTCCTCGGGTCGCTTGTATCGAAAACCGCAGTTCTTCTCGTTACCGCACTGTTTGCATTTCTCAACATTTCCCACTATCCAGCTGATTATGATCTTCGCCACTGATCCAGGCTCTCCACCTGCGTCGCATGCTGCCTCGGCCTCTTCTGCTGTGGGCTCGTCTGCGTCAGGAGCATCGCCGGCGGCCTCTTCATCATTTCCCGCTGCTTCGTTTCCATCATCTGGTGGGCGGCAGAATAGATTTATCCAATTAGTTTGATTCATGTTTGGGCTTAAGGTAAGATGAAACGTTAACTAGCGGTCGTTAATAACAAAAACGGTTTAAAGTTTGCATTAACAGATGGTTCTATTTCGATAATTAATGAATAGACGGAAAACTCGATTTTTATTGATCAAAAACCGACATCGAAACATTTCCTGCTCTAATTTAAAGGAGGTGCAAGATATCGAAATCGAAAAAGGTTTTGTTAAAATAAATTAAGCCAAAAACGAAATTTTGTTCAGAAAGATGCCCAGAATGATGTGCAAATAAAAGGTAGGGATAGTGGAAAAAGGAATAAACACGGAAATATAAATAGCAATTGATTTGAAATGGTTAAAAGTTTTGCCCAAAAGTATGCTGCAAAAGCTCTACGAATTTGGTTTCCTAAATATTTTAGTGCATACATTTAGAGTTCGTTATAATGATTCCAAATCCCCCAGATCCAAATATTTGTTGTGAAACGTATGAAGAATATGGCCGAATTTAGAAGACTTAAAGATTTTTTTATTAAAAATATCGAAAATAGTTGAACAGAATTTCGAGGTATCTGCAGTTATGAGAATCAAACGGGAAACATAAATTTTAACACAAACAAGGTCTATAAAGCTTTCAGAAACGCATAACATATACAATTTTTTGCGGAATTCTCGCAAATATAGTGCTAAAATCCGCTCACCTTCGGCACTCTCTGGTGCCGCCGCCTCCTTAGCTGCAGCTTGAACATCTGCCGGCAAAATTGTGATAAAAGAATTTATATGGAATGGGACATTTGATTATTTTCTAGGCTATCACACATACCAGTCGGGGTAGACGAGGATTCAGCGGTGGGTCGCTCCAGATCTGCAGGTGTACTCTCATCCTCTGGGTCTGCGGGATTCTCTCCTGTGGATTTCGCAACGTTGTCGGGTGTCTTGGACCGCCGCTCCTCGGCTTCCTCTTCTTCGGCGGCCTTTTCTGCGTTCTCGCGAGCCTGCTCCTTTTCAGCTTCCGTCACCTCAGTCTCGGGATCGTCGGGAATGAGACAAACGTCAGACTCCTCAGGCTCCAGTACATTCTCAACAGTATCTGGAATTAGTAGAAAATATAAAGAACGTGAATTTTGAATAAAATATGCAACTGTTAGCTTTAATTTAAACGCATTATAATTCAAAACAGATTAAATCTACGCTTACCATCGCCGTGCTCAGCTTCACCCCCTTCCTCGGCTCCTGCTTCTTCGATTTGTTCAGATTCCGCGTCAGCATCCGGGATGTCGTCATCTTCGGCGGTCGCCTCTTTTTCTGCCTCGTCTCGATCGGCCCCGGTTTCCCGATCCTCCAGGCTGGTATCGACCTCGTCCCGGCCCTCCGGTGGCTCTGCATCGTCGGCGTGGTGCGAGTCCCCGCCCACTGAGCGCATTTCCACATCATCCGCAGCCTCTGGCTCGTGTGATGCCTCCTCTTCCGGTGCTTCTCCTTCTCTTTCAGCATCGCCTTCTGCTTCGGCATCACCTTCACCATCGTCCACATCCATGGCTTCATTGGATGCCGGGCCCCCGTCCACTGCATCAGCATCGGCGGCGGCAGCTGCTGCTTCCTCCTCTTCCTCGGTGGCTTTCAGGGCATCTGTCTCTTCCTCAGCGTCCTCCTGTTCTTCCTGAGGATCAACGCTAACCGCTTCTGGCTGATGGTCAGCCTCGGCGGCTAGTGGCTCCTCGGCTTCCGCATCTCCTTCGGCATTTGCTTCTGCCTCGGCCTCCACAGGATCTTGCTGAAGAGTATCCGGCTTTTCCTGCGACTGGTTTTCATCGGCGTCCAAAGAGCCCTCCGATATCTGTTCAAACTCGTCTTCCGGCTCCTTGCCGGCGTCTTCAGGCGGCACTTCGCTGCCCTGGGCAGCCGCATCCTCCGCCGGTGGCGAGGCCGGCGTGTCTTGAGTTTCGACTGCCGCTGGCGGCTGTTCCTGCTCCTCCTCTGCTCTGGGGGTGGCCGACTCAGGGCGCGCGTTGGAGTCAGCCCCAAACGAGTCTAGGCTGGATATCTCTTCCATTTTACTTTTTTTTATAGTGCTAGATGCTCGATCTGCGCTTGTTTATATACCACATGAACTGCAAGGAAAACAAACAACAAACAAATGGTTAGAGCGCGCATATCGATAAGTATCGGAGGCCAGCGCGCTATCGGCTGGCCAGGGCCTCACACCATTGCCGCCTAAAATGTGTACACACACATGCACAGGCTCACCGACGCACACAGGCACACACGGGCGCTCCACTGTGGTGTACAGTGCACGAAAAAACAAAACATGCGCCGCCAGAAAACTGCCTGCTGGCCGCTGTGCCTGCTTGCGCGGCTAACTTGCTTATTAATTATTTGCACTTGCATTAGCTTCCGGCGCTGCACTGCCAGGCTTAGGCGCCGCCTTTTTTCTATTTATTTGTAAACTAACTGGCCGCCACGGAACCCGCGACCTTTTGGGCACGAGTGAGTTAAGCGAGCGCGTATATTGCCGCAATTAGCTGGCTTTCATCGCAACTGGGCTGGACACATGATTAGCGGTCGGCTCACGGTTAGCGAAACTTTTCACAAATTATATATACACTTTTCGCAATGTGCAATTTCGCGTTTTTCTAGCCACTGTAACTCGGCTTTATGTCAAGCAGGAAAAATGGCGCACCGTGTAGACCTGGGATACTATCGATGACACGATCGATGTATCGATTTTTTGCCATTTTCTATCGAAATACGGGGTGAACGGCATATGAACATTAAAATGGGCAGCACTTTCGCTCACGTCTCAAATTATGGGCAGCACTGGGACACGAGCGACCAGCGATGCCACGTCGATGAGACGCGAGCCAACAGCGTTGCCAGAGGTGAATTTGAATTTCATTTTTGGTTTTTAGTGTTACCGTGATCATAAATAAAAATCCGATAAAAATCCTGTGAAATGCTGTATTCGCATAACGCATTCGATATATTTAAATATACCAAGAACTGAAACAGGAAAACGAGTTGGCAGACCCAAAAGGTGGCGGTACCCAGGAGAAATTTTTCCAGCCTCATTTTCTTAATTTCTTAAATTTTCAGGAAACTGCTTATTATTGAAAGATTGTTGATTATTGATAACAACATTTAACTATATAATATTAATATTAATTAATATTTAAAAGCTTTTTTATATGGGAAATATGTTTTGGGAAACTGCACTTGCAGGACACTATTTATGGGAATCAATTAATGTAACAAATTTTAATGATGAATCTTAAATTCTTGAATCTTGATCAGTTTAGGGTTTCAACATAACAATTTAATATATATCGGGAGGGTAATGAGCCCTCATAATTCAAAAGGATGTTCTGAAAGTAATTGATGAGCTTGTTGAAGTTCTGAAACTTCTGCAAAGGCGAGAAAATCTTGGGGCTTCAATAACCCATCAGCCAGAACTGAATGAAGTAGTTCAGATTATAGACTTTGATTCAGACCAAGATCCAGGGCCAAAACACATGTTCAATGGTTTTTCGTGGTAGTGGTAAAAGATAAAGATGAGTTCACCCACGTAATTGGCTTGTATTTTTCCATCTATCCCAGGAAACAAAGATTGAATTACAGTATTAGGGGATCCTTTATTGGAAAGTGTGGGGGTCAACAAACAAAATAGTTTTCATGATCGGCTTACATAATAAATACTAAAAATACAATATTAATACCCGAACGAATCTTATACATCAATCAACGGAAGCTGGACCTCGGCCTGGAGTCCTCTAGGAAGCCGTGGTCATGGGTCTGCACACATCCAGCTGCTGCATCACCACCTCAGCGTCCTCATCAATTACCAGGCGGCCGCTGGGCTTGACGCTGAGAAAGTCCTCGCTGTCCAGCACCACTTCATCATCATCATCATCATCATCGTCCTCTTGGGTTTCGAAAAGCTCCTGATTGTGGTCCATTTTGCTCCACCCGTTGCTTCTGGCCTGCACCTTGGAGGATGCAGGTGTATCCTCCACCTTATCCTCTTTCAGATGTAACAGATTGGAGAAATCAATTCCCAGCCCGGTGCTATTCGTCTCGAATTTGCAGACGACAGCAATGCGAAGATTCATGATCAGCGAGTAGAGTTTCGCCGCCGGACCCACCTTAAGGTTCAGGTACTTGTCTAATTCCTGGCGTCCCAGCATAAGTAGAGCCCTTCCGTCGATTTCATGTTCAAATATCGCACGGGCTATCTCTGTAGAGTCCATGGCGCGTTCCGTAAACTCGTAAACATCCCAGGTGGTCCAGTGCAGCGGATTGCTGCGGATGTGGTCCTGATTCAAGGTGCTGTTCTGCCGCCAAAGGCGGTAGTTCTGATGAAACTGTGGGCCGTAATCCTTCAAGAAGCTCTTGGCTATATCCAGGGTACGGGCACAGGGATCTGGTTTCTGCTCCTCCTTATCTATAGCTATACTTACCCTTTGTTTCTTCTCCTTCTTTACCTCAGCGCAAGGCGGCGGTGTTTTCCGTTTCTTTGACACTTTAGGAGGATTTTCTTCTTTAACGGCCAGTTCCGGTGTAACTGTTTTCCTTGGTTTTTTCGTCGGAATTCCGCGCCTGATCTTATCGGGCGACACTCGCGCCGGCTTCACTGTTTTGGAGCGCCACTGACGCCAGTTCTCCGGCGCATAAGGGCAGCAGTCCCGCAAAGCGTGCACACTGAGATTAAAGCGCTTGGCGTTGCCGAAACCTCGGCAGCCCTCCACGTCGCAGGGCATTAGAGAAGCTGCTTGCAGATACCCCGGCGGAGTTTCCAGATCGTGTGAGGTGGCCTCGCACCAGCCGATGGGATGCAGGTCTGGACTGTCGTCCTCCAGCCAAAAGTAGTACTCTGACGGCCAGCAATCCAAGTGGATTTGAACGCGGTAGCCCTTGCGGGTTACTATTGTGGCCGGTCGAATCAGGCAGGGGTTGCGCTGATCAACAACCTCCAGTTTCATTCGCGCCTGGTACTCCATCGGCTGGCGTGGTTGGAACAGGTGCTTTGGGGCAGCCACACCCCCAACATCGGCTATATAGTCCGGCCAACTGAAGACGGACGTCTTAAAATCCGGTGGAACTATCAGTTGCTGGCGATTCTCGTGCCAGCCGCAGGGGTGGATGTAGGGCGAACTGACGTGCACCCACAGATCGTAGCAGTCGTCCCAGCCATCGAAATGAACGCGCACACGCTCATCCAGTATATCCGCCACGGTGGCGACACAGATTTTACCGGTATCATTCAGATCCTCTGCCTCCAAGTGCATTCCCACGGCGAATCCGTTGCAAATCCCCGTCTGTTGTGGCATTGTCAAGTGCGCGAACAACGCCCGCGGAGCAGCCTTCGCGTTGGTCTTAACCAGGTAACGACTCCAGCTAAAGCGCTCCGGGCAGTAATCCCTGGGCGCTTGCAGCAAGCGACCCGTCTCCTCGCACCAACCTGGTGGGAAGATGTCCTGCGAGTCGGCATTCACCCAAAAGTCGTACATTGACGAGTAGCCGTCAAAGGTGAGCTTCAGCCGGTAGCCGCGCACCTCGGCGATGCTGCACACACAAAACAAAGAGCAGTTCTCGGGATCGATGGCTTCCAGCTTCATTCCGCGCTCGAAACAGTTGGGGCTGATCGGGAAGGGGTTGAGGAACAGGTGGATGGGCGCTGCTACATCCCGACCTTTGGCTTTGAGGTATTCGCTCCAGCGGAACGGCTTACGCAGCTTATCACTTTCCTTTGGGCGATGCCGCTCTATGTCGGGCAGGAATTTCGATTGCTGATTCTTGTTGTTGACCTGTGGTTGTGGTTGTGGGGCTGGCTCCACCTTGGCCCGGCTCATTTTAGGCACCGGTTGAGAGCTGCTGGCCGGTAGGCGACGCTTTTGCGCTCGACGCACACAGAAAATGGAGCAATAGTCTGCAGGGAGAGAAAACAACATTTTAGTATTGATTAAGGTTTGGTTTATAATTAAATCCTTACGTGGTGCTAGAAAGTCAGCGGCGGGACCATGGCAGTTGCAGCGTTGGCACAGGTATAAAAGTGGATGGATGCTGGCCGAGGGCCTCCGGGCAGGGCGATCGAGTAGGGCCCGCTCGAAGTAGTTAGCCGGTCCTTGGCGCTGCTCGCAGCGCTCGTTCAACTGCAGCAGGTTAAAGCGATTCAGCTCGAAGCACATCGAGGAGTCCTGCAATTTGGCTGTCTGGCCACGCCACCTAAGCATGGGCAGGTTTTGAACCATACTTTTCTTGAGGACATTGGTCCGCGAGCCGGAGGGCCTGTGTTGTCGATGGGATGAAGACACTGACAACTCAGCTGCAGGTTTGCTTGGCGAAGCTGTGTCCGAGGCAACAGATGAGGCTCCGGAAGAGGGCGGTGTATTGGGAACCTGTTCGTCACAGCGCAGCGAGCGCTCAAAGTCCTCTTTGGAAACAGGCAAGGTTTCCGCTTTAATGATACTAATTCCGGGCAGTAGGCTTATTTCTTCTTCAATATTTTTGGCAGGCCCGCAGATCTCTTCCACATCGCTGTTGGACGTGCTGCTGGCAGAGGAGGAAGTCTTCCTGGAGGAGGAAGTCTTCCTGGAGGAGGAGAGCGTCGTCACGCTAGAGTTTTTCCGCACTAGCTGGGATACGGCGCCTGATTTTGAGGTGGTGGAAATTGTTATTCCTGCTGGCAGAATTGGCAGAATGATCTCCTTCTGGGTGAGCTCCTCCTCACTGTCTTCGTCGTCATCCTCAATGGTAATGGTCTCGATCGGAGCATTCGGCTCTTCGATAACATCCACCTCCTTGGCCATAATGGCTACAGAATGGCGTCGCTCGCTGGTGTTCGACACTGGTGAAGTCTGATCAGCAACGGCAACGAAAGACTTTGAGCGTTGCAGCTTTGGCGACTTGGGCAAATCCTTGGGTTCCGACTGCTGCAGTTGTGGAAATTTCCTGGCCTCGGGTTGTTGACACTTGGTTGTTTCAAGGGGTTCCGGTTGAAGAGACTTAGGAGGTTCCTTGACAGTTTCCTCAGAGTCTCCTTTTTGCTCTTCCAAAATACGATTATATAATGCTTCTGATTGTATTTCCTGCTTGGGAGGCGTCTTGGGCACAGGCTCCTTTATTTTGGGAGGTGTCTTGGGCACAGGCTCCTTTATTTCGGGAGGTGCCTTGGCCGCAGGCTCCTTTATTTTGGGAGGTGTCATGGCCACAGGCTCCTTTACTTTGGGAGGTGTCTTGGCACCAGGCTCTTTTACTTTGGGAGGCGTCTTTGGCTCCCGGGGTTGCTGCTGCGGTTGCTGCAGCGTTGTATCCTTGGGTTCTGACTGGGCGATCTTTTCTGGCCCATTCAGCATAATTTCTAGACTTGAAAGCGCTTTGTGAGTGCTTTTTAGTTGCGTCATGGCAATCTTCTCCTCCATTGACTCAAAGGCCGGCACAGTGATTATATCCTGACTGGCGGCAAGTGGCACCGCCTTTATGGACGATGGTTTCGGCTTGATCAGGCTCTTGGCATTGCTAGAGTAGTTATTGTTGTTATTGTTTGTGGGCATGGCTTTGGGCACCTCCTCGGCTACCAGAGGAGGCGGCTTGATAGGAATAACCGACTTTTTACTATCTTTTTCGTCGACACTGCTGCTGCGAATGCTGCTGATGTTACTGGCACCGGACATTGACACTACCCTCTTTACCTGGCCAGCCTTGCCCAGGACAATTGATTTGGGATTGGCCTTAAACTGATTAAATTTCAGCTGCAACTTGTCCACTGCCACCTTGCTGAGTATAAGCGGGGCACGTGGCTTGAGCGGATTGGCCAGCAAAGAGATTTGGCCGGCTCCTCCGGCCGCAGGTATCTGGACGGCGGCAGCTACAGGGGCTGTGGAAACGAAAAGAAAAGTGGGAATTACCATCAATTGGCAAGGGAATTTCAATCGTTCTCTTTAATTAGTCATCATGCGAAGGCGAGCGCGGGCCAGGCAGTCAGCGATCCTCAAGTAAATGAGAGATCGATCCCTCTACCTCCGCCGCCTAAGATCTCCTCTTCCTTCACTTTTATTTTTAATTTTTTTTTTTTGGTTTTGTTTTTATTGCAGCTGCAAAAACCTGATCGTCATCACTGCTCGCTTCGGTTGTTGTTGTTGCTACCCCGCCTTTTGCATACTTATTGCTATTGATAAAACCAGCAGCAAGCATATATAGAAGAGAGAAGAGTAACCAAAGCCAGGAAAAATAATGTAAAGAAACCGAAATGAAAACGAAAATCATTCTGTATAAGAAACTAAACCGAAACCCCATGACCAGGGTTAAATATATGCCACCACACACAAACCCAATTAATTTTTGGAACGTTTCAAACCGTTTTCCGTGTTATGAAATGTGCAGCAGTCAAACAACAACTAAAAACTAAACCCGCAGCAAGCAAAAGCCAGCGACTGCCAGCAGCAGCAACAACCACGCAGCGAGCAACAACAAAAGTAAACTATAATAATAATAAGAAAAAAAAAACACACACAATTTACGCACACACACTACACAATCTCTTTTGGGGGAAAACACTCGAGCATTTTCCACTTTCCGGATCGGAAACGGAGATCACACTTAACTTATATAATAATCTACTCACCCGCTTTTTGGGGAATATCTGATTTAGCGAGCAGAGATCTACCAGGTGCTGCTCCGATGTTTCCAGCTGCGGCTGCTGCTGCTGGAATTGGAGTCGGAGCTGTCGTCATGGTGGCTATACCATTTTGAATGGTGAGTTGGGCCTTGTTGAGAGCGGGACCCGAACGAATTACCACTGGCTGGGCATTGCTTGGGACGACTCCTCCTACTCCTCCTCCTGGTGCTCCTATGGCTTTCCTCTGGGGCGCCAAAATGGCCACTAGCGGCTGGCTGGGATTATTGGGCGATGGCACTAGCTGGAAAAGGGGAGCAGAGCCCGTGGCTGTTCCGCCTGTTACGATTCCAGTCTTTAAGGTTTTCGGCAGTATGTTCACCGAAGTTAGTTTGGACTTTAAGGTGGTTTGGAACTGATGGGGTGCAACCGTGGTGGTGCCTGGCTGGATATTGCTGAAGGTTATGTTGCAGGATTTGCTGCCCGCCATCGAGGAGAGGGGAACAAAGCGGACCTCCTCCTTTCGGGGCCCAATTGTCAGGACACTGTTTCCTGTGGCACTTTGGCCGCCACCACCGCCGGAGGATGACACTGATGACATGGTCATTGCGAGCTCGCGCTTGGCCTGCTGCTGCATCTGCTTGGCCTCCTCACTGGCCAAGGACAAGGGCAACATGGTGGTAACTTTTCGCTAAAATCCACTTTCTAAATTCAGTTTTCAGTCGGAAAACAGGATAGAGGTGAAATTAAAGATTCTTTTCCCGTTCGCGTCTCGTTTTCGTAACTACAATTTTTGGACGTTGAGGCGCACAAAAGTTTCTGGCATTTTAACACACTCCGCAGCCCGGGGGTTGGTATTTTTTGTATCTTGTTTTCACAATTTACCGCCGAGTGGTACCTTGATTTCACTGTTTTCTTTCGACTTAAAGTTATTTACAATTCACTCTTTTATATATTATAATTTCACTTGCTTATAAAGCTGTGCATATAAAGTTTTCAGTTAAAATTATAGTTTTCGCGCGTTTATTTGCACACAGTTATGTATATTTATTGATTTGGTATTATACCAGATAATGGTATTTTTTTCAATTCGCAAATTGGCAGTTCCGTTGCCTTGGTTCGGTATAGTTCAAACTCTTTACGGTTATTTTGCCAATTAAAACCAGCTGTAAAAGAGTTAATCGTTATTAATGGTTGGTTACCTCTTTATTTACCTTAAAAAACTAGAAGATTAGAAATTAATTGACTAGATGATGAGATCTTCCCATGTGTCAGCTATAGATTTGATTTGAACATTTCCTGAAAGCCAACACAAAACCCATACTGATTTATATTTCAAAGTGAATATTAACTAAGAAATCAAAAGTTAAACACATTATTAGACGCTTTTATTACACGATCTATATAATTTGTAACACCTCTGGATTTAGCGGAACGCCATTTTTGACAGTTGCCCACGGCTGGCTAGCATTTTCAGGGTTCCCGGCTGCGGTCACACCGGATACATATTGAATTTTGATACCATTTTTAGTTATGCTGTATGGAGATTTATGTTTTCTCGAAAATAACTTGCCCTTATTTATAGCCTTGCCGAGGCATTGAAGCTCCTCATAAGACACCCTCTCAATTCCATGATCATTACTAAAATCCCATTCTCTGTCGCCAATGTTACGTAGTTGGCAATGTCACAAGGCCCCCAGAGCATAAACTTCTTATCTCGGGGTTTGGATGAACTGGTTGGGATTTGTGGCGAACCACCAAACCTACAGCTTCAGATTTTTCGCTTTCAGAAAGCATACTACCCGGACACCCAGAATTCAACAGTTGACTTACCCTCAGACAGCTCCTTTATTCCCGCGGAGCGAATCAAAATTTCCAGTTTAGATGGAGGCGGAAGCCAGGATGCGACACTGTTTGGGAGGAGGCAGCTGCTGCAATGACACACATTTGGGATATTATGGGAATTACCGACACCTCTGTGCGGGATAAGACGCTTACCTGTTGTTTCCGTTCGATTGAACGGTGATTGCGAGGGAGTTAAATGAGTTCGACCTCGCAGGGCAAACTGTGGCGTACTCTGTGCAAAAACGAATACCAACGAAAACAGTCGAAAACTGAGCACGATTCCCACACACTTTTCACGGATTGAATCTGGAGTGGCTTAATTAGCGCTCAACTCAGGATAATCCGCACTCCTTGGGATTCAGACGCGTTGTGTCCAGCGATATTAGAAACAGCAAAAGCATGTGTGTATTTTAATTTCTATGATCGAACGGCTCAGGTGGCAACTCTGCCTCCGATGTGTGTGCGCCTGGTGTCTGTTATTTTGAAAATTGGGAAACAAAACCTGGCTTCGGCTCACATTTGCGAAAAATATATCCTTAAATTAAAATCATTTATGTGGACATAGTTATAGTAATAGTTTTTATAAGTAAGCTTTTTGGAGTTAAAAGTTAAACCAAACAGTCGCGACTGATGCAGCACAAATAAAACGAAACAGTTAAGATTTAAAACTGACCCAAGGAAAAACGGGTGAAAAGTGGAAGACTTACTTACTTTTCATTATTTGTTTGTCTCAAGTAGTTTACTTAGAAATAAAATAAAATAAAGAACGCATAAATGACGCTGCTTCTTCCTTTTGAACTTATGCCACAGAGCAGTGTTCGAAAACGCCGCCATTGAAAAACAACGGCAGCGCCGCTAGTGTTGTCTAATCTTGGACAGACAAGGTGGTAGTTTTTCTTTTTTCGTGTCAATTTAAGTGACAATTTGCGAATCGTTTATTAAACAGCAGTATTAGCTAGAGAGTTCAAATCCCACTGCCAACCATGTCCCTTTTGAACAACGACGACAGCATTCCCAACATGGACGAGGATCCACAGGGTGAGAGCAATGAAGTTTTGTGGGAGTGGGCGAGGGCGAGTCCAGTGATGATGTTATGATTAACCGTTTTTTTCCGAAACAACAAATACAGTGATGATCCATGAGGACGAACCGACGACGGCGCTACATATGCCCAGTGGCCGGTCTATGGACTCGCTGCGCTCCTCCTTTACCAACCGGAGCTCCACTCCGGACTCATCCCACAACTCGCTGGACACCATGGAAATGGCCCAGGACGATCGGGAGGAGAAGGCCCGGCTCATAACCCAGGTCCTGGAGCTACAAAACACGCTGGACGACCTGTCGCAACGAGTGGACTCCGTGAAGGAAGAAAATCTCAAGCTGCGCTCTGAAAACCAAGTGCTGGGACAGTACATTGAAAACCTGATGTCAGCTTCCTCGGTGTTCCAATCCACCAGCCCCAGTGCGGCCAAGAAGAAGTAGTCAGGGCCAGTAGATATCCAAAGAAACCCAAATCCCAACTCAAATATGCCTTCTCGTTCACGCTAGAGCTCTTTTATACTCGAAATTAAGCTATATTGCAATGTTGTTTCAGTTGCTAATCCGTCGAATTTGTCTTGTTTAGGTTAAGCTTGTCGCTCTATGTATTTTATACATACAAGTAACTAATTTATTTAGATATTAATAAATCAATAATATTTCCCTTGCAATTACCTGTCATTTGAATTGGGGCTGCCACTTTTATGTCGGGCTGGCAACCCTGGCCAGCACAGCACAGCTGCCAGCTGTTCGTCGCAGTCGTACAACAACAAATTCAGCATCGAGCTAGAAATTCTATTTTCGTATTCGAAAAAACGCAGAAAGCGTGTAAAAAGTTGCAAGATCCGTGTTTGGATAATTAAAGAGTGTTGAAACCCGGAAAAAAAATAGCTCGATCGGCTGGCGCACATGAAAACAGATTCACCTTGCCTGGTGGAGGAAAAGTGATTGCGAAATACGCAAAGAGCTGCAGAAGGTGTGTGTGCGTGTTTGTTTGGAAGTGTGTGTGCGTGTGTGGGGAAAAACAAAACATTTGTTGCTGCTGCTCTGCATTCTGATGAGTGGAAATAGGCTTTTTCGCGACAGCAACAATCAAATCTATATTTTGGCTAGCTTTTCTTTGTGTTGGAGGCACTCCGCCTCCCTCTCCCACCCATAAAGCAGCAGCAACAACAAAGCAGACAGGCAGTGTTGTGAAACGCCTGGTGCGCCCCCCAATACATTGCATTTATTGTGTTTTAATATGCACTTTATTTATACCCCAACACCTCCCGCCGCCACCCCCGTGTCAACGTCAACAGAGAGGAAGGAAGACGTCATCCCGCATCATTCCAGAACGCCGCCGACGTCAACGGCGTTAATGGCGGAAGTAGCAGCAGCCGTCAACAAAGAAGCATCGAAGGGTATCTGCGACAACTAAACAGGCAACAAGGAAATTACTGCCAGGAGCACACCGCAACACATCTAATCCCCACCAGAAACGGCAGCCACCAAACATGTTTTGACCTTTCACACGGCACAGCTGGAGCGCCCGCTGCTCTTCTCTGTCCCCCAGTCATCGTCTCGTCACTAGTTTCAACGTTTAAATAGCCAATTTACGGCAGCACACAACCCATACACATCCGCCAACCATGTCTTTCTCCGACTTTGACGCCATATATGAGGATGAGCAGCTGGAGGACCTGGAGCACTTCCAGGACCAGACAGTGGCGCCTGTGCCCGAGCCTATTATCATCCGCGGCGCGGGCAACATGACTGTGTAAGTAAACAAGTGATAAAGCGAACAAAAGGAGAGTGTAGATAGTGGAATGCAACCCAATTGGAAGAAGCGATTACTACTTTATCTGCACTTAACATGAGCCCTTCCATTTTCAGTTACATTTTATTAAAAATAAATTGTTTAAAATGATACAAATAGTCAATTCTATAATAGTATTTGTCAGCATTCTAGAAGTCCCTTTAAATAACCAGATTTAAGAGTATCTTTTGAAGAAACAGATGTCAGAACGCTATGACAAGAAAAGGAATTAAAAATAACAATAATTTTAGGGACTTATTCATAATACTCCTAATTCGAAATTAATTAAATGATAAATTAATAAATGATATGTAATTCTATTTGTTTTCATAAATAAACTTTGACCGCTACTGTGCATATACAGAGAGATATATTAGTTGAAGCTTCGGAAATGTAGTTCAAGGCTTTTTACGAAACCTATTTTCGTCATGACATATGTGTGGACCGTACTTTGGTATTGATACTGCTTGACCCCATTATTTTCTTTTTGAGCGATTGGCGTTGGTTTGTTCTCAACTGTCAATTATTTACGTATTGCATAAGAGCTGTCGATGCAGGGCAGGCAAAATAAATGCATTGGCACGTCAAATACCCATTTCTCACCTGTTTTCTCTCTCTATTCACAGCTTTGGTCTGAGCAACCGCTTCAACGCCGAGTTCCCCTGCGGTCTGTTGTCCCGCGTCGCTCCCGAGGAGTTCAAAGCGACGGTGGGACGAATTAACGGGGTGCTGAAAAAATCCCTGCCCGTCAACGTCAAGTGGCTCTTTTGCGGCTGTGTTTGCTGTTGCTGCACGCTCGGCTGCTCGCTCTGGCCCGTCATCTGTCTCAGCAAACGTGTAAGTTCAAATGTACACTAAAAATTGCTAGAATATCATTTTAATCACGGCCTAATCCTCTTTACAGACTCAACTCACTCTGGACAAACTGTTCGAATGGGAGAATAATCATTTATATCATAAGCTGGGCCTGCACTGGCGACTGCATAAGCAACAATGTGATTCCAATTCCATGATGGAGTATGTTATTTTAATTGAATTTATACCCAAAACGCCTATCTATCGACCCGACTAAGTGCTGGGATAGAACAGTGGGCGTGGTGGGGTCGTAATGGTAATTGTAAAATATTAAAACTAGCTGCTAACACTTTGCTTTAGGCGTTTACCGATCATGCAAATCGTCGGAGAGTATATATGAGTACACTAACCCATAGGCAAGCGCAGCAAAGAGCACACACAATATGGGCATTAGCTAGTTTAGTGCACCACCACTCGCGCTGATTGTCGTTTTAAGCTAGTTTCTATTTAATGTTTAGTTAAAACCTAACATTTTTCGGAAAAATCCTAGGCAATAAGATCGATTTAGGGCACTTTACTCTCCCCGATTTTTATTATATTTTCTAGTTCAGTTTGTAAATCCTAATTTGTTTCCTTTAAACTATTGCAAAATTAAATAATTTTCGCCTTAGAAAATTAAAATTGATTTTCAAAAATTTGTGTTTTTGTAGGGGGTTTGAATCGATGAAGTCCTTTTTTAATGTCATGGGCCGGACATAATATGTGAGCAGTTGTAATCCCGACGATGCTTAGGATTCGCATATTTCAATAGCCGGCGCTATTGAAAAAGTCTAAAAAGTCTTAAATTCAAATCTCTTCAGTTAATGTACATATTTATTTGTTATATTTATCATATTGTGTGTTGTTTCAGTAACTTTACAGGACTTTGGAGGTTGATGAACAATAAATACATTTAATTTACGTTTAGGATTCGTTTATGTATTAATATGCTTAAATATAATCAAGTCTTTTAACAATGCGCGGGTCTGTCTCTAGGAATCTACTATATAGTATATATAGCTTAAGGAATGCGATTGGAATGAATCGGTATCAACAATGGTGTTTTGTTTTCTTTTTTTGGGTAATACTTGGAGATGGGATAGCAGGCAGAATGGGATGGTTGGGGAAGAAGATGAGTAGACTACTGGACTTTGGCGGTAACTTCAGCCGGGATCAAGTAGTCTTCGCTTGGAACTGAGACGGACATAGCTAGCGTTGGCATTTCAACGTCACTTTCCGCGCCCATATTTTCGTCTTCGCCGTCGTCCCCTTCTTCGTCGTCGTCATTGTCATCCTCCTCATCGCCTTCATCCTCATCCACTTCTTCGTCGTACTCATCTTCTCCCTCTAGCATAGATTCCTCGACATCCTCAGCCGCTTCCCCAGCTCTACCTCCGTCTTCAGGAATTTTCAGCTGTGTTTCCGGCTCAAAAGGCATTTGGGTCTCGGGTACGAAAAGATCATTAGCCTTCTGCACGTCTTTAGGTTGCTTTGGAGCCTCACCAACCAGCTCGTTGGCGCTCTGCAGCAGGGCTTCCGTTTGCTTGCGCAGGGCCCGCATAACCATCGCGTCCTGCTTCATCTGGAAGTCGTGCTCTCGCCGCGCAAACTCCTTCTGTTGCTTGAAGAAGTCTTCCAGCATCTCCTTTTGAGCCGAGCGCATGGCACTGGCCATTTCGGTCAGCTCCTTTGCAAACAGCTCCTCTTGCCGCTTCTTACGTAGCTTAGACTCCTCCTCGTTGGACTTTCGCTTCGTTTCCTCTCCGCCTGCCATCGCTGAATGCGGTCGAAAACCTTTCGGTGGAGTGTGCTCGTACATTGTGGAGCTGCGCTGCAGTTTTACAGGCACGGGCATTCCCATGGGCGGGCTCTGCCCCAAGCGACGCTTCCGCGGCTGGAGCTGCTGATGCTGCTGGGGAGTCAGCTGGTGCGAAGACATCATGTGGGCATGCCTGCTGGTGGAAGCACCAGGCGTCTGTTGTCCGGCCATTGGATATTTCGGCGGCGGTCCGCGGCCCATCAGAGACCCCATTGACGAAGGCGACTGCGGCGGGCTGGTCATCGCCTGGTCCAGATCGGGAATCATTCGATCCGGTCGCAGCGAATATCCCGTGTCCCTCATGGGCACCGTCTTCATGCGCATGCCGCCCGTCGGCTGGACACTAAGATCCCTGGGAAGACGCAGTCCGGACTGTCCGGAACCCGCGTTCTGTTTGCGGGGCAGCATCAGCTTGCTGTGCGGATGCACGAAGTTGATATTGCTCGTGCTCTGAAGCGTAAGCGATCGATTCATCCGGCCCATTTTGGTTAATGTCGGCGGCGGACGATCGATCTGCAGGATACCGTGGGTGGGACGTCGCTCCTCGTCTCCCTTGGCAAAGGATGCCACGCGCAGTGGTGGGAGTGCTTCCGGTGTAGATGCGTAGATGGGATCATCATCGGTTTCATCTAAAACCACAGGGGGAGGCGGAGAGGGCGAGGCTGGCGCCGTGGGTGGCGGTGTGTTTGTGCCATCCATGCCCAAATCCATGTCCGGTTCGTGTTTCACTGACACAATGAACGGCATATGGGGAACATCCTCCTGGTCGCGGTGGCTCGCCTCTGTGGCATCCCCGCTTCCATAGTCATAACCCTCCAGATCCGGCTCGGACACCATGTCTGATTTCAGCGGGGTCTCATAGCCTGCAATGAGTACGAAATATTATAATATTTAAAACATAACAAGAAAGGAAGCTAACTTCTGAAATTAAAAAATAATAATAATTGGCCGAATCTCAAAATTTGATGAAAATATGTTGAGATATAGCCATGTTGTGATTTTTTCTATTATTTCTCTGATTTTTTCTATGACAGCTATAGGATATAGCTAGCTAGATATAGTCGTCCGATTTTCATGAAATATAAACCGAAATTTTAGAATATAATTAATTATAAATTATAGAATATAAAGTAACTAAATCTCAAGTTTGATAAAAATATGTTGAGAAACATCGAAGTTATGATTTTTTCTATTTATTTCCTGATTGTTTTCATGAAATTAAAAGCGAAATTCTCGAATAATAATTAACGGCCAAATATCAAATTTCGTGGAATTGTGTTAAAAACTGACAAAGTTATATTTTTTTTCGAATATTTTACCGATCGTTCCTATGGCAGCTATATGATATAGTCGTCCGATCCGGCCCGTTCTGACATATGTACGAGTGAGAGTATATAGAAGACTAACTGCAAAGTCTCATTTAGATAGCTTTAAAACTGAGGGACTAGTTTGCGTAGAAACGGACAAACGGACAGACGGACATGGCTAGATAGACTCGATATATATATATACTTTATAGGGTCGGAGATGTCTCCTTCACTGCGTTGCAAACTTCTGACTGAAATTATAATACCCTGCAAGGGTATAAAAATGTCAATTAACCAACTACTTTTTATAAAATTCTCAATGTTCACTTAAAATGTAACGGACCTTTCATATTAATGGAAAATAAAGAAAACATATTTTTTTACGACGTAGAATGTGACAAGCTATTAATTCGTTTTAAAATTTTTTCCATTTTGCCATTTAATTTTCAATTGTTGGCTTTGAATCGTTGAGTTCTACTGAACTCTACATTAGAGAGTTATTTTTCTATTAAATTTTCAATCTAATCTTTTTTTGTAACATTTGAAAATAACTACCCTCAAAAGGGCAGAGAGTTCGACTTACCAGTATCGGCTGGTTCTGGTTTAATAGGTCCCAGTCGGAAGCCGAATATGGGATGTTCCACGCCCAGAATATCCTCTTTGGGTTCTTCGCCGACGGTCTTGGAACTATCCATCGAGTTGCCGCACTCGCTGAGGCTGGCACTGACGTTTTTGCTGCTGCCGTGATGGTTCTGCAGCATCCTGCATAGCACACGATAGACCTCCTCCGGAACGACTTTCGGCACTCCGGTGCCATGACGTGTGGTGGTGTTGTACGTGGACTTGAGGAACTTCCACTTGGTCCAGATCTGCATGCTGGACTTCTTTACGTATCCCTTGCTATGCATGATTTCCTCGATCTGACGAAATACATACTCGCTCTTCAGGTTGCGGTCGTTAAGCTGGTCCAACGCATTCATATTTTGCATGATGCTCAGCATCTCCAGCATTTCGGCCCGGCTCCACAGGTTGCGCTCCGGCCGAGAGCTCATCGAGTGCAGGGAGTCACCCTTGCCGGAACTCCCGCTCAGGCTGCTGGCGGAATGTGGTGGCGATAAATGCGCCCTAATGCGCATGGGCGTCAGCAGTCCGTCGACGTCGCCCACCAGGCCATTGCCTGTGGCTGCCGTGCTCAGGAGGTGGCTTATATCCTGGCTGTTCGGATTGCTCTGGCTGCTTTGACCTTGGCTCTGACGCATGTTCTGCTCCACTTTGCTCAGCAAACGCATCTTCGTGTGGGCGGCCACCGTCGTCGGCGGGGATGAGGAGCTGCCAGCGGCAGGAGCGTGGTTGCCAGACGACGAGGAGCTATCGTTCAGGCCCAGATATCGTGGCATTAACATGGATGTGGTTTAGGCGGTTCACTCTTTAAAATTAACAAGCAACTGCAAACGAGAAGAAAATATAAAGTCAGTTTCGAAATTACTTAATAGTCGTTTTTAAAACTACAAAAAATGTTGATTTTAACGACACGTCTCAAAACTAGTTTCGGAAAATTTCCAAACTTGTTTGGGGGGCCCAAAAAGCATGAATACCTTAAAAGGTAGGCTTTTTTGTTTGAATTAGTCAGAGGTTGAATTTTGATTATTCCCGTACGGTCAAACACAGATATTTTATCTCTATGAGATATGATACTCAGAAACAGGGTTTTTTTTTTAATGGGGATGTTTTGTGTTTATGGAAAAAACGTTTATACTATTCGATTTTAAATCCATTTTTTCATAGAAAAATAAATAAAAGCGAACATTTTTCCAACTCTTTTTTATATATTTTCTAAGCTCTAAAGCGAAACAGAAAATAACCATTTTCAAGCAAAAATATTTTGAAACTAGACGGATTTTTTTAAATTGTTGCGTAATATTTTTTGCGTCTTATTTATTTGAAGTTTCAGCTCTTTTTAAAAATCATACTTTTATTGAGACAGATACTTGGAATAAAAATTTAATCTTTAAACACCATATGTTCTGTACACAACATATTAATAAATCCCCATAAATATTCCATTTTAAACATGTGAACAAAAAGTATTCGTTTCGTGTTAACGAAACACAAAATCCAGTTTTGGGGTTTCATGTATGTCAAAAGTGGCGAATTCGTTGTTTCGGATATCTTTCAGGTATCTCTTTTGGTTTTTCGTCTTCAGAATCCACCACCGCCGGAGTTGATTATTATTTACCTGCATAAATATATACACATTTGTTGGTGCAAATCCCGTGAGGTTGACGTGTTTCCAACTGTTTAACACATTTGCTCACTCGCTCACGAATAAACAAATACACGAAAAGAGCTTACAAATCTAAACCGAGAAAAAATATATATATTTTTTATCGATTTTGATTATTTCAAAACGAATAATGGCCACAAAGAAAACGTAAAAAAGCGAGCAAGTAAACTTCCACAGATACACTCTCCCACAAACACAAACATACACGCAAGCTCACACAGAGCCGCACACCAGCAAGTGGAACACAACACTCTCAATAACAGAACTTTTTCGAGATAGTGATTTCCAAATGCAAGTAAACAAGATACGCCAGCAAGTGAGCCCCGAATATAGCGTAGAAAATAGAATTTAACAATTCGAATCTCGCACACTGCTGCTTTTTGATTTCCTGAGCGCCGATTACGCATCGGTTAAATTGGAAGTATGTTTGTAGTTTGTGAGATACGAAAGGTACGAAACGGACGGATTGCGAAAAAGTTGACTCAAAAGAAATACAAAGAAAGAGAGCAACCTAGAATATTGAGTGCTAAATAGATAGATTCCTCCGTGCCATGGTTGAGTTTGGGGGATTTAGCGATGACGTGAATTCACAAATCGCTGAATCGGAACCCAAATTGTATCTTGAAGTACGTCAAAGTATCTTAAAGCCAACGTCTTCAGATTTCCAACACGAACAGTGGTTTTTGGATAACTTCTGTTCTAGCCGGGAACCCTGGTGGACCATAACGTGTATTTAACTACGAAATTCATTGCTAGCAGGCTGGCGGAAATGTAATTGCCAACTTAATTTAAATCGCTTGTGGGCACTGTAATGCAAAAGATACTATAATAAGCTAACGAGGGTGAGTAGCAGCAGATTGGGATAGAAAGGGATGAGGGCTTGGGTGCAGTGATGTCACTTCTGAGCATTAAAGTCTGGATCAACAAAAATATAAGCTTAAATAAAGGAATGAAATAAAATAATGTGTTAATTTTACAATAATACAAAAATTCCAAGTGAAAAGCTAACGCACTTTCTCGTAAACTTTTATTTAAAATTTACGTAGTTTTTAAAGAACTTTTCCCGCCGGAAAAAGGTAAAATCTGACCGGAAAAAAGCGGAAATGACATCACAGCTGTGCTCTCACCATCGGCTCGGGCTCGGCTCACACACACACACGCGCACACTGAATTTACGCTTATTATGTGCAGTTGAGAATTTTTCAAGAAAAAGAACAGAACAAATTGAGTTTCCCCAATTATCCATCGCAATATTGAATAATGCCAATGGGCATTGCCCGCCAATGACTACGCTTTCGGGTGTTCGTGCTAATCAGTTAACTGTCACCCTGATATTTTTAATGCACATGCCTAGAGACTGCCTGCCATAAGTTTTCAATAATTCGACTTTAACTATTCCAACCGAGCAGAGCAGCAGCAACACCTTGCACGCACACATTCGCAGGCGGCCACTTACCAGCAGAGCGCCAGAGAGCGTGAACCGATTTCAAGCTGAGCGACGAAAATTCAAGTAAACCGTCGCCGCTAACGACGATTTCAATACTAATTTCAAAACTCGAAAAAGCGACGAACGGGCCTACGAAAACCAAACTATATACATACACGCACACAGCGCCAGGCTCGGCCTGTATGTACACGCCGCCTGGGTGTCTGTGTGCGCTTCGGCGTTATATATTCGGAAGGTACAAATAATGGTTATGGTGGCTAGTTGTTTTTGAGATTGCGAGAGATTGCCGGAGAGACAGTTGCCTATTATTTTTCGCTTTTTCTGCCTTTTTTTCTTTCGCTTCTATTTAGTTTTTTGTGGCAGTTTGCGTTTTTTTACTTAGCTCTTTTTTCAAGAACGGGGTTATTTCGGGAAATATAAATTTATGGTTCGCGCACACACACCACACAAATCTACTGCAGAATAGTATACACGAGTTGAAATCGCTCGGATAATGATTTTTCAACTTTTCTGTTTTTCTCATCGTGGCACTGTCATTCTCTGTTAAACGAACGTAAGTCTCGCTTCCGTTTTCGAGAGAGAATATAACCTGAAATTAGTTAGGTAACAGGTTTTACTTTTAAAATTTATTATTATTTTATTTTTTATGAGTAATATTTTTTCAAAAATTTTAAACTAGAAATTGTCTATATGATTTTTTCCTTGTACGAAAACAAAATTTTCGAAAATATGTATTCGATTTATTTTCTTAAAATTTTTTGAACCCATAAAACGATATCATACCAAACCTATTTAAAAATGTATGTTTTCCATATTTTTTATTTTTAAGTTATATAGTTGTTTTCTCTAAATAATATGTTTTTATGCCATAAATAAATAAAGCGTGACTGAAGCCCTTTAGGCAACTCAGATTAAAGAGCTCAGAATCAATTTCCCCAGTGAGTAAACATATCATATTTCTACGTTTACCTTATCGATGGGCCACTGTAAAAACCGATACGGAGGGATTACTCCCCACCGTCCCTATCGGGATAATGTGCGTTTCAGAAAAAACCTGTGTACAGGTGAGCAGCAGCAACCCTTTTTCGACAAAGTATCTATGTACATAGAAATGCGAACAAAATCTCTGAATACTTGTAATTCAAAATATTTCCATTCTGTCAAGCGAGCTTCCTTAAGTTTCGGGGTGGCAGATGCTAAGAATGAGAACGAGAATGAGCATCTGAGGTTTTTAGTACCTTGTATCTGACAGTTATGAGGCAAAGTCGAAACTAGATTTACAAGTATTGAGCGGACCCGAAAAGTGTGTCGTCGCGGATTCCGAAATTCGAGTTCGAGTTGGAGGTGCCAGAACAGGAAACTTGAAGTTCACTCCATGGATGCGGAAGGGCAGCGCGGCAGTGTGGCGCTGGGAAAATGCGGAAAAACCTTTCGCATCTCCACGAATTACGTATCTCACGAATGCCGAGCGAAAAGAGCACGACTTATCTGAGTTATAATATAAAAAAGTGAATGAAAAATATGACACATACTTACACACATTGATACTGCAATGTAGAACACTCACACAAGTACTTTATGAATGTATATTTAATATATGTATATTATATCGAGCTTCGAATAAATAAAAAGTTCTGTTGAAAAGAAAACAAAAAGAAAGCAGGAAAATTGAGAGACTGGCCAGCTCTAAAGTGCAATCTCTGATTTTTCTCTCTTTGCTGACTGAATTTCACTATTAAGACCGGCTTTTTGATTCTCAATCGAAATTAGCATATACATACAAATTTATAGTTAATCTTGTAACCTATTTAGAATAATATGTGCAGTGTTGAGCGAAAAAGGAAACATACGTCGCTATATGCAAATATGAAATATAAAAGAAACAGCCTTTCTTCTATTATTTAGCATTGAAGATATATTTTAAATAAGTATTACTTTAATGCCTGAATTAGATAAAAACCTGAAAGTTTCGCAGGTATATTTTGAGTCTTAGAAGAGTAAATTAAAATAAATAAAAATTTAATTTTAAATGACAATTAAATATTAGTACCAGATATTAAATATGGACACATATACTGGACACATATAATTGACACATATACTCGCAAGGAAAATATTAATAATGTGATTATAAACGGTTCTAAGAGTTGCTCATGTTGTGACTGTATTTTCTGAAAGTTGACCGCTATAAACAACCACACAAGATAATTCTTTAAAACTTTCGAACTTTAAGATTTAAATATAAACCGTTAGCTTCTGTGCAATCATCGAACCAGAAGAGAACAGCCGGCTTCGAGTAGCCCTGGCTGCGATTAATCGATTGTTGTCCCCCTCCAGTGTTGCCAGGTTATGAGCTCTCAATATTTGCCCAAAAATACGCTAAAAGAGGCTAAATATAAAAAATAAATGCTAAAAAACTATCAGGGGTGCCACAGAAATCACTAGGGATTTTGCTTTCCGCGGAAACCATTTCCGCGCGAATATTTCCGCGGTGCCACAGCACTTCGAGTGATTTCATTTTTTTAGCATGTTAGCAAACCTTTTCGAACTTTTCTGCTGAGGGTGGCAGCCCTCTCAAATTAAAATTTCCCTAATGTTCGTTTAACATTATATTATATTTTATCATTGCAGAGCAACGGGTTTTATTAATTTAAAATTTAATTTAAATATTTAAATTTATTTATGTATAGCTAATTAATTTATACAGCTAATAAAAACAAACATCTCTAGCAGCTGTCAGCCATTAGTTTCACCATGTCTGGCAACACTTTTCGCGCTGCAATTAACTGTTCAATTAAACACATGTTCATGTAAACAAATTTTGGCAAAAATATCAACATACACACATAATTACTTTGAGCGAATATTAAAAATAAAAATAAATTGAATTTAAACTAAAATGCCATTAGCTAGGCTTTTAGCAATCGAAGAGCTCCGGCGGAAGGAAATGAGAAGGGAGAATATGCAGAGGAAAATACTAAGATGCGCTTCCGATGCGATGTTTTCCCCTTAGAAAGGCACAAAATGTATAAATATTTAAAAATAAAATCAAATTTACTTACATTTTGAGTGCGCTTTCTTCTTCTTATTTGCTTTGTTGTTATAATCAACACTGCACAGCTGATGACTATTTTAAGGCGATGCCACATGGCAGACGTAAAATGTCCGACA